>CM033753.1:21659048-22121592 GCA_019671005.1 Hibiscus mutabilis | reverse complement strand
TGCATACCTTCCTCTCAAGAAATACAAAAGAACATAGCCAAGTGATTCCAAATCATCCCGACGGCTTTGCTCTGCGGAGATTAAAGAGAAAATCAAGACACCTTCAGAGCTCTGCAGCATATTAACAAAGAATAGGAAAAAGAAAAAAAGACGCAACTATTCTTACCAATTCCAAGATGAGTATTACAACTAGCATAACGTGCAGTTCCTGTTAAATTTTTATTCTCCCTACAAGAGTTATAAAAGAAAGATGAGTCCTTAGCCAGGGAAAAATAAAGAAAAGCAAAAGCACTAGTAAATGGATTAAGAAAGAGAACATTTTTAAAACTGAAATTCTTTACAGGTTCAAACATAGAAATAAAAATGGATTAGAAACAGATCCTGTAAAGTTGTCTAATCATGTTAAAATGGAAAGCCAATCGGATATTAAACAACAACTTGTAATTGGATTACTACCTGTAAGGAATATGTCGATTTGTGTTGGCATCACGATATCTTTTGGCAAGACCAAAGTCAATGATGTAGACCTGATGAGAGGGAATGTGTTACAGGAAATAAATAAAGCAGAAATAAGAGAAGTATCATTTATGCAAATCAAGCATTGAAGAAATATACCTGATTTGCTTTCCTGCCAAGACCCATGAGGAAATTATCTGGTTTGATGTCTCTATGCAGAAACCCTTTAGCATGCATAAATTCTATCCTGGTAATCTACAACTCATCAAAAGAGAAAAAAAGTTCAGACAGAACGTTATGCAAATAACAACTCAAAAGAAAATTAGCAAAATGATTCAATGAAAACTCTCCCATATGAGCAATGCCACCTAATTTGCAAAATTATCTTGACAACTCCTATTTGCAAATTCTTTATCTGATTACCATTTGATCAGCCAGCATTAAGACTGCTTTCAGTGAAAACTTTCTCCCACAGTAGACAAACAGGTCTTCCAGGCTCGGTCCCAGCAAGTCAAGAACAAGCACATTATCTTCTCCATTTACTCCGCACCATTTAATATGAGCAATACCACCTAAAAAGAAATAATTTTGTGCAAATACCAATTGCATTAACATAGCTGAAAAACATTCATGCAAAAGTATGCATTCTCATCATAAAACTACCAAAAACTTTTACTCACTTCCTCCTTGAAGAATATTATACACCTTGGCTTCATATAGCAACTGAGGATGTTTTGTCTGCCTGTTTTCCTAACACCAACACAAAAGATAAATTTCATTAGGTTACATCGATTCAGTTTTACTCTCTTCAGAAAGTAGCTTTTTCATCAACATTATACAACCTTCAAGCTGCTATTCAAGTATAAAATCAAGCTGCGTGATCAATATAACAAATTTATCAAAATACTTGACTAATTTCAACATCACCACCCATGTTAGCCGATTTTTAAAAAAATTACATAATCATATCAATTTTGTGTTACGTAATTCAGCATCCTACTCAAACCTTAATATCACAGCTAAAAGATTTCTTTAAAACATTCACAGTGAAGGAAATAAATAAAAACCAGAACTTGCTAACAAGTTTCGAAGCGAAGACTTACAATCTTTACCGCGACAGTTTCACCTGTGTCAATATGAGTAGCTGCAACAAAACAAAACCAAACGAAAAACATTAAAAAAAGTATTAGAATGAAAATTTTGAGATGGATTAACAAAACCAAAGAGAAAATAGAGCTAAAGAAAGAGAAGAAGAAAAATCACCGAGATGGATTTCACCAAACGATCCACTTCCGATTTTGCGACCTAGTTTATACTTCTCCCCGACGATCCTCTCCATATATCAGCAGGAATTCTTTCTCTATCGATTTGCCCGAGAATCAATCGAATTATTGTTGGATTTGTGAAAGGGAGAAAATTAGGGCAAGCAATTGAGAAATTGATAAAGCGAAAGGAATATTTTAGAGAACGACGGAAAAAGGTTTGAGGGGGTGTTTTGGGGATTTCGATGAATTTGGAAGGATTTTCCACGTAAATGACGAGAGGGCAGAGGTCTGTAACGGAGAAAATGGATTAGGGAGCGTTCTGAAATTTCGAAGAACGTGGGGGACTTAAAAAGAAACAATAGATTGGGCAATGCAAATTGCCCAATAATAGGGAAAATTTTGTAATTTAGAGAAGCTATGGGGTTTTATTTCAAATTCAAATTTCTCTTCTTTTTTTTTGTAAATAAGAATCTCTTATAGCTCCATTCGGTAAAACTGTTAGAAGCTTGATTTGGATGAAGAAGATATATTCTGAGAGAAATTAAAAATTTTAATTTTTTCAACAGCTGCGTTAAAGACCAAATCAGATATAAAAGTAGGGTCGAACAGAACAAAAGTTGAAGCGTTCGGCGGTCAAAAGCAGCGCTAAAGGAAGCCTAAGTATTAATATTAATAATAATATGGGTAAACTACATTGGTGATCTCTAAACTTTTAGAATACTTTCATTTTAACTGTCAAACTTTTAAACTTGCATCAACGTCGCTGAATTTTTAATATAATTTTGTTGTGATCATTGTGGTCGACTACTGATGTGAATACCCACATGTTATTTTCTTTAATAAATACAAACTCTAAAAGAAGATAATGACATGCCATCATCTTCTTAGTAAAAATTTAAGAAAAATATATATAGTCATCAAACTATTAGGTCAAGCTAAAAAGTATTCTTATGTTGACAAAAATAATAATTATATTAAATTGTAGTTGAGATTAAGAAAAATATAAAATGAGCTTAGGAAGAATTGAACCTAAAACCTTAGGGAAGGATGACCTGACGTCTAATCACTAAATCAAGCTAACAATTTACTATATTATTGACGAAAATAGTATTAAGGTTAAACTGTTTAATTTAATAACAGTTTAATTTTAATATTATTTTCATTAATAGCATAACAAATTATTAGCTTGACTTTGTGTTTAGATGTTAGGTCACCTTTTCGTCAATAATATAATAAATTTTAGCTTGATTTAGTGATTAGATGTTAGGTCACACTTCCCTAAGGTCTTAGATTTGATTCTTCCTAAGCTCATCTTATATTTTCCTTAATTCCAACTACACTACAGTTTAACATAATTATTAATTTTGTTAATATCATAACAAATTTCTACCTTGATCTAGTGGTTTAATGTTGGAAGACCCTCCTCAAAGACCCATGTTTGATTCTTAAACAGATTAAAAGGTTAATGATTATAATATAAGTTTTAAAAAATCAAAATGAAAATATCCTAAAAGTTTAGGTAGAGACCACCATTGTAGTTTACCCTTACTGGAACGTGCACGTTAAGTCGATAACAATCGAAAGAAGTTGCTAATGTGCGATTGGAAACTTCTATGGCAACTCATTGACCGAGGAGGCCTTGACATTTTGACATTCGCAAGGCTGAAATGACGCCGATGCCTTACTATGTAAGCAACCCTGCAAATTTCTAAGTAAACCAGAATAGTTGACACAATCCATAATGCTCGAGACCCGTTCAAGACCAAGTGCCCTTAAATTCTAATTTAAATTATAAATCTTAAACATAAAAACATATATCATACCTTAATTTCCTAAATTCTGATCCTAAACTTAGAGGCGAATGTATGTAGGTACTTGGTGGGTCACATGACCCACTATTAATTTTTGGGATAAACTACAACGGAGGTTACTCAATTATGAGTAATGTTATATTTTAGGCATTCGATTTTTAAAAGTAACATTTGAGTCACTCAAATATGGGTAAGGTTACATTTTGGTCACTCAATTATGGGTAAGGTTACATTTTGGTCACCCTTCATACTTAAAAAAATTACATTTGGGTCAATCCTCAAGTGCTTGAACCTTTGATAACCTTTGTTTTTGAAACTCGGAAGAACTTTCACGATATTACACTTATCTCTTTAAACGTTCTATTTGACAAGAAAAAATGGTTGATCCCGAATTTCTCTACTCATCCCGGATTGTTATTATTTTTTTAATTCTTTTTTCAAGTAGAGAGATTTCTTTAACAAAATGTTTTTTAATGCTTATTTAGTCTGTTGTAGTCAAATTGATTGTCTGGAGGGATTCGAAGCCTTAAACTTTTAAATAAGGTAAATAGGTGAACCACCAAATTTAAATTCTTAGATCCGCCCCTACCTAAACCTTAACGCTAAACTTTAACCTAAGCCTTAGATCTAATTTTTTAGGGTAGAGACATAAATAAAGGCACAAAAAGAGACAGAGAATTCCTATTCTTCAAGACCTGTCGACTCATGGATTTGGACACAGAACAAAAATCTTCTGCTCTTTTACGGTGTCTATTTTATGCCTCAACACTATAAAATTAAATTCTAAGCCTTGACCCTAAATCCTAAATTCTGAACCCTAAAAATAGACCCTGCAACTAATACTCTAAACTCTAATCATAAATCATAACCTTAAACCTTGACCTCAAATCCTAAACTTAAGTCTTATTTTTGGTTACTTCTAGCAACTCAAACACTTTTTTAAGCAAACTCAATAGCAAACAATGCAACTTTTAGGTGAAAATTCAGTTTGCAACGTGATTTTAGCCCTTCAAACGGGCGTTTGTAGAAGCTGATTTTTTCAGCTTTTTCAAAGGGCCGTCTGGCTCCTCAAAGCTGGTTTCCAACTTCAATAGCAAACTTAGCTAATCTTTTAGTGTTATAGGCATAAATAGAAGTACGAAAAAAAAAAAGAGGATTTCTATTCCTGGACAAGCAGTATATGCGGCGGACTCGACCTCTGCAAAAGTGGAATTGACATTTAAATCTCGAACAAAAAACAGACAGTCCTAGCAGACCAAAGAATTTAAACCCTTTGCTCCACGATCAGGAGCACTGACGAAACATAAATTAGTCCCAGAGTTTCAGTGGAAGGAAATATGGAAACTGAAACCTCCCTATATGATCCGAAGTTTGTAATAATTAATTACCCACCAGAGTAGAACTCGCAAAAAGGAACATCTCGATCAACTAATCATGTCCAACTTGCTACTCTACCAACGAGACGATTGACCATCTCTTTCGAGAGTGTCCTTATGGTTTGGCATACACTCTAACGCGCAAACTGGCTTATACAGAGGCGCGACTATTGTCTTGGACCTTTATGGAAACCGATCATTGTCTGGCATACACGCCCCGGCACTACAAGGATTCACTGCAAACTGCTCCTTCTTCGATTACTGCTTATCTGATTTGCATCGTTGTATATTCTGTGTTGTGTCTGCATGGATCCTATACGAACCTGGCTGAGTCTAACCAGACCCACCACAATTATTCACTAGAAAATTACACCAGTAATAACGGATAGTGCTGGGCGTTCGATCGAGTCGAGTCAAAAAATTTTGAGTTATTCGAGTTTGCAAGTCCTATTTTACGATTCAAACTTTATTTGAATTTTTTTGGAATCGAGTCGAGTTTCGAGTTTCTGTACAAATTTAGTTGTACATATATATATATATATATATATATATATATATATTTCTTCATATATATTTCTATATGAATATACGTAGCGGTGCACATATGTATTTCTATATGCATATACTTAGGTCTGGGCAGTGCACATATTGATTCTAATTTTAACGGCTTTCTATATGTATATACGATATACATATATATATTTCTTCATATTTTCACATGTAATATATATAATATATCATGCAGAATCAACAGACTCGACTCGTATATGAAAATTGATCAACTAATTACTAAAAATTTCGAGTTATTCGAATTTTCATTTCATAACTCAAATTTTATTTGAAATTTTTTCGAGTTGAGTTAATGAAATTACGAGTCGAGTCATTTTTTCGTCTCGAGTCGAGTCAAATTATAATGACCCAGATTTCAGAATCCGTAGATCGGTTTAATCTGAGCCATGGGCTTTGTTTTTGGGCCAAGAGTTTGGCTTTTTGGATGCCCATGAGAGCCTTTGCGGGCTTGTATATTGTTATTGGGCTTGAGTTTTTGGTTTGGGGATGATGGGAGGGTAATTACCTCATTTTTGAAGAGGAAAAGGGGTAGCCTCTTTAATTCCTCTGTAGAAAATAAGAGGAATGATTTCACCATTGTCCCCTTTGTCATCTTTTCCATTCTCATCTCCTAACCCCCACACACAAAGAAAGGTTGAATCTTTATCTTTTTAAATGTGATTTTCAGAATTCTCTTTAAGGGAAGTTTAATCACCTTGCAAGGATCTACATTTTGAGGTAAGAATCTCTAAGTTTGGTGGTAGAAGGAAAGGCATGGGTTTTGTGGGGGTTTTGTGAGAAGTGGGTTAAAAGAGGATTTAATCTCATTTTTCTAGCCTAGTTTGTAAGTGTTGTTACCCTTTCATCTCCCACAAGTTGTAATTCATTGTACAACTCCCTTGTGTAATGAAAGAGGTTGGAAATTCTTTTAAGGAGTTTGGGAAGAAGAAGGCTTGAGGAGCTTGGCTTGGAGCTTATTTTTCAGTTGAGGAATTAAGGTTAGTACACTACTAACTTCTTTGCCTTCATGGGCATCATAAATTTAATGGCTTTGTTGATTGATTTGATGTTTTGGTTGTTTGGGTGTTTAGAGATCTTTTAATGGTAAAACTTGGATTTGACGTTAATAACTTGTAAAAATGGTAGCAAATTACCCTAAATACTTCCAGAAGATGTAGAAATGAATTATGTGGCTAAATGTTGTGATTTAGGGGCTTGAGAAGTGATTTCCCGAGACTAGAAAGCCATTTTAGGCTTCAGACTCGGTACATGGGGAGCCAGTACCAGTACCTTAGTGTTCTAGGTTAAAAATACTGTTTCATTGATATGAACTATGAAAGGGGTACCAATACGGTGTTTAACATGTACTGGTATGCCATATAAAGCAGTATCGATACGGGTCGACCCATACCGATACGCAAAGGCTGGATGAAATTCCAATAAGCTCATTTCGTATCGGTACGCTGTGAGTACTGATACCCATGAGTACCATATCGGTACGCGAAGGCCAAAATAGGTACCCATTGGGAAATCTACCCGAAAAGTTGAGTTTGAGCTTTAAGGGTTGATAATTCGAGGACTATGGTCCGATGGGCTTCTAATATGGTAAAATAAATTGTAAAACTAAGAAACTGAGATTTAACCCTCATGTATGAGCATATTGTGTAATAACTTGGTGAGCTTTTGGGTGACTTATTTTAATAGCAACAATAGGGGTCATTGGTGGATCATATGATGTTGTGTGCCAAGTAAGGGCATTGTTTAGTCGAGTCACATTTGGTTGATGGGTCCAAATACCCAGAGAGCGTATTGCAACACCATAAGATGAGATACCATATGTATGTTTCCGAGGCTGTGTGGCATCGGGCCTCATCCGAAGATACTCAATGAGAGATTTCGAGTACGAGTGTACGTTCCTGGGGCTGTGTGAAACAAAGCCTTACTCCAAGTTTGTGCGGCATGATGCTTTTATGTTGTGTAAGATTAATGCGTCTATTATTGTTTGCTATGTGTTTAGGCGGCTAGAGGTAGCGCCATATGTTATTGTGTTGCCATGATATCATCTTTAGCTACATGCTCATATTTATGATTTGCATGAAGCATGGTTGAGTGGAAATGTATCCATTGAGCTTTGTTAGCTCAACATTCAGAATTGTTGTTTCCCTTCGCATGTTAGTAGGTTGACACGTGCATCGGTGGAGCACCATCGAAGTAGGACTTCAGCATCGACTTGTTTAGAGTATAATACTTAGATTTATTTGTGCTATGTATTCGTAGGATCTTATGTTGTATTATAACTCATATTTTGGATTTAAATCATAAGTTGAACACTTTTTAATTGTATTTTCAAATGGATCTCCCATGTAACATTTTAAATATTTATCTATGTTTGAAATATTGGAATTATCGAATTTTATGAGAAATAGAATACGATTTGGGCTAAACTAGGTTGAAACATTATGGTAGTGGTTTGGGGTTGAGGCCTAAATGTGATATCCGGGTTGAGGGTGTTACATTTAGTGGCATCAGAGTCTAGGTTTAGCAAGTTCTAGGAAAGCCCCAAGGTAGTCAAGAGTGGTAAATAGGTGTCTAGCAAATGCGTTGCCCATAAGTCAAAGTTGTACTCGTTTAAGCTGAATATTCGATGGTGTAACCTTATTTGTTTGCTTGCGAAAAAAGTAATCATGCCTAGAAGAGCATGTGATCGTGAGGAGAGTTAGGGATCCCGTGAAGAGAGTTACGATGAGGATTATTTTCTCGACATTGAGGAGGTGTCAGAAGACGAGAGGGGGCAATGGGCTAATTATTTCTCCCACCTGGATCAGGCCCTTCACCATATTGTGAGGGCAATTCCTAGGCCTTCGACTACCCCTTGTGAGGCATTGATTGTAAGGCTTCGTCGTTATGGTACAATGGATTTTCTTGGTATGAGACAAGACAATCCGGTTAAGGCAGATCAGTGGTTAAAAGATACTCGTTGGATCATGCAACAGATGCGATTGGAACTTGAGGACAAGCTGACATGCATTATTTCTCTATTAAAGGAGAAT
Organism: Hibiscus mutabilis; assembly: GCA_019671005.1. Classification (NCBI taxonomy): domain Eukaryota; kingdom Viridiplantae; phylum Streptophyta; class Magnoliopsida; order Malvales; family Malvaceae; genus Hibiscus; species Hibiscus mutabilis. The sequence goes on along the minus strand of CM033753.1, from coordinate 22,113,085 downwards.
GCTCGGGAATTCTAGGAAACTGTTGAGGTAGGATAGTACCCTAAACGACTGTCATTGGATGATTTCTCATATGAGTTCGAGAGAAAATATGTGGGTGAAGCCCACATAGATAGTTTAAGAGATCGGTTCACTAACATGGTCCAAGAGAATCAATCTATCTTTGAATATGAACAAGAAATCCTATAGCTGAGTAGGTATGCCCAGAGTTGGTTACCACGGAAAGATGAGGTACAAGAGGTTCCAAAATAGATTCAGGAGAGAAATTTAGATGCACTTGGCTGCTGACCACCAAAAGTGTTTTTAGACTTGACCACTATAGTCAAATCACACGAGAAATTTTAGGGCTTGACCTATGTCCAAACTGGTGGGCAAGGATGCTCGAGTGAAGGAAATCATACCCACTCCAACCAGTCGCAGTCTTACTCCTAGAATAATAGGGGTTATGAGAATCAGAATAACAGAGCATCTAACCAATCAAGATCAGACCGTAGGTCAAAATCTACTGACCATAGGAGGTCTTCATCATCTTCGTCTATGATGAGTTCGGAGGGCTTACAGAGGAGTACATGCACACTAGTTTGTGATCAGTGTGGATGTAAACATCGAGGCGAGTGTTAGGGGACATCTAAAGTTTGCTATGGTTATGGGTCACCGGATTATTATGTGAGGGATTGTCCAACAGTTGCTGACACCACTCCGGTTTAAACTCAGGGAACCTCTCATTCAGCTTAGAAAGGGTCAGGGTTTTGCTAGAGAAAGGGCAAGCCACACATCTGGACATCAGAGTGAGGGTACATTCCAGTCTACTGTAAAGGTACCAGCGTGACAATATGCAGTCAAGGCTCATGAAGATTGTGAGGCTACCAACATCATCTCATATACATTTACCTTATTTTCAGTTCCCATTATTGCTTTAATGGATTCGGGGTCTACCCATTCCTACATTCATAGTGGGATATCCCACCAGTGGGATATTTCTATGAAGGGCTTAGAGGTTGGGATTATATGACTAATCCCTTAGGGTATGATGTTTTAGTGGACAAAATTTATTAGATATGTCTAATAGAGGTTTAGGGTTTGATATTTCCTGCAGATTTGATTGATTTACCCTTTCAAGAGTGTGATGTTATCTTAGGCATGGATTGGTTGTTTTAGCATGACGCGCGTTTGGGTTGTAAAGCGAAGAGCCTTAAGCTTCATGTTTTAGATGAGGCTAAGTTAGTGGTGCAAGGTGAGAGGAATCCTTGCTTTTCCAATATTGTGTCGGCCTTAGCAGTGCAAAGGTTGATTCAACAAGGTTGTGAGGCCTTCCTGACACATGTTGTTGATATCAAAGTTGAGAGTCCGATGCTGAGAGCCTTCGGACTATTAGAGAGTTTGTTGATGTGTTTCTAGAAGAGTGATGCTTATCGAATAATGATGAACTTTAGAGCAAGTATACTCGTCGAATCAAGTAATAAAGTGATAGAGTAGAGTGTTAAACCCACGAGGATTGGATTTATCAAAACTAAATGCAATTAAATAATGGTAGCTATGATCAAGACAAACATATGCTGCAGTAAATAATAGATAATTATGGAAGCTGGGTTTATTGCTAAGGATATATGATTGACTACTTATCTCAATGCTATAGCGACTATCAATACATGGCTACGTAAACCATTAAGATCTTTATCTACTCGACATGGTTTTCTAATAAACTTTTGACTCTCTCGATGCCTAGAAGTTAATAATATTGAAGCTAAGGTAATACATGTCTATGTGAACCCTACCAACTCTATTATTTGTTTAAGACTCCCTTTTAGTCGTTAAAACCCTAAACTTATGTATAAGCTAGATTAAGACTAAGTTAACAGCTTAGGCCCACTGTTCACGTTTGTTTAACCTAACCATCTCAACATTAAGCCACAAATCAATAGTTAAAAGGCCTCTCTCGATAGCTCTTACAATAACTACGCATGAAGGGCGATGAACATAATAGATAAAGGGAAACAAACTATAGCATTAAAATAAAGTATTCAAAACATAAAATCCTACAAAGCAATAAATTCAACTAAGGTATTTAGCTCACGTCTGAGCCTAAAATATCTATGATAAAAATATAAAAGTATGGTAGTTTATCAAGCAAGGGATAGAAAAGGGTCAAGTGTCCTCGACGATTTTCTTCCATGCTTTCCAACTGTTGTTGTAGGTCTCACACTCCTTCAACCTCTCTCGATGGCTTCTGTCGCATGGAGACTCCTCTAGAACTTTGACTCTGGTGGTTCTCTGATAGCTGAAGACTTAAGGACTGTCATTTAAGATCAAGCTCCCTTGATTTGTCGTCCAAGTCTTCCTTATATAGACGGGGAAACTAGGGTTTCATAACCCTAAAGCACACAGCCTCCTTTAAGAGGATCTTTGATATTTCGCTATCTTTTAATGTTCCGTATCAGAGGAAAGTCCACGTGGGTCAAAGTTTAATTTTATCTCTAACTCTTCTTGCCTCACCAGCTTCAACGAGAGATCTACTACTCTTCCGCTCTAGTATTCTGTAGAGGCTAAAAATCGATCAACTGAATCGCCAAGAGGTTTGAATTTGCTTCCCGAATAAATTGACTAAAACTAAAAAATAAGGGACAATATTGCATGATGATTTTAGAGTGGTTTGACTACTCAACTGAGTCTACATCCACTACCTTAGCACACCACTAAGGATATAACCACTCTAATTTTTCCTTAGGCTAAACTAGAACCTCTCCCTTTTACAAGGTAATTTGTGTAAACAATGAAAACCTCACAAGGTGTGTGTTTACAAGATTTAAGCTCACAAGAGTATAAAGAATAAAATAATGAAAAACGCTCTTTATACAATATATACAAGAGAAATGAAGAATAAAAGACTTAAATGCTATTTATCTTGATCATGAAGCTTGGATATGTTCTCTAACCATCTTCAAGTGTCCCAAGCTTGCTTTTATAGTGCAGAATGATATTCTAGCTGTTTATGGTCGTTGGGGATGTTTTGGAGCCATTGGAAGACATTAAAATCGAGCATTAAATGCTCACCTGCATAGGGATTTTGAAACCATTGCAGGGGTTTCGAAACCATTAAGGGTTTTCAAATGAAAAACTAGCCGTTACTAGCCGTTACAGGGGCCTGGTATAGAAAATAGACAAGGGGTTTCGAAACCTTGAAAGGGGTTTCAAAATCTGTTTCCCATGTTTGGTTTTCCAGGCCTTACTACCTCACTGGTTTCGAAACCAGCTGAGGGGATTTTGAAACCTCTACTTGAAAACTTGTATAACTAGCTAAAAATTGACTTTAAAAGATATATTCGATATAGGAATAAAGTCAAAACATTTTAAACACGTTTTCAAGTTATTTGGACTTTGAATATTTTTTTCAATATTTGAATTAAGTCCAAATTTTTTTTTCAATTTCTTATATCAAATTTTTTATCTCAACACATTCCTCCAGCTCTAATGGATCATGCGCATGCACCACAAAAAACACTACATTTCCCATTAAAAGCACCAAAATATATAACATTTTAGCACATGCAGTGTAACCCCTAACTACTTGCAAACTGTATGCAATCTACTCCTAAATGCAACTAAATAAGGTTGAACACATACAAACGTCAAGTAAAAAGGGTATGCAAAATATGTCATTTACACATTCGTCAAATACCCCCAAACTTGAACTATTTCTTGTCCTCAAGTAGTGTTATGCAAACATGAAAAAAAATAAAAGCAGTAAACAACCCATAGTTCCCAGGGTTCCAACTAAGTTATGATTACAAGGATTCCAAGACATGTTGTAGCAGTAATTCATTCCACAACAATTTTAATGAGATGCAATACATTAGAGCTCACAATTTTGTTCTAAGGATAATTCTACTATAGGTGCAGTGGGTGCTAAGTCACATGCATTCATCAGTTAATGGCCTTAGAGAAATTTAAAGTTGCTCTCTATTATTGCCTCTGCAATTTTCTTTTCTTTTTAAGCACAAAATTGTACTACCTTTCATTCTTTTTAAGTTCAAAAACTGTATCACTGGGGCTTCAGCTTATCACAACTACTCTTCAGACCTGAAGATGGAGTGGAGCAAATAGCCTATCACCGAGCCCTATGAGCAGAGTCATCCTGTGAAGATTTTCATTCACTCTAATGCCAATACTATCATTCCTACCAAGGAAAGTTAAATGGAGAAAACAAAACTCACCTAGTGTACTAAGACAGCAAGATGCATAGAAGAGTATCCCCCTCAACAGTTTTGCTAATGTTATCGAGTTTTAATTTATTTTCATTGTTTTCTCGATTTTTTTGGGAGTTTTTAAGCCTTTAATTGCTACTTTGAGCATTCAGTTCATTCACATTAATTATGTTTTGGCATCAGAGAGTCAACTTAGAATTTTACTAGGTTTCTTAAGCTTTTTAGAAGGTATACAACATGTGTTTTTAGGGCTACAACAGATTCAACACTAGGTTCAAAACACGAAAGCTCTTAACACAGTGCAAAACATTAAGCATAGATTAATCATAGGAAATCATGATTAACATAACAACAATTTTATAATCAATCGAATCATAGCAAAGGGGATTAGCAAAAACATATTAGGGTATTTACAAGCTGGTTTTTTTTAATTTTACCTAAATTTAACCTAATATATACATGGGATAGTACTCCCCCAAACTGGACAAAAGCATTGTCCCCAATGCAAAATGGAAACAAGAAAAACAAATAAAAAGAAAACATGCAATGTAATATGAAAAACTAAAAAGAAATAAGAAAATAAAAGCTAACCTAGGGAGATACTAGGGAGAGGGTTTCCGGATACAGATGCCATTTCCTTTGTCTCGAGAGGATTTTGTCTTCTTGGCGGGGTGGGAGAACGTGCCATCATTAGTATCTGGTCGCTATCTCTAGTTAGTGATGGTGGAAGGTGCTAAGATGTTGGGTACTTAATTGTACGCACCTCAGAAGGCAACTATCCGAACGGTGCCTTGAGAACTTTGTCCCCTTTCCATCGCTATACTCTTGCCTTTTGGCAGAATACTGTGATGAGTTTAGGGAAAGGTAGTTCCCTAGTCTTTCGTCTCAACGTCACTCGCTCCAGAATAACCCCATAAATTAGCTCGTAAGGCTCAATCTCTAGCCCATTTAGAATAGAGTGGAGGAGAAGCAACTGTCGGCGAGAGAATATAGTTTGATTTCTGGTAGGTAAAAGCCTCATGTTGATGAACCTCACCCAGAATTTGGTAGTTAGAGTGAGGTTCTGCCAGTGCACTGCCCTAGTGTGGGACAGTGTTCTGCAATGAGGGCAAAAATGGTATTTTCTCACATTGAATCATCAAACTCCATGTCCCAACCAAATTTTAACCAGTTTGCATTCCTGGATCCTAGAAGGATGTTCAACCATTTGTCTTATTCTTGTGATAACTGGCAAAAATAAACAAAACATTAAATAAAACTTAGAACTAATAATATAATGTAACTATGCAAAGAATTAAATTAATGTTAAAAATAAAAGTGCATAAAATTAAAAGAAAGAACTGGATGCCCTAGACATCCAGTATTGTGACCGAAGATTTGTCACGATGAACCGGTGCTCCTTTGTAGGCCTTCAAGCGTTGTCCATTAACTTTAAATACTTGGCCACCCTTGAGATCTTTTATGTCCACGACACCATGTGGATAAATCTTGACGACTTGGAATGGGACGGACCAACGAGATTTCAACTTGCTTGGGAAAAGCCTCAATCGAGAGTTGTAGAGTTGGACTTTTTGGCCCTCAACAAACTATTGGGGCATCAGTTTAGCATCATGCCATTTTTTGTCTTTTCTTTGTAAATTTTGGCATTCTCATAAGCACCCAGACAATTCTCGTCTAACTTGTTCAACTCGAGCAATCTTTTTTCTCCAACTAGTTGGCAGTCTATGTTGATCTTCTTAACAGCCCAAAAGACTTGTGTTCAAGATCAACTAGTAGGTGGCATGCCTTACCGTAGATGAGTCTATAAGGTGACATGCTCAGCGTTGTTTTGAACGCGGTCTGATAGGCCCATAAGGCTTTATCCAGTTTCAAGGACCAGTCTTTACAGTTTGGCTTGACCACTTTCTCAAGGATATGCTTAATTTCTCGATTGGACACTTCAGCTTGCCTATTGATTTGTGGGTGATATGCAGTGGCGATCTTATAATAGACTTCATATCAACGTAATGCCTTAGCAATCAGCATGTTGTCGAAGTTTTTTCCTTCATCACTCATAATGGCTCAAGGTACTCTAAACCGAGTAAAGATGTTCTTGTGCAAAAACCTCAGTATAGTATTTGCATCGTTCTTGGTTGTAGCAATGGCCTTCACCCATTTGGACACATAATCTACCATGAGCAAGATGTACAATTTCCCCTTGGAGGATGGGAATGGTCCCCAATTCCCATCCCATGAAGTCAATACCCCAAACATCAAATAGTTCAACTTCAAGGATAACTTGCTTTAACACCCCTTTTTTGTACTGAATACGAGTTAGAGATGTCACATTACTAATGATGTCTTCTTGTTCTTCCTCGGGTAAGCATCTCTAAAATTAAGAAATGAATGAACAATCAAATAAGTCTCAGAGCATCCTGATAGAGCTGTGGGGGGAGAACAAGTCTAATAAGGAGCTATGCTTCACCTGTTCAATACCCTAAAGTCAGAGATGAATCCTTGAAGACACTGATACTATATTAATCGCAATCAGAAGCACACACTGGTACTAAGAATTCTCTGTTTGACATGTTTGCACTCTATGTATTAAACAAATACGGAAAACTTGAACATATTTTGGAGAAAAACAATGAGAACTATGAGGAGTAGTTTTCAAACAGATCAAGCAAATACCATAATCATGAGAATAAACTGATCAATCTAGCAGGAATTTCACTACTTTAAATACCGCCACAACATTCAAAGGTAAATTGTTGATCACTGAAGGATTGAATCTAAGACGCTCTTGCATCTAATATCTGGGGTATTCTATTCTTTTTTCTATTTATTTTGATTTTTTATATTGACCCGAAAAGCATCCTCCGTTGAAATGGTAATTAGCAAACTAACATATAGAAGAAAAAAGAAAGAAGAGAAAAAGGAAAAATATGAGAAAGAAAAATAAAAGAAAAGAAAAAAGAAGAAAAATAGAAAAATTGGATTTCTTTGTATTGTTTCAAGAATAAAATTTAAAAGCCAGGGTCAAGGATATACGTGGTCAACCTAAAACAAAGGTAATTTATTAGTGATTCTGAAGAGGATAATAGCAAGACTTAGTGTGCTGCACAGTTCAAAGACTCAAATGAATGTCCGTCATAATATCTTGGTTGGATCAGCAAAATGAAGATTGAGCTTATTGAAAAAATGAAAGCTTGGAGATTTAGGGGGCATGTTTTCAGCCCAACATTGAGATAGAAGGAATACCATACCGATATACCAGGTGCAAAATAATAGTCAGATCCAAAGGTGAGATGGGGAACTACCTAGATCAAGAAGGAGAATAATGTTTTTTTGCATGGCTTTAGGAATAGAGTTTTAGGTCGAGGATCTACATGGCTGACCTAGCGTAAAATAATAATTTATCAAGTGATTGTATTGAGAATAATAGCACGATTTTATGGGCTAGACGTTTCAGAGATTTGTAGTAAATTTCTACCATAATGTGTCGTATGGCTCAGAATAAGGAAGACTTGGGACCTTACGGAAATAAGAAAGATTCAGGGACTTGGGGGCACGTCGTCCACCCCAATGTCAAGATAGAAGAAGGCTCGTGGTGTAGAGTCTTAGAAAAGGTAACAGTTAAACCCAAGTTGAGTGAGGAAAGTGTTACAAGATGGAAAACGATAGGTTCTGTATGACCAGTGTAAGACAACAATGGCCTTTCAGAATGAAACAAAAGTTGAAGATTCAGTAAAGACATAAGAAATACTTTGTTTGGTTCAAGAAATTAAAAATTAGACCTTATCGAAGTACGGAAAGCTTAGAAACTTGTGAGGCATGTGTTCACCCCTATGTTGAGATAGAAAAAGACTCATCATAAAGAGAGGAAGAAGAGGTAAAAGTTGAGCCCAAGTTGAGTGAGGGCAATATTATAAAATCAAATTGTAGAAAATAATAGATTTTGCTCTGACCTGTGCAAGTCAGCAAACCTTTAAAGAGGAAACAAGGAGAAAGATTTAGTAGAGATAAAGATAATATCTTGTTTGGTTCAAGAAGGTGAAGTTTGGACCTCATAGAAGTAGGAAAAGTTTAGAGACTTGGGGGTATGGGTTCACCACAATGTTAAAAATGAAGAAGACTCGTAATGAAAAGTTATTAAAGAGACAACATTTAAGCCCAAGTGAAGTAGGGGTGATGATCCAGAATTGGACTTCAAGAAATGATAGATTTTGTTCTAACCAATGCAAATTAGTAGCACCTTTTCAAGAAGGGACAAAAAATGAAGAGTCTGCCAAAGACAAAAGGGCCCATACTATGGGCGACCGACCAAAAAATAGGGGTTTTCCCCAACAATTCTAAAAAAGACTCTACTCATGCATCATGAATAGTTAGACATCTTTAAGGCAGGAGCATGCTAACTAGCATTATTGAATCATTGTATCTGTTTCTTTCAGGTATTTGAGAAACAACACAAAAGAATAAGTGGATTCCAAAAAAGAGTCAAGAAATCTTTTAGCTATTTGGGGGAGATGAACATCTCATGCCAAGGTGATGAAGATCGAGGGCATTCCAGTAGTATTTAAGCGGGCTATTATTCGGTGTCAAAGGGACCGAAAATCAATACATCACTTTTTGGGATCCTCAAGGCGAGATACCACTCTATGCCGAGGCAATAAAGATCGAGGGTATTCTAGTAGTCTCTAAGCTGAATATCATTTGGTGTCAAAGAGACCAAAAATCAGGACATCACTTTTTGGGATCCTCAAGGTGAGGTACCACTCCATGCCGAGGGGATGAAGATCGAGGGCATTCCAGTAGTCTCTAAGCGGGATATCATTCGATGTCAAAGCGACTAGAAATCAGGACACCACTTTCCAAGATCCTCAAGGTGAGGTACCACTCCATGCCGAGGCGATGAAGATCGAGGGCATTCCAGTAGTCTTTAAGCAGGGTATCATTCAGTGTCAAGGCGAATAGAAATTGAGACATCACTTTTCGGGATCTTCAAGGCGAAGTACCACTCTATGCCGAGGCGATGAAGATCGAAGGAATTCTAGTAGTCTCTAAGCGGGAAATCATTTGATGTCAATGCGAATAGAAATCAAGACATCATCTTCCGGGATCCTCAAGGAGAGGTACCACTCCATGCCAAGGCGATGAAGATCAAGGGCATTCCAGTAGTCTCTAAGCAGGATATCATTCGGTGTCAAGGCGACCAGAAACTAGGACATCATCTTCCGGGATCCTCAAGGTGAGGTACCACTCTATGCCGAGGCGATGAAGATCGAGGGCATTCTAGTAGTCTCTAAGCATGATATCATGCAATGTCAAGGCAACTAGAATTTGGGACATCATCTTTTAGGAGTCTCAAAGCGAGAATTTCAGGAAGAGAAAAGGCGAACGGTTCTATATAGGAGGGACTTGCAGCTCAAAATCTGCAAACAGGGAAGTAGGATAAAATCAGTGTTTATAGTATTTGCTTTATTCTTGTTCCGCAAGGATAAGCAAAGAGGGGCAACTGTAATCACTAATTTTATCCAGGGTGTTAACCCGTTTTATTTATTTTGAATATTTGAGAAATTGGACTTTGGTTATTATTTTTTTATATTATTCAAAAAAGCCAAAAAATATTATTAATATACTATATTATTATCATTAGTATTACTATATTATATTATATGTCACTATGCTTAAAAAACCCCAAAAATATTATAAGTATTATTTTTTTATTAAACACAAAACATTATTAGTATATTTGGTTATTGTTATTATTGTTATTATATTTATTACTATTATACGTCATCATATGATTTGAAGAGAAAGTGAAAAAACACACAAAAAATATTATTATTATTTGTTCATTATTTATCATTATTATCAATTCGGTATTACTATTCTCATTTTATTATTATATTACTACATTATTAATGTTATACTATTATTATTCTTATTATATTAGTATACTATTATTATATTATTATTGTCTTACTATTATTATTATATTACATTATTATTATTAAACAAAAACAAAAAAAACTATTATGTAATTAAATAAAAAGGCCCAAGTTTATAATATTACAGTCCATTTACATTATAAAAATCCAAAATTCAAAATATTACATTGACGGCCCGATTGGGCCCAAATCTATTAAACCCTAATTTAGAGTCTGATATCCTTCTTATCCTTGCGCAACCATATCTCGATCGTTAGATCATCTTATGATCTAACGGTCTCGATTAATAGGAGAAGAGAGCCGTCATCTGCCCTGCCGCACGTGCGAGTCACTCTCCAACCCCTCAGATTGCCACGCGCGCGTGTCGCGTCACCCCGTAACTGTTCGGCTACTGTGTGAGATCCACGCACGCAACCCCTAATCTGTCGCGCCTGATTCCACTTCCCCCACCCTCAGGCCAAGCCATGTGCGATGCCAAAGTAAAAACAATTTCAAAATATCCCAAATTAAGGCATGCATGCCAAAAAGAAAAAAAACAAAAACAATAAAAGAGTACAAAGACAACATGAGACAACCCGACACGGCAGAAAAACCAGATGAATACAAACAAGATAAAAAGAGCAACCAATCAAAGATTTTCCTTTTTATTTTGGATTATTGGATGTAAATAAAAAAGGGTATAAAACAGATAGCCCTAATGTTTGTAAACCCTACGGGGATCTTTCTTGAAAGAGAATAATACACAAAGAAAATCTAGAGCTTTGAGGTAATATCTTCAGTTTATGATTGCATGTAAAAAAATGGATTAGATTTTGGGGTTTTTTCGTTTTACCTCCGAAGGGTCGCGGCCGTCGGTCTTCTGAACCTCGCCATCTGGTGATAATCCACGTAGCCTTTGAGAGGCTCTCATGGTGAACCACAGAGAGGTTTGGGAAGGCCGGTGGTCAGGGTCGTACAATGGTGGCTAGGGTTTTAGTTTTTCTGTTTGTGTTTTAAAGGGAAAATATGTTGTGCTTTAAAATTTTAAGGTGGGATATGGCTTTAAATGGGGGAGATAGAGGTTTTGGGGGTTGTTTCGGAGCTCGTCGGTGCCGGTGAACGGCGGCCGGTGATCGGTTTACAGTGGTTTGGACGGCGGCGCAAGGCCGGTTTATGGAAAATCTAGGCAAGGTCGTGGTTACCTCATGAATTTCCAAGGATGGCTTCAGAGGTTTTGGGGAGAATCATTTCGAATGGTTTACAAAAAGGGGAAAAAGGTTTTGATTTTCGGCCGAGAAGTGTCTTTTATAAAACGTTTTAAATTTTTTTTAGTTTAATAGCATAGTAAGGACCTCCGCATCCTTGAAATATTACGGTGAGGGCTTCCACCTTTTGAAATACCATTCCCCGTCCCTCAAGTTTTCTTAAAAATTGCAATTTCCTCCCTAATTAAGGCCGGATCTAATTTTAAAAAATGGTTTTATCCCACCAAGGTCCCTCTGTGTTTTTAATTGTTTTTTTAAGCCCTTCCGCCTTTTTAATTTACTATCTCAATCTCTGTCAGTTTCGTTCGTTTTTAATTTAACCCTCATTTTAATTAAATTCAGTTTTAAAAGGGGTTACTATCCTATTTAACCCCCTGGTTTTTTTGTTTCTTCCCTTTTGGGCCCTTCCAGTGTAAAAAATTCCCTCTTTTCAGTCCCCAAAACTTCATTCCGGTTCTGATTTAGCCCAAACTCAGTGTTCAGTCTCCCTCCTTTTTGTTTTGTTTTCATTTTGACCCCTTTGCATGCATATTTAATTTTTGCCATCGTATTTAATTTATGTTTTGGTCTTTTCTATGTCTAAATTGTTCGTATGATTGCTTGATAGTAACGTGTTTTTGGCCTGTTCTATTTGTTGCTTTGTTCGATATTTATGCAGATGTGTTAGTTGTGTTGCGCGTGTAATTTACATTCGTTTGCTATGTATTATCGTATGTGTTATATGCGTATGTTCTATGAACATAAATATTCTATGTTTCTTATTATATAAAAAGTATATGTATATAATTTTTAAAAGAATAATGCAATAGAACTGTTTTTTATAATATAAAGTATATGTATAGATTATAAACTTTTGTATATATTATAAATTTTCTCATTTCAACTTTACTTATAAAAGTTATATTTTATATGTGTATTATATGTGGTAGGTATGTATATTATATTCATGCCATGAATAGTATTTGTTTTTTTTTTATGTTCGTTTTTATTTTCGTTCCATCTTTTAGTGTTTTGACAGATTAGGACTTTTAGTATTAGTTTAGGGTTTAAAATTTAATTTAATTAATTGGAATTATGTGCTCGGGTTATTGGGGCATAATTCCTAAATTGGTTAAATTAAATTTAGGACTAGTTTTTTGAAGTCATAGTTAGATTTAAGGTTCAAATTAATTTAATTAATTTAAATTTATCCTTAGCTTATTGGGATAAATGTTGAATTCATTAAATTAATTGAACACCGCGTAATTACCTTTTAGGATAAAATTAATATTTGACTTAGATGAAAATTTAATTAAAAATCCTAATAATTAATTAATACTAGTTTAAAATTAATTGAATTGATTATCATGATTCAAGATAATCATAAATTATTAGGATTTTTATAGTTTTTAGGAATTAATTAATTTAGGGTTAATATTAGGCCAACCTAGTAAATAATTAGATTACTAATTGAATTTTCATAATTTTGGCCTTTTTAGGTTAGGACTTTAGTGAGACTACGGTTTTAATTTATGTCTTTCTTTGTCATGCATTTAAATTGTCATTCATATGACTCTAATATTTTAATAGACTTGCATTTGATTAATTAACTTAATCTATAAAAAGGAGGTATTCGTTAATTTCGATATTTGTGTCGTAACAATCCTGGCTCATTGGATGTTAACCAAATATTCGAATGAATTCTTACCGTCTAAAGGTAAATGAAATTTGAGATAAAATTTTGACAAGTCATAACATCATGTTTAATTGCTTGCATCATGCATAAAGGTGATGAACGAGGCTCGAATCATAAATTAACACAGCAGTCAGACTTATTCGATATCAGTTTAATCTATGGTCTGAGGTGTCGTCACCCTTATTAATTAAATGTTTAATTAATGCGAATTCACCAATTTAACCAAGCCCGTCTAATTAAAGTTTAAATTCAATCGCGAACAATTTAATTAAGTTCAGTTTAAATTTCTATAATTTCCATCAATTAAAGGCAACATATATTTTGGTATCGATTTCTAGGCGTGATGGGCATGCGTAACCAACACCCGAACTCGTTTTTGAACGAATGTCTGGTTTTATGGTGTTCGACTTACCTTAGTGGCCGGTGACAACTCTAAATTTTTATTTTCAAAAAATATCAAAATTTTCTAAAACCCCCACTTTTTAAAGAACTCGAATTTTTAGCGATCGAAAAATTTAGGTAGCTACACACGCGTAGAAGCTACATTTCAGAATATTGTTGTGGCCTCGTTACCACTTACCTGCAACTTAGCAGGCTGTTATACCCATTTCCCTTCTCCGCCTCAAGTCTTTTGCGATGACTCCTCCGACAATATTCCTCTATATCATTTATGGCGGACATGGAATAATATTTCTCTAGACGTGTAGCAATTGAGTATCTCGAATACTCTACAACTTTATCAAGAAGCTACAACACTCTTGAATGAATAGCTGTCAAATCCATTTGACTCACCAGCTAACCCTACTACCTCACAACCAAAGCTATATTGCCAAACACCATAACTTATGAGCCTTAGACCTGTCACCCTTGTAACACCATAACTTATGAGCCTTAGACCTGTCACCCTTGTCTACACTAATATATCTATAAAGGGAGACCGCCAAGGCTCCGGGAGGTATAGAGAGACAAAAATCATTAGAACTTCATCTCTCTTTTCTTATCATCTTCTCCCTTATTTTTCTTCTCTTTAACATCTTGACTATTGTCTGCAGCTCTCCATCCAAATCAGAAGAGGTTAACCGCCAAAAACCACTACAACCTCATTCCCACCATCAACACATGTGATGTTTACTTTTGACTTATGTGGTTTAAATGAAATTTTATTTTTATTTTGGGTTTTACTTGCTACTATTCAAAAAGGTCATACAACACTCTTTCAGCTGCTGCATAGATGAGGTTTATTACTTGTAGACAATAAATACCTATAAAAAACATATAAAAGTTCTTATATTTTAAAGAAATCTTGTTGTCGAATTGTTTTAACATTCATGGTCGTATTTTATGATATGCACCTGCCAAGCTTATCCAATGTTTGGATGGATATATATCAAATACGTTTTTCAACTGTGTCACAAATATTAAACTTTTGCTTATGGTGTCAGGTTCAATTACATGCATTATGGCAAGTATGGGTTCATACACAAATCAATTAAGATCTTAGGATGGACATGGATATAATAGAAACAGGAGATGCAGATGCTTTTAAGCAACATTTGTTGAAGCATGACAGCAATATCTTGGTCACCATCCAATTAGTTGTTTCCTTCATGTAAGTGTCTCAATCTTTATTGAAAGCTATCTAAAGGGTTTTCTTTACGGAAGCTTTCCTCCCTTAAAAATTATCCATTGGCCTATTTGTGGGACTTTGAGTTCCCTGGTTTATATGATCTTGCTTGTCTTTGAATATTTCAGATGCTGAGAAACAGATGAACAAAAAATAAGGATACAATTCCTCCGATACGGGCAATCAAGTCAGTGTAAAACTATGAGAGACAGTAGTGTAAGTTATGCATCTGCAGCAGCAAAGGTGGATGCTAGAAGATGTAGAATCAGTATTCTCAGTGATGTGAAAACCTCTGGTAATCTGAACTCGTTTGATTTGAATGTAATGTGCAACTTAAATTGCATGCATTTGAAAGACTCATTATGAGGCGAGTTCCTTGTTCGTAGACTGTGGTTTGAGGCCTGAGGGTAATAATGGTTGCACTTCTTTTTTTGATGTGGAAATGCATTATTTTTTATGTTACAACTTACAACTATTTAGTTAATCAAATGTTAAATGTGGCCATGTGATGTTAAAGTTATATGAAATACCAACCTGAGAGGAGACGAGCACAGTCATGGCATAGAAAGCCATGCATGTGACTATCCCAGAATGACCTTAACAAGCGTGAACAGAGGCAAAAACCATGTCCGGATGTCAATGAGAACAGTAACATGCCTTCGACTGGCGGAAATTATGTATGAATATTGTGGAATCATCCATTCTGATGGCAAATATGCCGTTGTGTAGTGGTGGAAAGCTAGACTTGTTGCTGCAGGTGATGGACACAATACACAAAGAAAATGTCCTTGTAATGACTGGTCGATACGCATTTTCTTGCTTTGTGTCGCAATGTGGCTTATTTATGAACTCTTCTTCAGTTTGGCTTAAGAACATCAGTGGATGGCAAACATAAAGGCTTGGTTATATGACATAATGGGATTCAGGTTCACTCAATGTGTGACGATAGACTATACTGCTGGTCAAAAAAGGTATGTATACATGTAGGAACTGATATAATTTAACAAATGATTTAGCATCATATACCTGTTCTATAGAAAACCCAGGTTCATATTCCTAATATAAAATGCTGATAGGGTTACATCTATGCACCACAAAGTTGACAAGCTGGCATTGCCTCTGCTAATTTCCAATGCCAAAGACAATCATTTTATAAGATTCTTGCAATCAACATGAAATGGAGATCAAATAAAGCCATAATCAACCAATAAAATGAAGCAACGGTTGCATCCTTGCCCTATATACACCTAAAGAATGGATACTGACAAATAGGGCTCAAAGGCACAAGGCCAAGATGTTTACTGTGGCCACCAGCCACCTCTCTTGGAGCTTGGAATTGTAAGCCTGCTTCATTTGCTTCACTGAAATTAAAATGGTAGCAACTAGAAAGAGTCTTACACTCACGTTGACCTCTTACAATAAACATATTATTTTTTGGGGAATCCCAAGAACGGCACAAGTTTCTTGACATTTTAACTGTAATTTTATGTATTCTGCAAGCTATCCCTTGGAAGTCAAAAGCTGGTTATCTAACCCCCTTTTGTTGCAAAGACCTATCCTGTCAATTATTTAGATTCCCAATCTCTAACTTGGACTTCTATAATGAGGTAAACTTACAATTAAGTCCTCACCAGCTCCGGTCTGCCCATGTAAAATTATAAAAGTTTATTTTATGACTAAACGACACCGGTAGTCACTGAACTTTTAAGATGCTCTCACTTTAGTCACCGTACTATAAAGGTCCAATATGGGGTGACCCTTTTTAAACCCCTGACCTTAAAATGCTATCAAAGCTAAGCAAGTATTTGATCCATTGGGTTTAAAAAGGGTTCAAAACTTACTGTCACTTGTTTATAAAATGCAGCCATTTTAATTAAATATCAGGACGGGTTGGGTGGTCCCCTGCAAGATAATGTGATTTATGAGACAAAAGATGATAAGATTCCATGTGCTCCATTTGTTAAAAATAGTTTGGAGTTGTTCGGTTTCTCCAAACGTTGCTTACCCGTGTCTAGATGGGACCAACTCAACATTTTTCTTCAAAAAAAAAAAAAAAAACTGGGTACTTGTTAATTTCCAACAAGTTCAGAATTTGTCTAATTTCTATTGCCTTTAACTTCCAAACACAGGGCTATGGTTGTTTTCGGATTAAGTGAACGGACGGTTCCGCCACTGCCTCGGAGCTTGGAATTCCAGCAATGCCGAATCGCTCATACGGTACACCAATGGACTATGCCTATACTATCCATGGTTGGGAACTTGGTAAATGACCTACAACAGAGTAAAAGCAAATTCTTTTTCCAGCATTTGCCTTTATATGTTACAATCAATTTTGTTAACTAATAATCTGGTTGATAAGGAAACAAACTGTGTGGCTCCGGCAACGGGGCGAAAATTGCAGTGGAACAATATGCATAAGATATCAACTCTCGTCAAAGCATTCTTGACAACTATATAGAGGATTTGAGGTTAAACCATTAGTGATAGCAGGAAGAGGATTCATTGATACAAACTGATATTGCAATGCTCTTCTCTGGCATTGGTTAATGGGGGAGCAATGTCCTGTCGACGAGCTTCTATGGGCCGAAAAGTGTTTGAGCTTATGCTGACCGTTCTAAACAATCTGTAAGTAAATCCTTAACTCTGATTTAGGTATCAAAATCGAAGTAACTTTCACCTACACCGATAATGTATAAGACATTCCTTTTTTAACTGTGAGGAATCACTCTGCTTCTCATCAACTCTAGTGCTAACACTATCGCTCAAGTCCGAGAAGCGACTGAAGATTCTGCTAGCAGTGGAAGCTTGAGTTTGCAACAAAAACAAGCTCCTAGAATAAACTTTGCTACAATGTCTACATATTCTAACATGAACGGGAACGGTAATAGAGGAGTACCATTTGACACCCAAAAATGGGAATTTACAGGGTCAAAATGTGGTTTTAAATGGGAAGATAGTGGCTCTAAACAAATCCCGGTGTATCCCTCCTATCAAACCAGTCAACATGAGTATGTTCTATCCGGTTATTATTGCTCCTTCCAATATTGTATTTTCTCATATTTCTTAGTATAATACTTCCTGCCTGTAAGGATTAAGTTTTTCCTGTGAATTTTATAATAAAGAGAATGAGTACAATTAGTATTTACTCTCTCCATAACATACGATATGTGAATCTTCACAATCAAAACCAGTAAATAGATCTATCAAATTATCACTTGAGCAAATTTGTTGAACTTCTATATTATCATTCTTCTCTATATAGTGAAAGAAGAAAAACTTTAGAAAAAGATGAATCATTCATTTTCCTTAAATACATCACTCTTTCAGCTAATCTATACATACATTTTTGTTAAACAAGATCTAACACTAATGATCTTGTAGCACTTAGATATGATACTTCTAAATCAATTAAGATATGATACTTATAATTTCAATGACCAAAACGGGAGCAATTTGAAAGTTCAGTGATCATAGTGAAAGTTTTTAAAATTCAGTGACCAAAATAAGAGTTAGAAGCAAGTCGGGTGATTAATTTTGTAATTTATCCTAAACACAATCGGACTGTAATCTTCAATGGGAACAACTACTTAAGGTACATCGAAGCAAAAGATGAATAAGGCTACTAATCTCGATAAACTAATCAAACAAAATCCTCCGTCCTCCCAACCAGTTGCCATCAAATGCAGATGAACCTGTGGTTCATCCCCTAAAAAGAATGCATTATATAGATATCTACATCAAAATGAATGATCCACCCAATGCTCTAGAAAATTCCTCACATCCAGTAAAAATTGTTACATGATATCAAGGCAATAATACAGTAAACTGTGCTGAGAGTGCAATTGCGATATAACCCACAAAATAGTGGCCTTCAAACCAATGAACAGTTAGCCATATTCTTTTCTCAAGCCTCGGAACACACCTTATCTGAAAAATATTAGACAGTGCAAAATATTGAGCGTCAACACAAAAGCTGCACTGTTAAATTATAAAAGGTCCAAGGCTCCAAGTACCTTAAAGTGTATATTCGATAAATAAAAGCATAACCCATTTTTTACAAAAAGAAAAAAAGAAATGCCAAAAATGCATGCTTATAATAGCCACCTAATGACTGAAACAGGTAAAGGACCCAACTGCAAAGTCGTAGAGATCATATGACTAAATTGGTTCGTGTTAGCTTGTCTCTTTGTTATTTCCAAAATTGCAATGTAAAAGCTGTAAAAATTTCGAACAAGAACATAGCATGGAAGCAAGTTCACCTTGTCTAATGCTGCTGCAGCAAAGACGATTATCATCTATATAAGTTGCTTGGACACCCATCATCCAAGATCCCACTGATATATCATCGTGAGCATAGGTCTTCAAGGATGCACTGCATGTAATATAAGATAGATGAGATGAATTCAAATTTATTCATAATTTTAGGCAACTGAGTCAACATTCAACGGAAGGTATGGTTCACAACACAACCTTTCAAATAAATCTTTGACCGTGTTCAACATTGCATGCAAAGCAAAGTGATAGATAATTGACACACAAAACAGATATGCATTTAGCCTGTCTGCAATTCAGTTTATCTCACATAAATACCTGCAGGAGGATTACTACCCTACTCTGACATGTTTCTCCCTCAAAAACTGAACAGCTCTAATATGATTTGAAGTTTTTATAATACCCAAATTGTATAAATCACTAATGTCAAGAAACCTTAGTTTCTTTTCAGTTTCAGAATCTCAAAGTAGAATGTATATCTCATTCTTTCAAGGTTATAGCATCAACAAATAAAAACTAACCTGTTTATGTTGATATATTGAGCCAGATTTTTGGAGAGTATAAGAAGTGAGCCAGAGGCATGCCGGAAATACCTGAAGGGAAGAACATATTTAATCATGTTTACCATAAATAGGAACCGCATGGCAACTGCTTACCATGTTAGAGAGGAAAGAGACCCTCTGAAGGTAGAGGACACTCAAACACACCTATGTAAAATAAAAAATAAGTAAAGCTAGATAACTTACGATTTTTCATCCCCAAATTTCCACCATTCAGGTTCATACCAAAGCTTTCCCCTGAATCAACAAAATTTAGTTACCCAAAAGCTGAACTTAGAATCTTAGAATGTAAACAACTCAAGCTCAAAGTAGCTTTTAATAGATTGATCTTAGGGAGAAGTAAAGACAGCCAAACATTCAAAGGTAAATAAACAAGAATGTTCGAAGAGGGCATAAGCAATAACAAACTAAGATATAAAAGATACATACTCTTCAGAAACCACATCTCCTGACTTCATGCATCCAATATAAGCACTATCTTGGCCACGTCGACGTTCAAGAAGTCCAATCAACCCCTCTGTCATGTAGAAAAAGGAGTAGATGATTTATTAGAGTTTCAGTTAAAAAAGAGAAATAAGCCAAGAGCCAAAAAGTTGCAACATTCTATACAAATGAAAAGGGAAGAAATCTTACCCAGGTCAATGTCAATATTATCATCAACTTTAATGTAAAACTCAGCATCCCAATTTTGAACTGCAGTACTGAAGAAGAATTTCACTTTTTTAGGTAGCTCCTCTTGAGCCTCCTCATGACCCTCCTAATAAATCAAAATTGACGAGCATGCAAAAAATTATGTTTAAGCCAGTCAAATTTCAATAAGCAAGTGGAAAGAGAAAAATTATAAAAGACAAAGCCTTGCGTTCAATATCAGAAACATTCTGATAGTCTTTGCTATTATGCAGGATATCTAGGCCCCAAAGAAAAAGTTCAATAATTGCAATCATATTCAAATACCATCACTTACAAGAATAAAGAAATCCTTTGTCTTATTATTTTCCTCATCAATATGGCGATCCAAGCTATCTCCTCGATTAGCACTACCAATTTCAAAGGCGTTAATCCAATTAGCAGTTACCAGTTGTAGCATTGATAATAGAAGAGGAATGAAACCAAGAAAAGAAGAGAATAGAGAATCCATATAAAACCATGAGTGAAATGAGGATTGAAGATCACGGAATACCTTCGACCAATCACAAATCGTATCACTACTCCTCTTTCCTCCAATTTTTTTAAAGCATCACCTGTCAAAACCAGAATACTGCAGATAAGACATGGTTTCTATTGCAAAGTATGCAGAATACTAATGTAATAGTATAGTAGCAGAAAAACTAGAAAGCACCAGAAATGAAAATAAAAGCCAACAGAAGACCTAAATTTAAACTTTACACTATAAGAAACCAGCAACTCACCTTTAGGCATCCAAGATCCTCTATATTTATTCCGGTTCAAGAAACTACCAAATCCGGTATAAACTCCAATAACTGCTAGAAGCTTTTGTATCGAAGACTCACTTTGTTGAGACTGGTGCTTGAGGTAGCCTTGACTCTTAGCTAATGTCAAATCCATCTCAACTTCTACAATCCTCCTCTCTAGATCCCTAAAAATCAAATTAATATTCCAGAATGATGGTAAGAACCCAATTAAACCATAAAAAGTATGAGAGAGATCTGAGAAACATACTTGCATCCTAAGACCATCAGCTTATCTTCGACGGTAAGAACCTGTGGTCTCTACCAATACAAAAACAGAAAAAGCAGAGGGAAAATAGACACATTCTAGTAATTAAAATCTTATTTAATAGTAAATTACGCTGTTAAAATGATCTTATACACAAATTTTTACCAACAAATAGAAACGGAGGAAAAAGGATAAAACCAGGCGAATTTGTTTGGCTTCTGAGTCCTAAATTCCTAATAAAAAAATCACAGAAAGAAACCTGTTCGACGTTCTTCTTAAGAAGATTAACAAGCAATGTTCTGTTCTCTGCATCTTGCCACAACCTAATTTTCACAAAAAAATCGCAAAATAAGCAAATAGATCAAACAAATCTAATTTATCAATTTGCTAGCTTCGAAAATAGATAAAAGAAAAGAAAAACAACAATTCTAAGCTGATTTAATTGAAGAGAAATACGGATTCAATGAACCTGTATCCCTAAATATAATCCAAAATGAAAAGAAAAAATCTCAAGCAAAAAATGGAGATAACGAACCGTCCAGCAACGTAAAGCCAAGCGACGCAAGAGAAAAAGGCCATGAGCAAAGAAGGCTTAGATGTCTGTAGATTCTTGGATCTCCAGCGTCGTTCATTTTTCGTGGTCGTTGGTAACCCCTCCATCGCCACTCTCCAACACAGATACAGAAAATCAAAAAACAAAGATATAATCACGGCCTCTAATCTCAATACTGTTTAGAAAGTTTAGAATGATCGACTGCGGAGAAAGAATCTAAGCAGTGTCCAGTTCAAATCAAATGTGGAGAAATGAAGGAGAATCAGAAAGAAATAAACAGAAGAAGATTTGAACTGAAACTTCGAAGGGAGAGAGCTGGATCTGGTGCTGTTCAGAGCGCTTACTTACTTGGGAATGAAAGAGACGACAATTGGTCTGACAAGTTAGGCCCACTTACACTTGGGCCTAAATAAAATTTGGACAATTTACAAGAAAATGAGCTGGAGAGTTGACATATTTATATATAGATATGTCCATTTCTGTCAAAAAAAAATATAGTATAATTAATTCATGCACAAACGCTAGTCAAAACTTTAGTTTTATGGTTTAGAGATTTTGTTTAGGTTTTAGTGTTTAGGGTTTAAGTGTAAAAATTTTGAATATAGGGTTTAAGGTTAAAATTTAGGGTTTATAGGTTAAAACCTAAATCCCTAGTCATATTACCATAAACTTAAACTCTAACATTTAAACTCTGAATTCTAACTATAAATCCTAAATTATAAACTCATACACTTAAACTCCTAAACCATAAGCCATAAACCAAGTTTATAAACCTCAAAACTAAAGCGCTTGTGAAAATTTTTAGTTTCAATCGCTTGCATGAGATATTTTCTCTTATTTATATTAAACTTGACATTAGAAAACATTTTATAAAATTATTTCGATGGATGTTAAAAAAAATCCTAAAATTAACACCTTACCTACCTTTTGCTGATATACTCTAAATCTATAGGGTACAATTAAAGCTAACCCAATTGCATAATAGGGTTTAATTGAGAATTTAAAATCATTGATTATGATTTATTAGAGTTCTGTAATGAAATTTAACTGTCGTGGCAAGTCAATCCATAGGAAAAGAAAAGGCAAGGAGAAAAACATAATTTAGTCAATCCGTAGGACGGATGGAGAGTAAATCTTTTGTGTTAGTATTTGTGTATAATCTACGTGACTTGTGGTAGTTGATTGTTTTAAAAATATTTGATAAAATTAACTGATAATTAATAGATGTTTAGTTATTTGAACAAGCAAATGATATATAAAGAAATAACTATATTTAATGTTTGTTTGAATAATTTATTGATTATCAAAATTTTGTATCTATTAATATTAATTAAATTACAAAATTTATTATATTTTAATATCATTATTCTTTGATGAAAAGGGGAAAATTACCTACTTGTGTCTTATTAAAAACCTCCCTAAACCCAAATGGAGGAAAAAAAGAGTACACAAGTAGATAATGTTACAACTGACAACGAGACTAGCTCGACACAACCTAACTTCCATACCCAAGCAACCTAAAACAACCAATTCGCATGCACTGATGGTGTATTGAAGACAACCACATGTACATCATCTATCCGAGCCATCTTCGCTAAACCATCAGCAACCTGATTTCCTTGGCGACACGCATGACTAATCCGAATCACTCAATCTCTATCCTGCAACTCCCTGAAGTGCTATAAAAGCTCCAAAACACAAGGCACACGTGGATCATGGCGAAACAACCGCAATGCATCATTACTATCCAATTCAAGGATGATACGTCGACAACCTAACTCCCAAGCATGCAGCAAGCCAACATACGCACCCTAAAGTTTCGATTCGAGAACCGAACAAGTTCCACCAACTTCGTGAAACCACTACGCCAATCACCCTTATGATCCCGAATCACCCCCCGCAAGAAGCTAAGCTATCCGACGCTCTTCGCGCCCCATCTGTGTTGAGCTTCACCTATCCTAGCTCTAGAGGTTCCCATTTCACCGGTCCTCTAGGAACTAAGTTAACATGGCTACAATGTCTACGAGTTAACGCTCCTGCTCGGATAGCCCCCTGAAGCAACGCTTTGCTGCGATCCAGAACCGGCTGATGATCCTCCATCAAATTGTCAAAAGCTACCGCATTCCTTTGCAACCAGAGGTTCCACAATATCACACCAAAAAATATATCCCAATTCGAGTCCAAATGACTAAATGTACAATCCTTTGACAAATTCAAGAGCACCTAATCGTCAATGCTCAACGCAAGAAACTCGGTAATCCGATCAGCCCGTATAACCTCGTGACAAACCTGCAGCGTCGGTGGACACATACGCAACACATGAGACAACGATTCCGCACCCGTACCACACACAGGACAACTCTCATCCTCCGTGAAATGCCACCGTTTTTGCTCCTCATTAGTCATAATCTTTCCTTTGCACACAAGCCAAAGTAACATTTTAATTCTAGGTAGCCCCCTAAATCTATGAATAAGTTTCCACAGCTTACCCTCTACGCTTGCATCACCTTCACTATGAACCAAATAAGCTGAGCCAACGGAAAAAATCCCAGAGGGTTCCCAACCCCAACCTGTCGTATCCACTGGTAAACAAGGCTTAGGCCCCCGGATCACAGCCACACGCAACAGCACCAAGTATGGTAAAAGGTGCTGAAAACCATCCCAGTTCCACTCCCCAGTCAACAAAACCATATCCGTATCTGACACACTTGGAAGCAACACGACCTATCCATCAGCCACGTAAGAAGCCAATGGTCTAATATTCCTTACCCATCGATCAAACCAAAAGTATACCGAGCGACCATCACCAATGTTCCACACAATATTATCTCTCAAACTTTCTCAAACTATACCAATCGCCTTCCAGAGTCGAGACCCATAATGGCAAGACAACGAACTCGGCACCACCTCGTCACACTTGTACTTCAAACGCAAAAACCGCACCCATAATGCCAAATGTTTCGTAACCAAATGGTAAGCGATTTTCATAATAAATGCCTCATTTTGTGTAGCCATCTTACGAAAACCCAAACCTCCATGTGATATTCTCTGGCAGACATAATCCCACTTAACCATATGCGCGCCACCCTTTTCCTACGAGATACCCAAATAAACCTACAAATCAAACTCTCAAGATCCTTACAAGTCATCTTCGGAAGCACTGCCGTTTGCATCGTATACATAAGAATTGATGCTACCACTGTTTTTACCAACGTAACCCGGCCTGCTAAAGAAAGAGTTCTTGCATTCCAACCACTGAGCTTATTTTGTACCATCTACACAAGAAAATGATACATAGCCGAGGTGACCCGATTATGGAGAAGTGGAACCCCTAAATATCTCCCTAAGTCATCCACCTCCGAGAACCCAAACCCCCGGATAATGTCCTCATGCGTAGCCCTAGATACATTCTTAGAGAATAGATAACCTTCTTTTCCTGGCTAACTCGTTGCCCAGATGCTTCGCAAAACCCTTCCAAAACATTTCGAATTACCTCCATTTGTTCAGATGATGCCTCAGCAAACAGCAACGTGTCATCCGCAAAGAACAAGTGGGAGATAGGAGGCCCTCTAGATGATGTTCTAAACGGTTTCCAATTCCCCTGACCAATCCGTACCTGAATCGCTTGAGCCAATCTCTCCAAACAAAGTACAAAGATATACGGGGATAGCGGGTCACCCTGCCGGATACCCCTTGAAGGAACAAAAGGTCGCGAAGGCAGCCATTTCATAAAACTTGAAAACTCACAGAAGATATACACTGCATAATCAAACTACGCAAAGCATCCGACATCCCAATGTCCGCAAGCGTGTCATCAATAAACCCCCACTCCAACCGGTCGTACGCTTTCTCTAAGTCAATCTTAATCGTCATCCAACCCTTTCTACATAGCTTCCTCCTCATAGAGCGAATAACATCCTGCGTATTTATATTAAGCATATATAAATGATATATATATTAATTTCTTATTCATGAAAAGATAAATATAATTTCAATAATTATTAAATTTAGTTGTATACATTAATTTTTTATTTACGAAATTATATTTTTAATATAATTTTATTAATTATTAAATTTAGATATATATTATTACTAAGCATATATAAAGATGTATATATTAATTTCTTATTTATGAAAAGATAAATATAATTTCAAAAATTATTAAATTTAGTTATATATATTAATTTTTTATTTACAAAATTATATTTTGAATATAATTTTATTAATTATTAAGTTTAGATGTATATATTAATTTTTTATAGTAAAAAATATATATTAATTTCTTATTTATGAATTATCTTTTTAATTTTATTAGTCATTTAAATTTATGCTATTGAGAGAAAATTTTTATAATTGTCAAAGATAAAATAGTCTTTACATCTCTTTTATCCAATCCTCTAATTCAAGAAGCTCATAAAAAGAGTTACCAAAACATGTATATTTTTTGGTCCATGTTCGAAATTCATGACTCTACTTCCCAACATAGTCATCTCCAAGGTTCAAACTCGAATTCTCTCCTTGAAATTATAATGTGTCTTGCTATTACACCCAACACATGTTGATTTATGTTGGTATTATTTTAATGTGCACATATACAATACATATAATTTTCTTGAAGATAGTCGGAGCAAAATCTTGTTTCGATTATTAGAGGCCTAAAATGAAAATAAAACATGATTTGCTTGCAATTAGTAATGTAGTCACAAAACAATCGATTTGCTTTAAAGTTTGATGCAGAACTGGACAAAAAAGGTTCATTAAAATGGATATTGCCTATTCTTCAAGCAAACAACAATCATTATAACGAAATTATTACTTTTTTCTTGACATTATGGCATACAAATATTTTCTATTAAATAATGTTATAATAATATTTTTTAAAACAAATGTTAAAATTTGAACATATGCTAGGGTGAAGCGGATAAGCATCCATGACCAGATGAATGAATCTCCATGGCATACGATTTCATTTACAAGATAAAACAAGAAGGATTTCATTTTGGGTAAATATATGTTTTAGTACATAGATTTAGTTTTAAGGTTTAATTTGGTACACAAACTTGTTTTTTTTTCAATTAGGTATTTGAAGTTGATTTTTTGGTACAAACTGGCACTCGTGCTTGGTTTTTTGTTCAAATTAGTACTTACGTTCTTTAGCCAATTTGAACCAAGAAACCAAGTTGAGATAACAATATTGAAACAAAAAACTAATTTCATGTACCCAATGCACCAAAAAAGTGTAAGTACTAAGTTAAACCTTGAAGTCAAGTTCAACCATCTAATTGTATAAAAAGTAGTACCAAATTGAATCTTAAAACCAAATTGAATCTTAAAACCAAATTCAAGGATCAAATGTATATTTACCCTTTCATTTACTATTTTGATTAGGCATAAAGCCAAAAAATGCCCCTAATGTTTGACTGAATAGTCACATTGACCCCTATTATTTTTTGAAGTAATTTAACCATCAATATTTTATTTTGAGTCAAAATGTTAGGAGGCTCGTACGATCAACCGATTAGCCAAGAAGGGGGTGAATTGGATTTTTGCTTTGGTGAATGAATGGCTAAGAAATAAAAATATAGACAAAATGATTTATAGTTGTTTGACTACCCAACCAAGTCTACTTCCACTACCTTAGCTCTCCATACTAAGGATTTTCTCAAATCCACTAGATTTGCTTTCCTTTTTCTCGAGTTCAAGGAGATAACCCTTACAACCAAGATTTATACCCCAAAGTCTTGAAACACTCTCTTACAAGAGGAAACAAATTTAGCAAACTAAAGAAAACCTCACAAGGCAAATAAGTTTGCACAATTAAGCTCTCATCCAAAACCTAAACACTTGAGCAAATGTGATAATTTGGCTCATTGGTGTTTTCTACAAAAAATATGATAATTTTAGCACAAAACTAGATTTCTCAATACATGAATGTTGGAAGTTGGTTTCTTGTTCTTGCATGGCTGCTTGATTGAGTCTTTTAAACCCTCTAAGGAGTTTGTGGCCGTTACTAGCCGTTGGGGTCTTTAATTCTAGCCATAAATGCATTTCTAGAGTAGGGCTTATCGGTACACGAGCTTGGGTATCGACACCTGCCTCAAAGAAAAAAAAGAATCATTGGGCATTTAATACACAAGGTATCGGTACATAATACATGTGTATTGGTACGCACCCTAGGTTATCGGTACGATTGAAGCCGTACCAGTACTCAATTTGGCTACTGAAATTTGCCAAAACTTGGGGACAAAGGTACATCTCGGTACTCAAAAATCTATACCGATACGGGCACTCTAGGTATCGATACGGTCCAGCTGTATCGGTACTCAGGGCCTATTTTTGACACTTTAGCTGTTTAAAATCATTTAAGACATGTCAAAAACCCTTTGAAAAACTTTCAAACATATTTTTCAAGTTTATGGACTTTAGAAATATTTTTGCAAATTAGTTTAAGTCCAAAAACACTTTTCTTTAAGTTATATCAAAATCAAATATCTCAACAATTTCCCCCTTTTTGATATAACGAACCCACTTGAAAAATTATTTTTGCAAAAACTTCCATTTAGAAAAATAATTTAAGAAAAAGAGAATATTTTGAGAAAATATTAAAGCTCACCCTTTTTAATATTTTGAGAAAATATTAAACCCCACTTTTTCTTTTTGAAGTTAAAATTTTCAAATCTATCTCACCCCCTTTTTGTTATACCAAAAGTAATTTCAAAACTAAGTTTGAAATGACATTTAAGTTCAAAACTTAAAATGTTGAAATTGAGTATCAATTGATAAAAAATACCAATTGTTGGTGTAAAAAACAATGGAGAAAAGAGACAAAAGATTTTTCATGAAAGAATTTTAAAAAATGGCTCCTCTTTACTCAAGCATCAAGTAGATTGTTAGTCCAACAATTCAAGAGAAATTAAATTGAAATTTAAATAAATAAATAAATCAAATGAAACAATATATTCAATTAAACATGCTATTTAACAAGATATACAATATGCACACAAAGCATGACAAAAAGGAGACAAAATTGTCATTTTTTGTCTACGCGTACCGGTACGGTATAGGATGTATCGGTACTTGGTTGAAGGTTGTATTGGTACGGTATGGGTTGTACCAATACCGAAGGCACTGAGCTGGTGAAAATATAGCAAAATCAACTCAAATAGTCTTACAACTTAATCTTAAGTTCATAAATAGGCTTTAAGAGGTCAAAGATATACATTTTGCACACATGCTTCTCAAAACATAACATTTAAAACATACAAAGCATGAATTTCACCAAATGCAACCAAACACTATAAGTTTAAGGCCAAAAACATAGATATAAGTATACAAGGCCAAAAACATGTAATTCATGCAATTTGAGACTCCCCCTAACTATATGCAATTAGGCACAACATGGAGTCATGCAAACATGCTTAGATCAATATGAAAATTAGACATGGAATATGATCAAGCAAATGCATGAAAAATAAATGCACCACTTGAACCAAGGTTGGATGTTAAGCATTCCTTCTCCAAGTGCCCTTCCTCCTTTTTTGTGTCATGAGCTTACAAGATTTCAACTTTGATCATCAATGGCTCAAGCAAACTTACAAAAGACAATTAAGTAATTTTTGGTATCAAAAGTGCTTTGGATCCAATGACGTTAGACAAATCTACATTTTTCTTTATAAGTTATATCGAAATCAAATAACTCAACACAAAATGACCCTTCCGCGGATGAAAATAGTTAGTCAACTAACAATAATTAACTTGAAATGACGTGACAAATCTACATGGTAGTACACACTGGCAAGACAGTGTCATATAGACAAATGTATTGACTTAAAAAATATTACATCAATCAAAAAATAATTTTATAAAATTATATAAAATATAAAATTATTTTTTCTGCTAATGTGTCATTCTGTCAAGTTTTTTCAAGTTGTTTACAGTCAGTTGGCTAACAATTTTTATATGTAGATGGGTCATTTAGACTTAAAATGAAACGTTAAGTGCTAAATTGTTTAAAAATAGAGGTTAAAATGATTCTTCAGTTAAACGTTAGAGACATTTTTTAGCATTATGACTATTGGTTATTATAAGGCATTTCAACAATAGCTTGAAGGCGATGGGAACAACCAGTAACATAGATTGTGGAAAAATAACGGATGCAAGTCGGATGTTCAATAGAGCTAGTGGGGCCTTGGCACCTCTAAAGTTATGAAAATATTATACTATACTTAGACCTGGCAAACTTGACTTGAAACCCAAAAACTGAATCGATTTACTCTAACCGAGACCCAAAATTGACCCGAACATGATGACCCAAAATTTGATATGAAACCGATCCAAATTTTAGTCGAACCGAAATAGACTCGAACCAATTTTCACCTGAACCAAATGGACCCGAACCGAAGACAACCTAAAATATAGAAAATATATTAATAGAAATAAATAAAGATAGGATATGAACAACCGCACAACTCAACAAAAAGTTAAATACATTGGCTTTATAAATATATATGGTATAAAAAACTGACCGAACTAAAAATTCGATAAAAACCGATGGATCTCCCATTGACCCGAACCAAAATCAACCAAACAGAAAATAACTGAACCGAAAATCAACTGACCCGAAATGATCCGAATCACAATAAACCCAAACTAAAACCGAACCGAAACCGAATTTAAGCTGAATAATATCAGTCCCGAAATGACCCGAATCGAAATGACCTGAACCGAAACCGAACCGAATGACCCATTTGCCACCTCTAACTATACTCTTGAAATATTTTTTAAATTTTAATTAGGCCCCTCAAAATTTATAAAAATTCTCATAAAGTGTTAAATTTTCTGATTTTTAATTACACCTCAAAATTATTTTAAAATTTCATTAAACTTTCTATAAAATTAAAAACTTTACTTAGACCCTCACATTTAAAAATAAATTTCTCATTAAGTTTTTTAAAATTTTTAATTCGACCTATAAAATTTTAAAATTTTAATTATACCCTCTCAAACTATACATTCAAGATACACCACTACTACTAACGATAATGTCAGCCACAATTGCAAGAGGGATGGCAAATGACGTGCCCTATGGAGCCCACTGATATGCAAAAAATATTGAATAAACAAAAACAATTATAAATTTAAGGGCTTTAAATTAGGGAGGTAATTGGGACGGATTTTACAGGGATTCACCCCATTTTACATTCAATTGGGAATGGATGATTATATAATTCGCATGTAGTGGGGCAGGGATAGAGATAAAAATTAGATTCGCCGTGGGTGGCGGGGCAGGCGTGGATATGACTTTGTACCCGCCTCATCCCCACCCACCTAGTATCATCCCTACCCATCCTGTATCATCACCACCAGGGGCGAATCTAGAAATTTAATATTGGTAGTTTACTGACCAATATAATAATTTAAAATTAATTTTATACCATTGTAATAATATATTGACAAAGGATAATTGTTGTGCAGGAAATGATCCGAATTTCCGCAATGCAAGCAAACATGGTTTATAGTTAGGGACATATTGTAATTATTTTGAAAATTTTAAATCAAAGTTTTAGCTAAATTATTTGACATAAGTCGATGTATTTAACCAAGATTTTTTAGGGGACTAACAAATATATTTAAAATAGTTATAGAGTGATAGTTTAGATACCTGTTTTAACCCAAAAAATAGTTTATGAGCTCAAAGAAAAAAATTAAAATAATTTAAGGGTTGATTTTCTATTTAAACAAAAATATACTTAATATTTTTAGGGTAAACAACATTGGTAGTCACTAAACTTTTAGGACGCTTTCACTTTGGTCAATGAAATTGAAATTTTTTCATTACAGTCAATAAACTTTTAATTCGATTTCATTACGTCTACTACTGTCAAAAAATGCTGGTGTGGCACGTTAAAGTCTTTTTCCACAAAAAGAAACCTAATTTTTCAAATTTACAACCATCATAAGGTCAAATTTCGATGAACGAAGACATCACTGATCAATCCCAAGTCTCAACAGTAGGAAGGATTCGTTTGGCCGAAAGGCTAATATAGTTTGATTTCAAGCTGATCTAACGGTTAACAATGAAAGATCGAAATGTTAATTTTTAACTTCAATTGAGACTTTTAGTTCTGATTCACCAATGTTAGTCGTCAGATCAACTTGAAACTAAACTATGTTAAACTTTTGGCAAAACGAAATTTTCCTATCATTGGGATTGATTGACGATCGTTTCGTTAATCGAAATTTTGGGATTGACAATAACTGTAAATTTGGAAATTATGGTTCTTTTTGGGAAGAAGACTTTAACATGGCACACATCAACATTTCTTAACCGTGTTAACGATAGTGATCATAGTAAAAGTAAATTAAAAATTTAATGATTGTAATGACCAAAGTAAATACAACCTAAAAATTTAGGTTATTACTAATGTAGTTTATCTTATTTTTTAATGGTAGGTCAAGTGGCCTACCATGCACAAGGATGCATCCGCCCATGATCACCACCCGTCCCAACCGATCTTATAATATGCTATTATAAATATTATTAAAAATATAATATCAATTTAGATCATAGTCAAATTTAAGGTAATTCAGATTGACTTGTCTTGAGATATTAATGAAAGTTTAATATATATATAAGTGAGTCTGAGATTGATCAGATCAAATATATAAATATTTTTTAAAAATATCAGTTTAAATCAGATTCAAATTTAATATAACTTATATTGACTTATCTTGGAATATTTATGATATATATAATATTTAGATTTATTAAATTCCTGCATGTCGTTAAGCCTTCTTTCTAAGGTTTGTTTTCTTCCCCCCAGTTCTCACTATAGGTATGTTATTCTTTTACTTATTTTAGTTTTATTTTCCTAATATTGCATGTTATTTAAATTCTATTGGTATTTTTCTTATTTTTTTAAAGTTTGTTTTTCATTGCTATTTTTTAGTTCTTTCTATAATGTTTACTTGTCACGACAATTTGTTGAGATAATGATTTTGACATAACAAAATGAAAAATGTTTTTGGACTCAAATGTAAATTGCAAAAATAATTTTAAGTCCACATATGTTTGAAAATGTTTTTTAAAGTGTTTTTGACTTGAACAAATGCTTTCAAAACAACTTAAGTGTCAAAAATAGTCTGCCCGTACCCGTACCGCTCCCTTGGTACCAATACTCAGACAATCGTATTGGTACACCTCTGCTCTGTACCGATACGCTCTTTGTTTCCCCATGGTTTTCAATTTTCAATGAGCATTTCCTCGTATCGAACGCAAGGGCCCATACCGATACTCAGTATCGTTTACCGGTACGCAAGGGCGTATAATGACTTTTTCTATTTATTCAAGATAGACCCAGAGGATGACATCAAAGCTATGTTCGATACGTTCTCCATCATCGTAAATGAGCTTAAAGGATTCGGAGAGGTGATCCCGAAGGACAAACTTGTGAGAAAGTTGATCTATTCATTTCTCGATTCATGGGATTCAAAGAAGACCACAATCATAGAAGTCAAGAATCTCAAGACACTCAAGTTTGACGAGCTAATAAGATCTTTGCTAACCCATGAAATGATGATGTCCAAGGAGAAGAAGAAAGAAGAAGATGACAGTGAAGAGATGAATGTTGCTCTTAAATCCTCCATAAGCCAATAAGAAGAATCAAGTAGAGAGGAAAATGAAAAGATGACCAAGCTCTTCAAAAAGCTAAATAGATTCATGAAGCGCGAAAAGGAAGAATCAAAACATGAATCAAGAATGAAAAAAAGGTATCACATCATTTGCTTCGAATTCAAGAAGCCGAGACACGTCAAGTATGATTGTCCAAATATGAAGAAGAATGGATCAATTCATAAGAAGAAGACATTTGTGGCTACATGGAGTGATGAAGATGACTTTATTGATGATGAGGTAGCCAACCTTTGTCCCATGGCCATCGAAGAAAGTTCAATGGTAGCTTCTAATTATCACCTTCAATTTCGTATACATTCGATAAATTACAAGATGCTATGATGATTTGGTTTTGGAATTTGAAAACCATACTTTGAAAAACAATAAAATAATTTCAAAATTAAAAGTTCAAAATGATTTGATTTCTAAAACCAAAGATGAACTTGAAGCAAGGATCAAAGATTTTGAGAAAAAGAATTTTGATTTACAAAACTTGCTTCAAAATGATCATCAAAGAGAAATTGAAGATCTTAAAAATAATTTGTTTAACAAAGATTTTCAAAGAAGTAAAAAAGGGAGGTAGCTCCAAAATAAATTTTGTTAAAACAATTTTTTTTCAAAGACAATCTAGTTCTCTTAGATTTTTAAATGGTAAAATGATTAAAAATATTTGGGTTCCCAAAAGGACTACTTTCTTAAAAAAAAGAAGACATTGAAAAATGGATTCCAAAGGAGACTAAAATTTTTGGGACTTATGCCAATGATCCAAAGCAATTTGGATACCAAACAAAAGTAATTATCTTATGTAGGTGTCGGCGAAATACTGCTTGACAGAAGATTAAGTATTCTATTTGTCAATTCAGGAAATAATGCCAAGGATATGTCTTTTACGTGCAAGTATACACGGTCAAAAAGTAATAAAGTAGTGACTTGAGTATCGTCTCCACATGGATTGTCTAGGAATTAATTGCCACGATTAGTACTTGTGAACTAGAAAATAAAGGTGATGACAATTGATTGAGAGAACAAGTAAAATAAAAGAAATTAAGAAAGTAAGAAGACTAAGGTAAAGATCTTGGAAGTAAACTGATAGTAGGCTGACAAACAATGGAATCAAGAATGATTATTAAAGCTTGGCAAGGGATGTCTGGATTGCACACTTATGAATGCAACAATTAGTAACACTATTATCTAGTTTTATTTCCGAGCAAATTCCAAATTAGTATTGCCTCTGTCGATAGCAGCACCCTAAGTTAATTCCTCTCAACATCTATATGTTCTATAGTGAGTTTTTGAGTAGCTAACTTGATGAAGTTCCAACATATACTCCTAAGGGGTAAACTACTTCTAAGGTAAGTATCATCTACTCGAATCTCTTTTGTTGAAGTTTCTCTCCTTAGCACATGCATTCGATCGTTATTATCTAGGTCGGTTAAGATATTAGACAATAATAAACATCTAATACTGACTTTCGTATAACATAAGATATAAAAGCAATAAACACATGCAATATAGATAATAAAACTGGATAAACCGATAACTAAATACTTCAACCTAAAACATTCATCACAAAATCCTCTAGCCAATTAAAGGTTTAGTTCATGATTGGAGTAAAGTTCAGCAAATTCAAGATTGAAATCATTCTTAGCACAAGATCAGTAATGCGAAAAACAAATAAGAAACAAAAGCAAGGAATGAGGTCTTTTGATGTAGCCCTTCAATGGATCCCAAATGTCTCTTGAGTCATCGAGCCTTTGCTATTGTTGTCTTTGATTTCTCTTTTTTCGTTGCTGCAGCCTGCTATGTCTACTACCCAAGTGCTATTGCGATTCTGCAGTTTTGTCGTGCCTCCGCAGCATAAGATGTCTAGAGGCTACGCATATCCTTATGTAGGCATAAGTGTAGCCATAATTAGGGTTAGGGTTAAGCCTTTAATTTTCGGTGTCAAAATCTTTGGCCATGAAATCTTTGCATCATAGAATTAGGGCTGACATGGCTCTAACTTAGTGCGATTTTTTTCGGGCATCGTCCATCCTTCTTTTGCCATCCTTGCTTGGCATTTTCATCTTGCATTCTTTTTCCATTCGTGCTAGGCATTTTCGTCCTGCATCCACATGTTCAAATCATGCTGATCTTGCACACTACAACTAAAAAGCACCCCTTCACTCTGGCAATAAAAACTATACATTCCTCAACTCCTAGATACAAATGCATGAAACTATTGGCAAAATAGACTAATATGTACCTGAAGTCAAGCAATATCATGGCAATATTTGCATGGAAAGCACATTTTTTGAGGAGTTAACAGTATGAGTGCTTGAGCATTGATGAGCAAAGTCAATTGTTGAAAGCTCTTGACACACAAGGGAATAGAACACTTGAAGAATGAGAGGCTTAACATCATACCTTGGTTCAAGTGGTAAAATTTTTCATGCAATTGCTTGATCATGTTTTCATTGTTTAATTTTCTTCATGATCCAAGCATGTTGATTTGACTCTATGATGCTAATTGCATATTGTAAAACCCTCAACCCGTATGTCACATTTGGGCCTCAAGCCCAACCCGTTACCACAAAATTTAACCTAGTTTAGCTCAAATCACATAAATTTCATAAAATCCATTGAGTTCAAATATTTCAACATAAGTAAGTATTTAAAAACGTTACATAGGAGCTCTATTTGAAAATACAAATATAAAACATTCGACTCGTATTTTAAATCCCAAAATAAGAGTCCTACGAATACATAGCCCAAATAAATCTAAGTATTGTACTCTTGACAAGCCGCTGCTGAAATCCTACTTCGATGGTGCTCCAACAATGCACGTTAACCTACTAACCTGGAAACAAAAACAACAATTTTGAATGTTGAGCTCACGAAGCTTAGTTGATACACTTCCACTCAACCATGCTTCATGTAAATCATAAATATAAGTATGTAGTTAAAGATGATATCATGGAAATGCAACAACATATGGCGCTACCTCTAGCCACCTAAACACATAACAAAAAACAAGGGATGAATTAATCTCACAAAGCACATATGCATCATACCAAACAAACCTGGAATGAGGCCCAGTGTCACTCAGCCTCGAGAGCGTACATTTAGAGTGAGGTCTTGTATCACACAGCCTCAAAAATATACACTCATGCTTGAAATCTCTTA
This sequence comes from Hibiscus mutabilis, assembly GCA_019671005.1. Lineage (NCBI taxonomy): Eukaryota > Viridiplantae > Streptophyta > Magnoliopsida > Malvales > Malvaceae > Hibiscus > Hibiscus mutabilis. Next base: position 22,076,515 of record CM033753.1, on the reverse strand, counting down.
TTGAGTGTCATCGGATAAGGCATGGTGTTACATAACCTCAGGAACGTACATCTAATTTCTCATCTCATGGTGTTACAACACGCTCTCTGAGTATCAGATCCACCAATCAAAGGTGACTCTACCATACAAGTGCCCTTACTTGGCACGCAATATTACTCGATCCACCAAAGATCCCTATTGTTGCTATGTAGACTCTCTGGATAAAATGCTGGCAAAATGTATGTGTTGGAAAAGTATGAAAACAGTGCCAAAACGAGTCTTTTGCGTGCAAGTATACACAGTCTGCAAGTAATACAGCTGGTAAGCTGAGTATCGATCCCACAGAGATTGACTTGGAATTCAATTGCCTTGATTGTTACTTGCCTTGAAGAAAAAAGGTTGATTTGATTTGAAATTGGTTTTGGAAAATAATTAAAAAGAAAAGAAATAAGTGAAAGTAAAGTAAGACGTTGGCAAGGAAGGTATTTTAATGAATGATGAGCGTTGGCAGGGAATGCCTAGTTTTTACGCTATTCATGCCGTGTTAGCCTTTAATAACAGCCTGTCTTGGCATTGCTTGCTGAGCATATTCAAAATTAGCAAAGCCTCTCTCGATGGTCATTGCCCTAAATTGATTATGTAAAAACCCCAATATCTCTATAGTGCATGCTTTTAAATAAACCAATTTGATTAAGATTCAATCTATACTTCTAAGGGGTAGATTTCACTCCCGAAGTAAGTTCATCTACTTGAACGACTTCTCTCGAAGCTTCTCTCCTTAGTATTCAACAACTTGATCGTTGCCACCCCAAGTCTGTTAAGATATTGAGGAGCAATAGGCCAACAGTGCCAGCTCTCGCTTGGCATAGTATTTAGGAAATATTAAAGTATGTCGAATAGTGAAAACATTGCCAAGGCAGATTTATTATTAAAAACTAAAACATAAAAATAGCGTTCAACGCAAACATCCCCCACCAAATATTAAATTAGTTCATGGTGAGGGATTTAACCAACAAGCCAAAAATGTTTTCTCAATACATCATCATTAAAAACAAAATAAAATAGCTTGAAAAAGAGAATGTGCTAGAAGGGGTCTCTCGATGCAGCCCTTCAAGATCCAGGCTTCTCGGTCAAGCTGGTCGAACCACCCTTCCTCGGTGCATCCGGTTGTCAATCGTCACACACCAACTCCTTACAATCCAATCTTCTTCACCCTCCCCAAAAGTCTAGCTTGGTTGGTGTTAAATAGGCATGCGGGGAAGGGATATGATGAGCTCCTCATTTGAATTTTGAATTTCAACTGCCCAAGGGATAAGAGATTATCATCTTATCCAAATTTGAATGAGAGTTGATCAGGCTAGGGCTAACGTCATACTGCCGACGCTGCCTTGGCGTCCAAGCTTGGCACCATCTTATCCGCTATTTTTCGGAGATTGATCCAATTTCTATCTTTTCAGAGCCTGATCATGTCTTATTTTTTCGGGATCCAACAGCCTCTTGGCATGGCATCAAGTTCACTTCTCTGCCAACCGGTGCTTGGCATTGTCTGGTCCATCTGTGCCAACAACACTCGGCATTCTCTCTGGCGCTCCTTCCTGTGTTGCTTTTCCGGGCCAAATCCTATGCCAAACTTGCAAAATTTTCAACAAAACAACCCTTCACACTAGCATAGACAGAATTCTAAACTCCTTATGCAAATGCATGGTTTTAACATCCTAATGCAGCTAAATGCACTTAAAAACAAGCAAAAGCATTGTAAGATTGACATTAAAAACAGTACTTTTGGAGAGGTAACATGCTATTACAAACAAGTCACCCAAAGTTTACCAAGTTATTACACATTATGCTCATATACGAGGGTTAAATCTCGGTTTCTTAATTTTACCATTTATTTATCACATTAGAAGCCCATTGGGCCATAGTACTTGAATTATCAGCCTCTTAAGCTCAAAATATATTTTTTGGGCAGATTGCCCAATGGGTACTGATACTGGCTCTCGTGTACCGATATTGATACATGCATGGGAGGGCTAAAACGATGCATTCTAGCCAAAAAAAACTGAAGCTGTTTTCTAAGTCTAGAATTTCAACCGACTTGCATCAAATTTTAGGATGGGATCCAGGCACTTCTAGGTTGACATGTCTTCTTCAAATATATTCGTCCGTCTCTTAACTTTCCAACACATCTTGAAACGAATTTAATTATTATCTCTATACAAATTTAATACGAGAATTATTATTTATTACAAATTTTTAATAATTTTATTCATTATTTGCACTTAAATTTATTTTAAGATTCTTTATGAATATATTTAGATGATTTACGATTAGATTTATTATTTATTTATTAATTTTTAGGTTAGATAAAATATGCTTATTTATTTTATTATTATCTTTATTTTTCCAAATTTAAGTTGAACTCTTCATTTGTAGCATATTTAAAGGCATATTTGCTTCATTAATAAAAACAACATCTATCTTGCCATCATCTATTCATCAGAGAGATTCGTGTTGTTTACATATGTTTGCCTATTCAATTGCGATTAGGAGGGTGCCAAGGACAAATCTATCCAACACCACCATCATCATATTCATCAATCAACTATCTAGTTTTCTACATCAAGATCATACTTTCTTGCCGATATGCTGAATTTGGAATTTGAGGTTTTCTCAGATCATATTAGTGAGTTTACTAGATTAATTGCGATCTAAAGGGTTCCTAGATTTTGAGATAATTATTGGATCCCGACTTTCGTACCAATTTGTATTCAGAGCCTTGGTTTAGGTGTTTAAAATAATTATATTTTACTATTTTTTAGTAGTTGAGAAAAAGGAAAAAGTCTAATTCTCTATATAGATCCTAGTTTTAATTTTTCATTCCCAAAGACATATCAAAAGACTTGAAGGTTGTGATCAACAATTATTAAGATTCAGGACGAATAATTTTCAATAGAGGGAGAATGATACATGCATGGGAGGGCTAAAACGATGCATTCTAGCCAAAAACCTAAAGCTGTTTTCTAATTCTGGAATTTCAGCCGACTTGCATCGAATTTTAGGATGGGATCCAGGCACTTTTGGGTCGACATGTCTTCTTCAAATAAATTCGCTGTCTCTTAAATTTGCAACGCATCTTGAAATACATCAATCTAAAGTCGAGAGCTCAAGTTATGTCCATTTTAGTGAAGACTGTGCGAGCAGAAATCTCTATACGAATTTAATACGAAAATTATTATTTATTACAATTTTTTAATAATTTTATTGATCTTTTGTACTTAAATTTAATCTAGGAGTCTTTATGAATATATTTATATGATTTAGGATTAGATTTATTATTTATTTATTAGTTTTTTAGGTTAGATAAAGTATGTTTATTTATTTTATTATTATTTTTATTTTTCCTAAATTAAGTTGAACTCTTCATTTGTAGCTTGTTTAAAGGCATATTTGTTTCATTAATAAAAACAACATCTATCTCGCCATCACCATTCATAGAGAGATTTGTGCCATTTGCAGGTGTTTGCCTATTCAATTGCGATTAGGAGGGTGCCAAGGACAAATCTATCCAACACCACCATCATTATATTCATCAATCAACTATCTAGTTTTCTACATCAAGATCATACTTTCTTGATGATGTGCTGAATTTGGAATTAGCTTTTCTCTGATCATATTAGTGAGTTTGCTAGATTAATTGCGATCTAGAGGGTTCCTAGATTTTGAGATAATTCTTGGATCATCGCTTCCGTATCAGGTACGGTACCGTTTGGGTATCAGTACTCACAACATACAGATAAGAAATTAACTTACTGGAATTTTCCAAAGCCTAGGCGTACTGGTATGGGTCAAATTGTACCGATGCCAGTTTGTATGGCGTACAGGTACGAGTTGAACATTGTACCGATACCTCTCTCATAGTTCATCCAATGAAACAATGTTCTTAAACCCTGGAACACTAGGGTACCGGAACTGGCTTCCCGTGTATCAATACCGAAGCCTAAAAATGGCTTTCTAGGCCTGGGAAATCGCTCAAGGTTTGAAGGAAAACACAAAGGTGATACCATGCTCATCCTCCGAGCTTGAGTAAACCAAGATATCATCAATGAAAACAACTACAAACTGATTTAGGTAGGGCTAAAAAAATCTAATTCATTAGGTCTATAAAAGTTGTAGGTGCATTGGAAGCCCAAAAGGCATTACAAAGAACTCGTAATGGACTTAACACATCTTGAAAGTGATTTTCTAAACATCCTCTTCTACTACCTTTAATTGTTAATAACTTGACCTCAAATCGATCTTTGATAACACTTAAGCACCTCCCAACCTATCAAACATGTCATATATCCTTGGTATAGGATAACAGTTCTTCACCATTACCTTGTTGAGCTGACGACAGTCAATGCACATCCTCATTGAACCATCATTCTTTTTGGCAAACAAGACTAGTGCACCCCAAGGTGATATGCTCGGTCGAATGAATCCTGTAACCCCCTTAACCCGGCCTAGCCAAAACTGAGCTAAAAGGATCACATTAGGTTTGCTGAAGCAACCCAAGCTAATAACCTAAACCGGTCACATTTTTTTTCTTTTATCTTGTCTAAATGCATCAATGTAATTCCTAAGGTGATCATACAATGGTGGAATGTTACATTGAAATCAGATTACAAAACAGGGTTCAATTTCTCAACGCTCACATTAGGGACCAAAACATATTTTCCACAAATTACATGGGTCTAATTTGAAATTACGATTACCAACCCTTCATTAGTCAAATTTCATGCTCACATGTTATATTCCAGCTTAAATAATCATCCAAGCTCAAATAATTGCATACATAACATTCAAGGACCAAATTGCATAATTTTCAAACTTCAGCAGGCTAACATGCACAAAAGCAACAAGGCGTACCGATACGAGCAAGCCCGTACCGATACGACCTAATGACCATAACGGCTACATGTACCGATACATGAACCACCGTATCGATACGATGTGTTGAACCACCCGGACCGATACGGTCTTAAACCTGTACTGATCCTCCTTGTGATTTCTTAAAACCCAAAATTCTAGTGACCAATTCGCTTACCGATATGGTACCCCGCGTATCGGTATAACTCTTTAAAAATGAAAGGATCGTACCGGTACTCAAACCTGTGTACCGATTCTAATATACAAAACTCAAGGGGTGTATCGATACTCGGGTAACCATATCGATATCCTCTTTTGTATTTTACCCTCAAAACGAAGCTGTTTCAAACCCTACGTACAGATTTCGGGGACTCGTACCGGTACGCGAAGGCCTGTAATGACCTCTAGGTAAACATCACCAAAAACTTATAATGCCCGTACCTCGTACGAAACGCAGTCTTCGACATATTTTTATCCTTAACCTTCAACTAATAGTATCCAAATCTCAAATCTATCTTGGAAAACACCGTAACACCCCTAAATTGATCGAACAAGTCATCAATTCGCGGTAAAGGATACTTATTTTTAACCGTCAACTTATTTAGTTGCCTATAGTCAATTCACATACTCAAAGTGCCATTCGTTTTTTCACGAACAAACCGGTGTCCCCCGCGGTGACACACTAGGTTGGATAAAACCACAGTCCAACAACTCCTGGAGTTGCATCATTAACTCTTTTAACTCCTTTGGTTCTATACGATACGGTGCAATCGACATCAGAGCCGTATCAACATATGTCTCAATACAAACTTCACATCTCTATCTGGTGGCAACCCATGCAACTTCTACAAAAATACTCCCAGAAAATCACAAATAGTACATATATCCTTAGCCCACATTTTTTCTATATACATGTTCATCACATAAGCCAGATATGCTTGACACCCACACTCCAGCAACTTTTGCGCCTCCAAGGCCGAAATCGCATTGGACAAGAACTTAATATTCTCACCCACAACTACCACTTCATAATCATCAGCAAGTTTCAACGAAACTTGCTTGGTCTCAAAATCGACCATATCCCTATGGTCAAACAATCAATCCATACCCAAGATCACATTAAAACCATAGAATAACAGCTCCATTAAATCAGTCGTAAACATGTGACCTTGAACCATTAGAGGACATCTCCTATACAACCTTCTCGTAATAACTGTCTCTCCAAAAGAACTTGTTATTTGCATACCCATATCTAACATTTCTACCGGTATATCAAGCAAATGCGCATGCTCATGAAAAATATATGAATGCGTAGAACCATAATCTATTAGAGAAATTAATGACATAGACTGCATGGTAAAAGTACCTACTATCACATCTGTGTCATTCTTCCCCTCACGATGCATATAGATCCCCGCAGGTCCACCCCTTGGGTCAAACCGCCACTGTATGCTCTACAGTCTTCTTTCCTTCCTCCTTCCGCTGTAAATTACCTTGACCATACCCACGACCTCTCAGTGGTGCAACAACAGGTGCAGGTGTCTGCTTACCCTAGCTAACAACAGACAATCACATCTCATATGGTTCACAGATCCACAACTCCAGCAAAAATTAGAAACAACAGCCAACGAGGTTTGTCCTTCCCTGGCCAAATATGGATAGTCTCATATTATGTGATCTCGCAATCCACATATCCAATAGGCATTGTGTAATGCTCTAACCTGGGTACTCTAGCCCTACGGCTAATTCCCGGCATTACCTCTATCCTGTCTCTGCTCAGGGCGATACCTCCTATCACAGGGTCTCTTGGATTAACCACCACTGAAACAAAAATCTGTAGCTCTCTTACCAGAGCCATAACCTCATAGACGAAGAGATAAACCCAAACTTTGCTCAATATCCTTTGTTTGTGTAACCAACACGTCGAAATCCGTATAGTCAATGGCCAACATGTAGGTCTTAACATCTTGCTCCAAACCGTAACGAAATCGGTCACAATGATACCTCTCATCTGGCACCAACTCAGGCGCATACTGACTTAGCCTCACAAGCTGTACCTCGTATTTAGGTACTGTCATACTGCCCTGAACCAAGGCCATAAACTCACGTTTCTTCTTATCCAAGTATCTAACTCCCTGATACTTTTTTCTAAAGCTAGTTTGGAAGAACTCCCAAGCCACATCACTGGGTTCCATGCCTGTGATCACAGTAGTCCACCAACTATATACATCACTTTGCAATAAGAAGAGCACACATCCCAGCTTAAAGACGTCACTGCACCCTATCTGATCCAAAATCTAGTTTGTACTCGTAAACCACTCCTCGGTTGCCTCGGGTGATAACCCTCTAAACTCAACTCCTTCCAGGCTGTGCAGATGCTCTAACGGAAATCCCAGATTAACAACAGTAGCGGGTGCCAGTGCGGGTACATGTACTCTAGCCATCACGACCTGAAATGCTCCAGTCATCGCATGTACCTAAGGCGTCATATCACCGTACACTGGACCAGGTGGAGCAGATGGTACTTGCTCCACTCTTTCAAGAGGATTAGGTAGAGGAAGTGGTAATCCCTCAGGATGCACTATCTTACCCTCGACTCTCTACCCTTCGGCAGCAACATTTACGCTCGATCGCAACTCTCTCCTTAGTGGCATCATATAAAAACGTATCTCAGGCATGATAATTACAGCAAAATAAAAACAATCAGGCCAGATTCAAGCAAGGATCCATAAGACTTTCATTTCAAACCAAAATTATTTTATAACTGTAGTAATTAGGCAACGTGTGCCCAAAATTACCCTAACATGGCATATATTAATCACCGTACAATAAACAATCACCGCACATAGCAAATAGCATTGAACAACCAACAACAACATCCCAATTTTTCGTAAACATGGCTATGATACCAAAAAATGTAACCCACTTAACACGGCCTAACCGAAACCTATCTAAAAGAATCATATTAGGTTTGCCAAAGCAAACTCGAGCAAATAACCTAATCTAGTCCTATTTTTTTCTTTTATCTTGTCTAAATGCATCAATATAATTCCTAAGGTGATCATTCAACTACAGAACGTTACATTAAAATCAGATTGCAAAACAAGGTTCAATTTCTCAGCGCTTACATTAGGGACCAAAACATATTTTCCACAAATTATAGGGGTCTAATTTGAGATTAGGATTACCAACCCTTCATTAGTCCAATTTCATTCTCACATGTTAAATTTCAACTTAAAATAATCATCCAAGCATAAATAATCGCATATATAACATTCATGGATCGAATTGCATAATTTCTAAATTCAACAGGCTAACATGACAAAAGCAATAGGGCGTACCGATACGGGCAAGCCCGTACTGATACCGCCTAATGACCATAACGGCTACACATACTGATACATAAACTATCGTATTGATACGATGTGTTGACCCACCTGTACCGATCCCCCTTGTGATCTCTCAAAACCCAAAATTCCATAGACCAATTCGCGAACCAATATAGTACCCCGTGTATTGGTGCAACTCTTTAAAAATAAAAGGATTGTATTGGTACTTAAACATGTACATCGATTCTGATGTATAAAACTCAAGGGGTGTACCGATACTCGACTAACTGTACCGGTACCCTTTTGTATTTTACCCTCAAAACGGAGATGTTTTAGACCCTGCTTACCGATTCCTGGGTACTCGTACCAGTACACGAAGGCCTGTAATAACCTCTAGGTCCAATATATGTCTCTTTGGCTCACTTCAATAAACTTTAAACATCACCTAAACATCATATAACATTAGAAGCATGCTTGACATCAACATACAAACACAATAAACAAACCTAAAACCATCATCCACATTATCTTTAGGCATGCTTCCTACTCAACATTCAAAACATAAAACCAAACACTTAAAAGCACTTTAAGCCTCTTAAAGTCCAAACCAACATTTAAAACTTGCATAAACATGGAGTTTAGCAAATAGCCCTCCCAAATATCAAACGACCATATTGCCTTCATTACTACAAGTCTAAATCAAAATCATACTTTCGCAAACACAAGTCCTTGGATTTCCCTTCGCTTGCTTGCTGCCTCCAACCTTTAATTCTCTGCATTGATGGGAAAAAGAGCATAAGCACACTAGGCTTAGTAAGGAATACTCTAAAACAAAACAACATTAATGCATCTAAAACCATTTAACAATCCTTTTGAAAAACCATTTTCCAAAACACCTTTTAATCATCATCAACATTATCATGCCTTGTAAACCATGCACTTAAAATTTCCAAAACATGCATATTAAACCATATGCAACATGTATCATGGATTAACAACAAAGTCCTATTTTTACCCTCAATTTAAGCTTTTCTATGCATACTACCAATGCAAGGCTTAAAGAGTAAAACATGTTTAAACCAACATTATACAACATAAACTATTCCATGATACATCTTCAATTATATTGGCTCACAAGTGATCATTAACCAAGTTCCACTTTTCAAAATACAACAACGGATACACGGATTCAACAAGTGTCCTCTCAACACTTCATGTAATCTCAACCGAAATTAAGCTACAATTGCAACCAGGTACAATCACAACCCAATCATCTATTAAATGCATAATCCACTAACGGAAGTCTTTAGTACCATATAACCCTTCAACTGTTAGGGTACTAGGATGGAGTTTTCGGTACCTTACAACCCCTCAACATCTAAGGCGACTTTTTATAGCGCACTATCAATCCTATGGCCGGCCAACTATATCCGATAACATTTTAAACCACATCACTTGCCAATATAATTCATTTCATAACATTAACTCATTATTTTCATATGCATAAATCAAAACCATTTATCCAATGCAATCAACCTAGCATTAACCAACATTCAAAAACATTTATAAAACATGCATTACCTCTAAATGCATCATCATCAATATATAACCATTTTCCAGCATTAAACCATGCTCAAACATGCATATAACAGTGAGTAGTCAAGTTATTAAAACAAGTGCATTAAAACCAAATGCTAAACCGAGTTCGAGAGAGAATTATTCCTTTACTTACTTTCGAGCTTAGACTAGCATTTCAAGCTTGATCTAAACTCCCAAACACAACTTTCAAACCTTTGAAAATCTATAAATCACATTCTCACTCACTGACACATAAAGCCTCGCTTGCCAATATGGTATACACGCCTCCAAAGCTCTCGAAACGTTCGTTCAAGCTTGATGTTCAACATCCCAGCAACATCAATTCACATAAATCCTCAACAAACTCTACCCAATTTCACACGACAACAACCGAAATCAACATCAAACATCTTCCAAACTTAACCCAACCAAAACCTAACATTTTAATCCATCAATTAACATCAATCAACATCTAAAAACACAATAACATCATCCTTATATCTCCAGCATTCATTAAACCTCCACAACTCCTCAAAAACTCACAATCTACAACCTAGAAAATTAGAGATTCACTTGGTTTCGAGATTCAAATGTTAAAGCTCACTCATTAACATTATTAAACATTAAAATTATGAATAGAATCAATAAAGAATTTAGCAAAACAGAGCCTATGCAAAAATCCATCAATCACATCATTTAAACCTTAATTTAACCAATTTTCCATAATTAAATCATCAAATCAAGTTAGAAAACATCAAACAAGGATCAAATACTTGGGAATTTCAATAAAGAACCATCCATTAGAGGAGACGAATGAAACTTACCTCGAATGAGTGATTTCCCTCTCAATTGGATGTTTTAATCTTGAAAAATAAAGAGATTCAATGAGGTTTTGAAAAGCATGATTAAATAATCAATTAAGAAACAAGAATTTAAGAAATCAAGAGTTTTACCTTAGATTTTTGATGAAAAAGTGAGTGTTTGGTTGAAGAACTTTGAAAGAAAAGTTTGGGAGAAAAATCTACGTCAAATTTTGATTTTAAGAAAGTAACTACCTTTTTGTTAATCCACCCTTTTAATTACCCAATTAAAAATTATTAAAAATAATAAAAAATGAGAGGAAAATCTGATATTAAAGTTTGGTAAAATAGCTCCTTAAGGATTCTAAGATTTGACCATTTTTTTAAAATAGTCACTAGAAAACAGTTTTGCAATCTTACATTTTGGTCACTAACCAAAATATCTAATTTTGAAACCTCTTTTTGTAAAATTGATTTCAACAAACCCTTTAAAATATTATTTAATAATTTTAGAATATTTTTCCAAAATTTTTCCTTACTCAAAAACATTTATTTCCATTTTAATTTCAAAACTGACTCGAGTCCTCTAATCTGATCCATCAGACCATCTAATCAACCTAGAAAACTCCTAGGCCCTAAATTGGGGCGTTACAAATCCTATTTCTTAAAAATTATGAATATGGTTCTTTAACTCTCTCAACTCCGTTGGTGTCATTTTTATACGGTGAGATGGACACTAGTGTCGTGCCTGGCATCACCTCTATTCGAAACTCTAGCTCACGATCTGGAGGTAGTCTGGGTAACCTTTCCAAAAACATATCGGCAAGCTTTCTAACAGTCCTAAGGCTCTCAAGCATCGGACTCTCCACTCTTGTATCAACCACATGAGCCAAGAAGGCCTCACAACCTTGTTGAATCATCCTTTATGACGCCAAGGTCGACACTACATTGAAAAGTCAATGGTTTTTCTCACCTTACACCGCTAACTTGGCCGTATCCAAACCATGAAGCTTAAGACTCTTCACTTTACAATTCAAACACACATCATGCTCAAAAACCAATCCATCCCTAAGATAGCATCAAACTCTTAAAACGACAATACCATCAGATTAGCTGGGCATATCAAACCTTGGACCTCAATCGGGCACCTTCGATACACATTATCTACTAAAACATCATACTTCAAAGGGCTAGTCACATGGAATCCTATCTCAAGATCCTCGGCAGGAATACCCCACTGCTGGGATATTCCACTACAGATGTAGGAATGGGTACACCCTGAATCCACTAGAGAAATAATAAGAACGTGTTAGGATATTTGTTTTGATAAAATAATTAAAAAATAGTTTTGGACTAAATTGAAAAGATTTTAAAAATGAGTTTAAGTCCAAACAAATTGAAAATATGTTTGAGGAGTTTTGAAAAGGTTTTGGAAGTGTTTAAAATGTTTTTACGTAGCCAAACTCAAGTTTCTTGAAGGCCCGTACCAATACGGTCCCACCCGTATCGATACTCATTAGGGTTTCAGCTATAGTATTTTTCCAGAACCAAAAACCTATACTGGTATAGGCCTATGCGTACCGATATGGTGAGGGTCGTACCAATACACTAGTACGCGTAGCAGTCTCTAGTTTTTCAAACCCCTAACAGCTAGTTTAAAACCCCAACAACTATTTCCTTGTAGTGTATCGAACCTCTGTACCAATAAAAAATGTGGCCTACCTTTCCATCAAATTAATCTGACCTTAAGGCGTATCAATATGCGAAGTTTGGAGTGCGCCCAACGACTATTTCCAAATATATACATACCGATACGAGTAACCTGCATATCAATACCATCAGACCCAGAAGTGGAAATTAAGCATGGAAATGTGTCCCCAACAGCTCTAATCCAATCCCAATGGTCTCAAATGACTAGAAACTCAATTGGGAGTATATTAGGACCCTGAAGCACCACCAACAACTAATTCTTGTATTGCCAACATCTATTATGATTGAAAAAGTGTCTTAGGGCTTTAATTCTCATTCTTTGTATAGACAAACACTTGTGAGCCAAATTGTCAACGTATGCTCAAGTGTTCTAGGATATTGGGTGAGAGCAAGAGTGCAAACACATACCTTGTAGAGGAATTTATTGTTTGCTTTGTTTTCTTTTGTTAGAGAGGATTCCCAAAGCTTGGATTGTAAGCTTTGGATGCTACGCTGGTAATTGAGTCTAGATTGTAAAGGTTGCCTCCTAAGCCTGTTAGAAGGGGAAGAAATTTTTAGTAGATTTGGGAAATCCTTAGTGGGGAAGGTAAGGTAGTGGATGTAGGCTTTGGTTAGAAAGCCAAACCACTTTAAATCGTTGTGTAATTCTTTCTATCCTTTTGCTTCCGCCATCATCATCCAAGAAATCACTTCTCTACCACTTGGCAAGCAATTTCGGTTGATTCATCGAGCCCAACAATTGGTATCAGAGCGAGGCTCAATCGAGAATGAGTAACATCTTATTGAGGTAATCCCGGCTAGCTTGACCAACTTTCTATAAACCAATTTCTATGGCAGAATCTATTGACAAGCCACCATTCTTCAACGGTGAACATTATGCCTATTGGAAGAATATGATGATTTTTCATGAGAGGCAAAGACTATTGTCTTTGGGATATTATTCTCAATGGACCGTTCATGCCACAACAAAGCAAGGCAGAATGGAGTGCGAATGATCGCAAGAAGATGGAGCTTAATTGCAAGGCCTTGCACATTCTATTTTGTGCATTAGGTCTGGAAGAATATGAAAAGGTTTTTTCTTTTGAAAGTGCCAAGGAGGTTTGGGACAAGCTTGAAGTGAACCATGAAGGTACAAATGAGGTGAAGGAGACAAAGATTGGACTACTCAACCTCAACCACTAAAACTTCAAGATGAACCCAGAAAAAGACATCAAGAGTATGTTTGACCGTTTCTCCACAATCGTCAACAAACACAAAGGTCTTAGAGAGGAGATTTCAGAAGACAAACTCATTCGGAAGTTGATTTACTTGCTTCTCGAATCATGGGAGAGCAAGAAGACGACTATCATTGAAGCCAAGAACTTAAAAGAGCTCAAGCTTGATGAGCTAATTGAGACTCTTCTTACCCATGAATTGATGTCTCAACCCTTGAGAAGGGAGAAAGAGAAGAAGATCAAATAGCAAGGAGTTTGATGTAAACATCATTGCTCTTCAATCCTCCGTAAGCCATTAAGAAGATTCAAGTGAGGAGGAAAGTGAGGATGAAGAGATGACCTATCTCTTCAAGAAGAGCAAAATGGAAGAATCCAAGCATGAATCGAAGAATAAGATGAAAGACCCCCCAAGTGATCCAAATGCAAGAAGACAAGGCATACCAAATATGATTGCCCTTGTTCCAACAAGAAGGGATTATCTTCAAAGAAAGTATATGTGGCAACATAGAGTGATGAAGACTCCACCGATAAAGATAAGGTAGCCCACCTAGGCTTTATGGCCCTCCAAGAGGGTGAGGTAACTTCTAACTTATCTAATTCTAATTCTTATACGTTTGATGAGTTACAAGAAGCCTACAATGAATTGGTTTTCGAATTTATCAAAAAATAAAAAGTTAATTTCAAAATTAAAAACCAAAAATGATTTGCTTTCTAAAACTAATTTGGAATTTGAAGCAAAAATGAAGGATTTTAAGCTTAAAGTTTTAAATTTACAAAAGTAGCTTTGAAGTTTGGAAAAATATCATCAAAAGGAAGTGGATGATCATAAGAAAGAAAAAGATTTGATTTCCAAGGAATTAGAAAAGAAAAATAATTTTGGAAAATCAAAATTTTATCAAAGACAATCTAGTGCCCCTATATATTTTTTAATGGAAAATGCTTTAGAAGTATTTGGGTCCCAAAAGGACTAATTACTTCAAATAAAAAGGATGAAATTGAAAAATGGATTCTTAAGGGGACTAAAGTTTGTGCTACTAATGCCTATGGATCCAAAGCAATTTGGATACCAAAAATCAAATGATTGTCTTTTTATAGGTGTGATGGAGCTTTGATCGACAAGTGATGAAATTAAGGGGGAGCTCCATACACACAAGAGAGATCGTTTGAAGAAGGAAGGCTTCACATCCCACTTTTGGTTCAATTGGTAAAATTAGTTGAATTTTAAATTTTTTGATTTATTTATTTTAATTCAACTAATTTATCATATATTTGTTGGACTAACCTTTCATTTTTTGCTTGAGTAAGGGGAGCCTATTTTAACAAAACCTATTTTTGTCAAAATTTGTTTTAAAATTCTCCATTTTTATGGACTTAAAATTTGTCAAACTTTGGATTAAACCATTTTTGATATAACAAAAAAGGGAGTGTTTTGAAAAATTGAATTTTCAAGAGAATAAGGGGAGCTTTAACCATAGTTATATTTTTAAATCTTATTCAAAATTTATTTTTACTAAGGGGTAGAACCTCAAAAACAAATTTTCAAGTTGGTTTTATTATATAAAAAAGGGGGAGATTGTTAACATATTTGTTTTGATATAATAATTGAAAAATAGTTTTGGACTAAATTGAAAAGATTTCAAAAATGATTTTAAGTCCAAACAACTTGAAAATATGTTTGAGGAGTTTTCAAAAGGTTTTGGAAGGGTTTAAAATGTTTTACATAGCCAAACTCAAGTTTTTTGAAGGCGCGTACCGATACAGTCCCACCCGTATCGATACTCATTAGGGTTTCAGCTACATTATTTTTCTAGAACTGAAAACCCATACCGGTACAGGCCTATGCGTACTGATACGGTGATGGTCGTACTGATACGCTAGTACGCATACTGATCCCTGTTTTTTCAAACCCCCAACTGATACATGCATGAGCGGGGTTAAATTACTCATATTGGACAAGAAGCTGAATTTGTTCGATGCAAACAATAATGGCCAAAACAATGCACGCATAGAAGGTCAAAAATGATGCATCTTGGATAAGAAACTGAATCTGTTTGTGAAGTCTGGAAAGTCAGCTAACTTGCGACGAATTTTTGGATGGGATCCTGGCATTTATGGGTCAACACGTCTTCTTAAAACTTGTCCGGCTGCAAATTAGTTTTCCAACGCATCTTGAAACGCCTCAATCGGACATCTGGATCTCAAGATACGTCTATTTTAGCGAAGATAGCGCATGCAGAAATTCCTATACGGGATTAATACGGGATTTTTTGATAATTACGAATTTTTATGATTTTATTTGATTATTTATAATTTAAATCAATATAGGATTCTGCAATATCAATTAGGATCAGATTTATTTGACTAGGATTTTATTTTTAACATTTATTTATTATTAGAAGTTACTTATCTAATTAGGAAATTAGATTTTAGCATTTATTTATTGTATTTAATTCCTAAGTTTAATAGGATTAAAACTTCTCCATGGACTATATAAAGGAGGCTTCACCCACATTGTAATTCAGGTTTCATTGATTAATAAAAAGTTCTCTTTGGAGATTTTAGTATTCTTTGAGTTTGCAAGTGTTCGATAAACTTGTCTAGAAGTCATCTTCAACATATGATCATCGAGTTCTTGTGAGGGAGATCATCTTCACACTCTTGCTTGCCTAGGTAATTGCATCTAGGAGGGTGGGTTAGAGCCGCCTGAGGTTGCTTGCTTAGATAATTGCGTCTAAGAGGGTGCCGAGGACAAAACAACAACTATCAATTCATCATGCCATCTCCACATATCCAAGCTTCCTCCATTGACGCTACCACCATAAGCAAATCTGAATTTTTAGATTTGTTCTTTATTTTGGTTTGTTTTGTTTTTCTCTTTATTCGAATTTGCGCTACTCTATCATTTGATGTCAGATTTGGGACGATTCTTGGCAAGAATTTTGGCCTTTTTTGGGGAAAAAAACTCGTAAATTAGGGAAAATTCGTCAAATTCAAACAAGCGAATTTTGAGTTGAAAATTTCCAGATCAGATCTAAACCTTTGGAGGAGTCACCGCATAAAATTTCAGAATTTTTTGACATCGGGAACACCTCGAACGAAGTAGATCAAGTTGCTGTAAAATTCTAGGGTTTTCGTTGTTTTTCTAATTTTCTTTCATTCTTAGCCATTAGTTTTCGTTTGTTTTAGCTTTTATTGCTTCTTACACATCTTCTAACACCTTCTTGTTTCCTTGTGTTAGTAGGACTAAAAGTTGCACACTCTTCTTTCTCCTTGCAACTATAATTCTATTGGTGTCTAACCTTTTCTTTGGATTCTTAAAGCAATTAAGATGTTTTATTCTCTTTTCAACACTCGTTATCGTATACCAATAAATATTTTTTGGTCACGATGTAAGATAGAAGGTAATCTATGTTCTTTAATTATTGATGGTGATAGTCGTGTAAACTTAGTGAGTAGCTTCATTGTTGATGCACTCGATCTACTATGCCAAGAACACCCTAAGCCGTATCATCTTCAAGGGTTTAATAGCGGACCAGATATGAAGGTAACTGAACGTTGTTTAATCTCTTTTACTCTTGGAAGATATTGTTATGATGTATGGTGTGACGTGGTTCCTATGGAAGTCACCCACTTACTATTAGGAAGACCTTGGAAAAATGATCGGGGCGCTTTCCATCGAATCAATACAAGTGGATACTCTGTTGTGCACCATGGCCAGAAGCTCTCGTTTGCTACAATAGAGTCGGAAAAAGTAGATGAAGAAATAGCAAAAGCAGAAAAACAGTGTGAGAGGATAAAACGAAAAAGATTGGAAGCGTAAAAGGCTGAATCAATTGACCACACAAAGGCAACCAACCATGAAGACATCCCAAAACCAGAAGGTACACATGATTCTCTTCGTACTTCTACTTCTAGCATTTGTGCAAATGTTGATATTGGAGAAGAACCATCTCCCAAACAAAAGGATAGTGATAGTGAACACATTAGACAAGATGACAATGCTTATAATCCCTTGTGTGAAGTAGTAGGTCCACTTGCTATACTCTCATCACCTCCCCACGAAGAAAGTAAGTGTAATTCTAACCCTTCATTTGATTCTTGTCCTATCATTCCATTAGAAACACTTTCTCCTCTACAGAAATTGTACATTGATGATAAATTTTATGAGAGGGATATGGGATGTGAGATACAAAAGACTGAGAGTAAAGAGGCCGAGAGTGAAAAAAGTCAAATTAATGGCCCAAATTTGGTGAGTGAAAATACATATGGGGTAAAAGTCACACAAAGCCCAAAAGAAAAAGACAAGAAAAAGAACGCGACGAGTGATTTTGTTTTGACTAGTCATTACAAATGTTCAAGTAGTGTTGTCTTATTTTTTCAGGATTTTGTTGAACCATTGAGAGGAGCTCAATTAGATCACTCCACATACAACAAAGAAGCCTTTTCAATTGAAGTTGATGTTCTCTCATTGCCGATTTAGATTTGAGGACGAATCCTTTTGAGGGGTGTGGGAATGATACATGCATGAGCGGGGTTAAATTACTCATATTCGACAAGAAGCTGAATTTGTTTGATGCAAACAATAATGGCCAAAACAATGCACGCATAGAAGGTCAAAAACGATGCATCTTGGACAAGAAACTGAATATGTTTGTGAAGTCTGGAAAGTCAGCTAACTTGCGATGAATTTTTGGATGGGATCCAGGCATTTATAGGTCAACATGTCTTCTTAAAACTTGTCCGTCTGCAAATTAGTTTTCCAAACGCATCTTGAAACGCCTCAATCAGACATCTGGATCTCAAGATACGTCTATTTTAGCGAAGATAGCGCATGCAGAAATTTCTATACGGGATTAATACGGAATTTTTTGATAATTACGATTTTTCATGATTTTATTTGATTATTTATAATTTAAATCAATATAGGATTCTGCAATATCTATTAGGATCAGATTTATTTGACTAGGATTTTATTTTTAGCATTTATTTATTATTAGACGTTACTTATCTAATTAGTAAATTAGATTTTAGCATTTATTTATTGTATTTAATTCCTAAGTTTAGTAGGATGAAAACTTCTCCATGGCCTATATAAAGGAGGCTTCACCCACATTGTAATTCAGATTTCATTGATTAATAAAAAGTTCTCTTTGGAGATTTTATTATTCTTTGAGTTTGCAAGTGTTCGATAAACTTGTCTAGAAGCCATCTTCAACATAAGATCATCGAGTTCTTGTGAGGGAGATCATCTTCACACTCTTGCTTGCCTAGGTAATTGCATCTAGGAGGGTGGGTTAGAGCCGCTTGAGGTTGCTTGCTTAGATAATTGCGTCTAAGCGGGTGCCGAGGAAAAAACAACAAATATCAATTCATCACGCCATCTCCACATATTCAAGCTTCCTCCATTGACGCCACCACCATAAGCAAATATGAATTTTTAGATTTGTTCTTTATTTTGGTTTGTTTTGTTTTTCTCTTTATTCAAATTTGCGCTACTCTATCACCAACAGCTAGCTCAAAACCCCCCCACAGCTATTTCCTTAACGTATACTCGTAAGCCGAATATACATTAAAGATGTTACGGAGGCATTGGAAGAAATCTTGACTTGATTTTTTTATATTATTTTATACCAAAATTCATCTTACAGTTTAACCCTTTCTCGGTTTTGAATTAAAAACTATGTTAGTCTATTGTAGCTAGTTTTGACCCTGAATTGATTTTTAAAATTCATAATTGAGTTATTGAAATAAAAATATAATTCAGGGTGAAAACTATGTACACTGCTTAGACCCTTTTCTTGATTTTTCAAATTTTGACATGATCAGTGTTAAACAACATTTAACTACATCAAAATTCATAATTATTAATAGCAAACTATTTCTCTAATTCCATACTTCCATGACAATGTATAAATATGTTATAAACTTAGACTCACAAAACATTTTACCCACTTAAAATATTACATGCCCACTAGTCTATCAAATTACATTAAAGATGTGCGTACTGTACTTACAGATAGTAACTTGATCTTCCCAATTAAAAGCTCCTCCTTGCTAGTCTATTTTCGAAGAACCTACGCGTGCAATAAAACACACGCTAATTATGAACTTAGTGAGGCAATTAATCTCATTTATCTAAACATGAAATAATGCATTACAGTATATCATATGAAAACTGCAGTACAGGTTTTGTAAAATGACAAGCATATCCAAATATGATTTATATCATTAATCTACCTTACATAGAATCATACTATCATTATTCCATAATCATCAAGTGTCCATGTGCATGTCATATTCTTTAACATGGACATGTTTTCAATTATATTTCATACCACTTATCAGTTTTGTCATAGAAACACATAATCTTTATCATAGCCATGCTTTCAACGTTCTATTATTATCATGTAAGCATTTGCATAACATATTCTTGATTTCATCATGTAATCGTTTACATAACATATACCTTATCATGGTCATGTTCTCATTATGCAATCATCTGCATATCATATACCTTATAATAGTTATACTTTTATTATGCCATCATTATTAAGTAAATCATATACATGGCATAGTTTACATATATGGCATATTTCATATACATAGCATGGTTCATATTCATGACATGATTCATATACGTAACATGATTGGTTTAAATGACATGATTCATTTACGTGGCATGATTCTTTTATCATTGCCCAAAGTACGCTATATGAGATTGTGGAACACGAGTCATCTTGAATTGACATCATAGTGTCTAACGTAAACGTAAAGATGAGTACGTACTCGGGGATGCTCTTTGCTCCCCATAAACATAAAGCACCTCGACAGTGCACTCGGGCACAGTGGGCGTAGATCCCCAGGGTGCATATGTCACAATCAGTTTGTCACAATATCTGTTTGATAACATAAACATGAGGGTGCAGCTGCTAAAGACTCTACGGCATGCTAACTATACCATGGACTCTCATACACAATACTTGGGCATTTCTTTCATTATTAACTCAACATCATAATCAATTATACATATAGACATTTCATATTTCATTCTTCATCATAAATGTTCATGATAAACATAGATCATCATTTATGTAAACAATAATTCGTACCTAGTATTCCATCAAGCTTGCCATGTCGAGCAATGTATCATATCTGGTATTATAGAGAAATGCAATGCCATTTTCAATGTAATGCAAACATTTAAAAATGCAATGCCATTTTCAATGTAATGCAAACATTTAAAAATGCACTCACCTTGGCCATTTATTAATATGCCTCACTAAGCTCTATTGATCATTTCCTTTTATAGTACCTCGAACCTTCCGTTGATTCGAATCCAACTTCATTTATCACATGAATATAAATAATTAGATTCACTTCTAACAATATTTCACTTAAGCTATTTAATCATTTAACATAAACATTTTCCATAAATTTCTTTTCTTCCTTATACTGTTCAAAAAGTCATTTTGGTATATAATAACCATTTAGAACTTCCATTAACCCTTTTCAAGCTTACTAATTAACCTTAGATACAAAATGTATCAATTCTCATTTTCTGGCAGATTCCATTACCTTCAAAGAAATATTTCTATAAAATAATCTACAACTCAGAATTTGATTTTGTTTGTTCTAAAAGAAACTAGATTCAATAATATTTTCAACCATATAAATTAATAGCCCAAATTCAACTTGTACGATTTATGGAAAATTTTCAAAGTCAATTTCTAGTGCTGATTTCGGAACAAACTGTCATACTATTTTATGACCTTTCACCACTTAAAAATTCATATCTTTTTACTCGGAACTAGAAATCAGTTTCCGTTTGTTGGACACGAAACTAGATGAACAAATATTTACATCGGTATAAAATTCAACTTCTCACCATTTTTGTAGAATTTATGGTGAATTTTCAAACTTACTGCCAAATCCAGTTTTCTACACTACTTCTATAAATAACTTCAAACTTTATACTAACTTCTCCTTACTTCTCTACTTTTCAATTTAGTCCCAATACTTGATTCAAACCATAAACTTATCACCCTTTTTCATCAAATAATTATTCAACATTGATCCCCCCTAATTTTTCCTTCTTTCCGAATTAGTCACTAAAATGCAAAGATAAGGATTCAAACTTCTTAACTTTGCAATTTAGTCCTCAAATCAACATTACTACGTGAATTCTATTATTTAAACTAAAATTCAGATTTAATCCTTATCAAAAACCTCCTTGCCGAAATGGTCACTTAATTTTGACAATTTGTCAAAATGGCCACTAACTCGATTTAACATCGATTTTGCATTCTAACTTCAATTTCACATCTCCAACATCAATAATAACATAAATACACTTTAAAATCATAAAAATTCAGATTAGTCCTTTAACTTTCAGAATTGCCAAAATGGTCCATATACCTTTAATTTAGGGTTTTGCTTCCAAATAACAAATTCAAGCTTACTAGATCATTTATCCAACATCACAAACCCTAAATCAAACTTAAATCCATAAAACCTAATCATCTTCATACAAACTAAAATGTTTAGGATTTAAATCCCAACTCAAAAACGTGATTTTAACATTATACTAGCTTGATTTCAACTTGAATTTCATCATGAAATTATAAAATTCCAAAAACCCCAAACTTTTTCCATAAACCCTAATTTCTTCTCATGAAAAATTCTCATCAATCAAGAATGTTTTCCATGAATTATTTACACCAAAAGATAGATCTTGAAGAGTAGAACAACTTTGCAGTTGAAAATATTACCTGAAAATCGAGTTTCGGGGCTTGAATCGAACTTGGAATTTTTTCCCTTTCTCCCCTTAAGTTTCGAAATATAGGAGATGAAGAAGACTTCATCTTTGACCATTCTACATAAAAATAATCCATATTATGCCACATGTATCTTTAATTGAATTTTAAATTCATTTAAATAGTGAAATTACTAAAATACCCTTTTAATCCATCGATTGAGATTGGTCTTATCATTAATCAAGGTCCAAGATTTACTCTTTCATTACTTCTTCCAAAAATACCCTTGTAACTTTTTAAATATTTCAAAAATGCCATTGGGGCTAAATGACCAATTTGCCTAACTAATTTTTATTTACTAGATTACTTCAAAAATGCCATTCCATTACAATCCAACTAAAATAGTTCATTCCCAACTGGTCACTATTCCTTAAATATTATTTTATAACTTTTCCATGGCATATGGAATAGCCTCTGAAATTTTGATTTGATTTGATCTTCCGATATTCGTAAAATACTTCTACTGCGATTTTACCTTTTTCGAACTATCGAATTTATTCCAAAAATTCCATATTTCCATATTCGGGAAATAAACTCTATTATCTCATAAAAACTTCCTTTCCCAAAACTTGGACTGAATTTTTCTAACTCAGTCTACTATTCCGATAATTATCGAAAATCTCCATAGAATAAAATTTCTCTTAGAAATCTTTTATCGATAACCCATTCGAATATTCTTTACTTTCTGAGTCCAAAATATCAATTAGAAACACTTTTATGGGACCTTCCCAAAGGTTACCCATCCTAGTATTTCCCTGGCCTGAGTACGCTTAACAATTTTATTCGATCCAAATTCGATACCTTCTATTGTATCTTAATTCTCAAAATTGATATCAAGGTTCTTATTTCGATCAATTTCACCCCTATACTAAATAAAATCACTTATTTGGGAAATTTACAATTTAGTCCCCAAAATTTTCTAAAGTTTATACTTTAACTCCTTAAACTTTTAAAATTTACAATTTAGTCACTAGCCAAAATTTGAGATATTACAATTCATCCCTTTAAAAAAATTCGTCCTCTAATTTTTAATGCGTACATGTTCCAAACATTTACGGATATTACTTCCTTATTTTCTTCTGAGCCTCCCAAGTGACTTCTTCGACCTTGTGATTTTTTCTCAAAACTTCAGTCAATGAAATTTCTTATTCCTTAATTCTTTAATTCTATAAACCAATATTTATACTAACTCCTCTTCATGTATCAAATCTAATTGCATCTCAATTTATTCAGGAGTGTTGACATGTAAATAATTTAGTCAATGTGATACATGCATGAGCGGGGTCAAATTACTAATATTGGACAAGAAGCTGATTTTGTTCGATGCAAACAATAAAAGCCAAAACAATGCACACATAGGAGGTCAAAAACGATGCATCTTGGACAATAAATTGAATCTGTTTGTGAAGTCTGGAAAGTCATCCAACTTGCGACGAGTTTTCGGATGGGATCCAGGCATTTCTGAGTCAAGTTGTCTTCTAACAAATTGTCCTTCATTCAGTTACCTTTCCAACGCATCTTGAAACGCGTCAATCGGACATCAGGAACTCAAGATACGTCCAATTTACTGAAGACTGTGCATGCAGAAACTGGATACGAGATTATTACGGGATTTTGTAAAATTCATCCCAAAAGCTAATATATAAGGCTTTGGACGAATTAAACTTAGCCCAATATATTTATTATCATTTAAATTGATGTTTTTAGGGTTTTATATACTTTAGGAACCAGCCACCCAGCCCTTATCAGCTTATCACTTGCCTTATCACCCTATTCCTTGCCACACAAGCACAAGGAGTTTAAAGGCTGTTATTTTTTTATTATTTTTAATTAGATTAGGTTTCCCTTGTTTTAGTAGAAGTTAAATTACTTTGTCTATCCTTCACCTATAAAAGAATGAAGCCTCCATCATTGTAAGAGGGATTTTCTTTGATTTATGAAATATTTAGTGAGTTTGTTTTTGCAAGTGCTGATTACTTGTGCCTTCGAAGTGTTCTTCAACATAAGTTCGACGAGTTCTTGTGAGGGAGACAATCTTCACACTCTTGCTTGCCTAGGTAATCGCATCTAGGAGGGTGGGTTAGAGCCGCTTGAGGATGCTTGCTTAGATAATGAGTCTAAGAGGGTGCCGAGGACAAAATAACATCAACAATTCGCAATTCATCTACATCTTCAACCTTCACACCATCTTCCATAATTCCATAAACAAAGCTGGAATTTTCAGATTTGTTTTACCTATCTTCTTCTTAATCTTTTCTCATCTTTTTATTTATATTCTTATTTCTTATCATCTAATCCTTCATCTTGTCTTTCTTTCTTTAAATTTCCAGCATTGAATCTGAAAAATTCAAGAAAATCCTTTCTCTTTTCTCTTGAATTTTCAGATCTGCCCAAACTTCCTTGATTGAGTCTAGAGCTCCTAGTTCTTGCAACAACTTGATTGAAAGCTTCCAAATTCAAGATTGCGCTACTCTATCATTTGGTATCAGATTTGGGACGATTCTTGGCAAGAATTTTGGCGTTTTTGTGAAAAAAACTCGAAAATTAGGGAAAATTCGTCAAAACCAAACGAGTGCATTTTGAGCTAAAAATTTCTAGATCAGATCTAAACCATTGGAGGAGTCACCACACAAAATTTCAGAATTTTCGGACTCCGGGAACATCTCGAACGACGTGGATAAAGTTTTAGCAAAATTAGGGTTTTCCCCTACTTTAACCCTATTTTCATTATTTTTTCTTCAATTTTCGTTATTTCCAGTTTATTTACCTTGTAAAAAGAAGAAAAAAAAGATAAAAAAATAAAAATAAAGAAAAGTGAGAAAGCTCATACCTAGCCGTCAACCACCACAAGCATTACATTGAAGTAGATTCAACATTGGATTTCTTCCTTCAAGTTGTTTCTGGGTTTTTGGGTTATCGTCTTTCTCTACTAATTTTTTTCTACTCTTAGTTTCTTAAGTTCCTTTGTTTTGCTTTTTCTTTCTTCTATTACGCAATTTATCACCTTCTCTTTTCTGGAGTGAGTAGGGCTAAAAGTTGCATTACAATCCTTCTTTCTTGCAACTATATTCAATTGGTGTCAAGCCTTTCATTGGACTCCTAGTACAATTAGGACTCATTGTTAGGATTAAACTCCGATTGTAACTTGTTGACTTGTGGCAGGAAGGTCTTTAAAGAGCACGAAATCAGTTTACTTGCCTCACTAAATATTTATTCTTGGAGTGTTTAGTGAGATTTCTAGTTTTCTTTTGTTTTTTACCTTTTAAATCCGAGTGTTTCATGATGTCAGAAACGAGTAACGACGAAGAACCACATGAGGTGACTCTTCAAGAAGTTTCGGATACTCTCAATAAACTTGAACGAACTGTAACCTCATTGGCAACTAAGCTTGAACACACCAATACAACTGTAACCACAATCACTCAAACCATTGGGAGATTAGAAACTACTTCTATTGCAAGCGATACTGAAGAGCCTGGGAGTCCAAATCTTGTTCCCATTCAGAATATACGCAAAACCCCCTACATAGGCATAATCCTCGCACAAAGCCGAGACGAGCAATAAATAGCTTAGCCAAACCGAAGATCACTGTACCACATTTTCAAGGAAGGTATGACCCTGATGCTTATTGTGACTGGGAAAATCAAGTTGATCTTCTATTCGAGCATTATCAATGTCCCGAAGAGGATCAAGTTCCACTGTTGATTCTCGAATTCACTAAATATGCATCCATTTCATGGTCCCAATTGGTCCGCAATCGGCGTCTCAATAGAGAAGCCAAGATAACTTCATGGGGAGAACTTAAAAAAGGCATGCGAGAACGATTTTTCCCCCATTATATCAATGAGAGATCAAAAAAAAGTTACAAAGGATCCGACGAGGCTGCAGAACTGTTGATGAGTATCTCAAAGAGATGGAATCATTGATGCAAAAAGCCGACATACAAGAGGATGAAGAGGATACAATGACTAGGTTTGATATCGGACTCAATGATAATATTCTTGAGGTACTTAAACTCAAAACCTACTACACCCTTCAAGAGGCATTCCAATTCGCCATGACAATCGAAAAGCGCATCAAAGATCGAAAACGATATTGACAGAAGAATTATCACTATGACAGAGGTACCACTCAACCTTTATCTCATTCTAATTCTTCTAAACCTTTGCTCGACTCAAGTAGACCAAAGCATAAAATTGAAACATCCAAGTCACTAGACAAACCCAAGACAAAAATCCCCATGTCGACGGAAAACACACAAACACTCAAACAAGAGGATAGTGATAATGAACATATTAGACAACATGACAATGCTTCTAATCCCTCATGTGAAGTAGTAGGTCCACTTGCTATACTCTCATCACCTCCCCACAAAGAAAGTAAGTGTAATTCTAACCCTTCATTTGATTCTTGTCCTATCATTCCGTTAGAAACACTTTCTCCTCTACAGAAATTGTACATTGATGTTAATTTTTGTGAGAGGGATATAGGATGTGAGATACAAAAGACTGAGAGTAAAGAGGCCGAGAGTGAAAAAAGTCAAATTAACGCCCCAAATTTCGTGAGCGAAAATACATATGAGGTAAAAGTCACACAAAGCCCAAAAGAAAAAGACAAGAAAAAGAACGCGATGAGTGATTTTGTTTTGACTAATCCTTACAAATGTTCGAGTAGTGCTGTCTTATTTTTTCAGGATTTTGTTGAACCATTGAGAGGAGCTCAATTAGATCACTCCACATACAACAAAGAAGCCTTTTCAATTGAAGTTGATGATTGTTCTCTCATTGCCGATTTAGATTCGAGGACAAATCCTTTTGAGGAGTGGGGGAATGATACATGCATGAGCGGGGTCAAATTACTAATATTGGACAAGAAGCTATTTTTGTTCGATGCAAACAATAAAAGCCAAAACAATGCACGCATAGGAGGTCAAAAATGATGCATCTTGGACAATAAATTGAATCTGTTTGTGAAGTCTGGAAAGTCATCCAACTTGCGACGAGTTTTTGGATGGGATCCAGGCATTTCTGAGTCAAGTTGTCTTCTAACAAATTGTCCGTCATTCAGTTACATTTCCAACGCATCTTGAAACGCGTCAATCGGACATCAGGAACTCAAGATACGTCCAATTTACTGAAGACTGCGCATGCAGAAAATTGGATACGGGATTTTGTAAAATTCATCCCAAAAGCTAACGTATAAGGCTTTGGACGAATTAAACTTAGCCCAATATATTTATTATCATTTAAATTGATGTTTTTAGGGTTTTATATACTTTAGGAACTAGCCACCCAGCCCTTATCAGCTTATCACTTGCCTTATCACCCTATTCCTTGCCACACAAGCACAAGGAGTTTAAAGGCTGTTATCTTTTTTATTATTTTTAATTAGATTAGGTTTCCCTTGTTTTAGTAGAAGTTAAATTACTTTGTCTATCCTTCACCTATAAAAGGATGAAGCCTCCATCATTGTAAGAGGGTTTTTCTTTGATTTATGAAATATTTAGTGAGTTTGTTTTTGCATGTGCTGATTACTTGTGCCTTCGAAGTCTTCTTCAACATAAGTTCGACGAGTTCTTGTGAGGGAGATAATCTTCACACTCTTGCTTGCCTAGATAATCGCGCCTAAGAGGGTGGGTTAGAGCCGCTTGAGGTTGCTTGCTTAGATTATGAGTCTAAGAGGGTGCTGAGGACAAAACAACATCAACAATTCGCAAGCCATCTTTATCTTCAACCTTCACACCATCTTCCATAATTCCATAAACAAAGCTGGAATTTTCAGATTTGTTTTACCTATCTTCTTCTTAATCTTTTCTTTTTTTTTATTTATATTCTTATTTCTTATCATATAATCCTTCATCTTGTCTTTCTTTCTTTAAATTTCCAGCCTTGAATATGAAAAATTCAAGAAAATCCCTTCTCTTTTCTCTTGAATTTTCAGATCTGCCCAAACTTCCTTGATTGAGTCTAGAACTCCTAGTTCTTGCAACAACTTGATTGAAAGCTTCCAAATTCAAGATTGCGCTACTCTATCACAATGCCCCCAAAACATAAGTACATATAGTATAGACTTTTGCTCACTTCTGGAGATAAGACCCATTAATATACTCTTGGTCCAACTCTATCACGATTCCTCGAGGTATAACAGTTCTGAAACTAAGTTTTCGCTTTATGACCTATACAAATCATCCTTCCTCGAATTGATACTTTTCTTCCTTTTATTTATCTTTTAGCTTTAACTGATAACATCTTGTCCAAAGATCAACTTTCTTTTTACATCTTACTTCTACATTTCATATAAATAGCCAATTTATCTTAAAATTGGTCTTAGAATTCTCACATTATTGGCTTTATTTTCAGCTTTACTAACAGAAAATTCTTAAAATTTCTTATAATTCTTGTGCTATGCTTCAAATCATTTATTAGCAGTCATACTATAATTCTCCAAATAAAATTATTCCTTGACATACCGGCTTAACCCACTAATATCACACTTTCTCATAAACAATGTCAGTACTTTATCAAAGCCTTAGAGATCAGTGAAATCATTTCCTTATGAACTAATCACTGACTCCAATTTCTAGCACCTTTCTAGGAAGTTTTCCAAACTACTTTCTCTGTATCAATATTACTTCTTCTATAGGAGTTTTATCATCCTTCAACTCCAAATAAACAATCATAACTTCTCTTTTGCTCTGACATTTAAGGCTCCCAACAATTTAACCATTTAAACAACCAATATTTCATTATATACAGATGCCGAAGGTTACAACTTCTTAGGTACTTCTTGTTCTTGTACTTGAGCTCTCTACTGCACCAGCAGCTCAATCAAGGTAGAAATCATAACAAGTTCTGATAGAGTAGCGCAAATTCGAATAAAGAGAAAAACAAAACAAAACAAAATAAAGAACAAATCTAAAAATTCAGATTTGCTTATGGTGGTGGCGTCAATGGAGGAAGCTTGAATATGTGGAGATGGCGTGATGAATTGATAGTTGTTGTTTTGTCCTCGGCACCCTCTTAGACTCAATTATCTAAGCAAGCAACCTCAAACGACTCTAACCCACCCTCCTAGATGCAATTACCTAGGCAAGCAAGAGTGTGAAGATGATCTCCCTCACAAGAACTCGATGATCTTATGTTGAAGATGGCTTCTAGACAAGTTTACCGAACACTTGCAAACTCAGAGAATACTAAAATCTCCAAAGATAACTTTTTATTAATCAATGAAATCTGAATTACAATGTGGGTGAAGCCTCCTTTATATAGGTCATGGAGAAGTTTTAATCCTACTAAACTTAGGAATTAAATACAATAAATAAATGCTAAAATCTAATCTCCTAATTAGATAAGTAACTTCTAATAATAAATAAATGCTAAAAATGAAATCCTAATTAAATAAATCTGATCCTAATAGATATTGCAGAATCCTATGTTGATTTAAATTACAAATAATCAAATAAAATCTTGAAAATTCGTAATTATCCAAAAATCCCGTATTAATCTCGTATAGGAATTTCTGCATGCGTTGTCTTCGCTAAAATAGATGTATCTTGAGATCCAGATGTCCTATTGAGGCGTTTCAAGATACGTTGGAAAGCTAATTTGTAGGCAGACAAGTTTTAAGAAGACATGTTGACCCATAAATGCCTGGATGCCATCCAAAAATGCTTTGCAAGTTGACTAATGTTTCTGACTTGAAGCAATTTCAACTTCTTTTCCAATATGATTATTTTGACCCCTCTCATGCTCGTATCATTCCCCCACTCATCAAAAAGATTCGCCCTCGAATCTAAATCGGTGAATGGAGGAAGTTCATCAAAGTACCATAGAAGAGAAGACGTCTTGAAGGATCATTTTGCAGAGTCTCTTTTTGCAATGTAATTTACAAGTTCCTTCTCATTGGGATCATCACGATTGTTCTTTTGGTCGCAAAGTAACTCATTCTCATCTTCAAAATTGTTATTAATGCTAAAAGAGGAATAAGCATAAATAGAATTCTGAAAACATTCAATGATAACTTTTGATTGTAAGGTACCTTCGTAGGTGTTTGTCGTTTGATGATCATCTTGAATCATAATAGTAGGTTCGTCACTGGAAACAAACACACTACTTATAATTTCTTCCTCATCAATAGGCAAGGTTAAACTCTCGATGGTATTGTCTTCCTCATGTTCTTTAGAAGAACAAATTTCTTGATCATGCTCCGGATCACGTATTTCAATATCATTAGAAGACATGAATTCAGACAACATATCTCTCAAAATTTTTTTCTTGAAAATAAAAATTATCTGGACAATCATACCATGAATGATCTAGTCGACAACAATAATGACATCGAGTTCCCAAAAGGGTAAAATCCAATACGTTGCTCAATGATATCCTCAAGAACGACCTAAATCCGATACCAAATGATAGAGTAGCGCAAATTCGAATAAAGAGAAAAACAAAACAAACCAAAATAAAGAACAAATCTAAAAATCCAGATTTGCTTATGGTGGTGGCGTCAATGGAGGAAGCTTGAATATGTGGAGATGGCATGATGAATTGATAGTTTTTGTTTTGTCCTCGTCACCCTCTTAGACTCAATTATCTAAGCAAGCAACCTCAAGCGGCTCTAACCCACCCTCCTAGATGCAATTACCTAGGCAAGCAAGAGTGTGAAGATGATATCCCTCACAAGAACTCGATGATCTTATGTTGAAGATGGCTTCTAGACAAGTTTACTGAACACTTGCAAACTCAAAGAATACTAAAATCTCCAAAGATAACTTTTTATTAATCAATGAAATCTGAATTACAATGTGGGTGAAGCCTCCTTTATATAGGCCATGGAGAAGTTTTAATCCTACTAAACTTAGGAATTAAATAAAATAAATAAATGCTAAAATCTAATCTCCTAATTAGATAAGTAACTTCTAATAATAAATAAATGCTAAAAATAAAATCCTAATTAAATAAATCTTATCCTAATAGATATTGCAGAATCCTATGTTGATTTAAATTACAAATAATCAAATAAAATCTTGAAAATTCGTAATTATCCAAAAATCCCGTATTAATCTCGTATAGGAATTTCTGCATGCGTTGTCTTCGCTAAAATTGACGTATCTTGAGATCCAGATGTCCGATTGAGGCGTTTCAAGATGCGTTGGAAAGATAATTTGCAGGCGGACAAGTTTTAAGAAGACATGTTGACCCATAAATGCCTGGATCCCATCCAAAAATGCTTCGCAAGTTGACTGATGTTTCTAACTTGCAAAGCAGTTTCAACTTCTTTTCCAATATGATTATTTTGACCCCTCTCATGCTCGTATCAAGTTCATACTTCATTTCATTTTTACTGCTACGGGTATCTTTATAACCCTTGTAATCCGAGACTCTTGTACTTATCTATAAACATTTATAGGGAAATTTCAATTAGTTGAACAATCCTCAACTAAACACACTTCCTTTGACTTCATTAAGGAACTAATTCCTTTTAAAAAAAATTAAATGTTTCTTTTTATAATCACTTCTACCTTGTGCACAGATAACCAACTTATCTAAATTACACTTCAAATTCTCGGGATGATACCTTCATATTACCTTCTAGTATTTGATCACTTAGATCATTAGAAAACCCTTTTTTCCAGCAATCCACATTATTTTAATGCTTGTCATACTCATCATCTTATATTACTGATTGTCTTTATCAAAACCTTTCTGAAAATATATCTTAGCTTATCCATTATACTCCAGCCCTACCTTTATAAGGATCTGTTGTCAACTATTCAGGTAGAATTAACCTCTTAGTTGACTTCTCTAAATATTATTTGGTTAAGAATTCAATACTCTTTATCAGTATTAGACTTCCAATCTTGTTCAGTATGTACTCAAATATCACTTTCATCATACTTTTATTCCAGATTTCTTGTCTTCCTGATCTTTTAAACCTTATAGTTGACATCTAGTAACACTGATGTCTCCTTAAAGAAATAATCTTTCTTGTACAATTTACATTTATAGTCGGGATGCCTTCAATTTTCTTGGGTGATATTTGTATACCCACCATATAAATTAAACATACCTCACATCCATTGCATTACAATCTTTAAGGTGTTATTAAAGAAATCATTGACTCTAAACAGCCAGTTCTTTCTTCCATAATGATTACTTCAGAACCATC
This sequence comes from Hibiscus mutabilis, assembly GCA_019671005.1. Taxonomy (NCBI): domain Eukaryota; kingdom Viridiplantae; phylum Streptophyta; class Magnoliopsida; order Malvales; family Malvaceae; genus Hibiscus; species Hibiscus mutabilis. The sequence continues at coordinate 22,044,017 of CM033753.1, read as the reverse complement.
GGGTCCTTGAAGTACTAACCTTTTCTTTTACATTTTACCTCTGTTTCATATGCATACAACCAGTTCATTCCAAAAATAATCTCATGTTTGCAAAATAAAAGCTCCAATAAGCTTGCCAGGAACTCAAATCCTTAAATCACTAACAGACATTTCTTACATATTCTAGTCACCCATGCACTATGTCCAAGTGGGTTACTAGGAATCACATTACTAAAAATAGTTTTCCTTAAGAATCTTTCTTTGTACTACTATTTTAGTACCAATATACGAGTAACTCGAACCCAGATCAATTAAAGTAATTACAGGCTTTCTCCATAGCCTTTGCTCTCATTATAGCATCCTAGTAAATTGACAAACTCATACCTGAAGATTACTCTTTAGGCATCGGATTAAGCCCCTCGATAAACCATTCTCATAGGGACTTCTCAGTCGATATCAAATCAACTATATACTGACTTAATCTATTAAAATCCAACTCACACTCGTAGACAATACAAGTACTTTGTTTTAAACTTTGAAACTACTGTAACATCTCTTTCTTAAACTGGTCGCCAACATACTTGACTCTAAACACTTTTTAGAATGTCCAAGTCATTTTCTCAATAGGTATAATTCTGTGGCTTTAGACCATCAAATACAAGCATGTTCCCTTAATAAGGATGTAGCTTTTTTAACTTTACAGTATTTGTACAATTTAATTCCTCTAGCGTGACTTTAACATTGTGGAGCCATAAATTGGCAGCTATTAGACCACCTTCTCCATGAAATTCATGAGCTCCTAACTTCTTAAGCTCCTTAACAGTCGATGCCTTTACTAGTGAAGGTGCTAGGTTGATACATGCATTAGGGTTTGAATTTTTTTTTAATTATAGATTTTTAGGGCTCGTACTAAGGTTCCATATTCTTATGTTGGAGCTAGAGATGGAACATTCTATATCTCTTTACTTCCACTTTAAACCTTCTCTTGATCCCCATGATTAAACATTTAACGTAGTTCATCAATACTTAATATCATCTATTTCCACTAAAACTTATTCATGTAAATGAGGACCATAATCAAGTTACACAACAGTACGTCAGTAACATGACATCCTAGGGGCATGTACTTAACATCAAATCATATTTAACTCGGTTTAACCTCCAGATTCAGCTAAACTTGTGGCTCTGATACCAATAAATGTAACACCCTTAATATATATTCGTAAGCCGAATATACATTAAAGATGTTACGGAGGCATTGGAAGAAATCTTGACTTGAATTTTTCTTTTTTTCTTTTTATTATTTTATACCAAAATTCATCTTGTAGTTTAACCATTTCTCGATTTTGAATTAAAAACTATGTCAATCTATTGCAGCTAGTTTTGACCCTGAATTGATTTGTAAAATTTATAATTGAGTTATTAAAATAAAAAAAATAATTCAGGGTGAAAACTATGTACACTGCCTAGACCCTTTGTCGATTTTCAATTTTTTACGCGATCAAGGTTAAACAACATTTAACTACGTCAAAATTCATAATTATTAATAGCGAACTATTTCTCTAAGTCCATACTTCCATGACAATGTATAAATATGTTATAAACTTAGACTCATAAAACAGTTTACCCATTTAAAATATTACATGCCCACTAGTCTATCAAATTACGTTAAAGATGTGCGTACTGTACTTACAGATAGTAACTTGATCTTCCCAATTAACATCTCCATCTTGCTAGTTTATTTTTGGAGAACCTACGTGTGAAATAAAACACACACTAAGTACGAACTTAGTGAGGCAATTAATCTCATTTATCTAAACATGAAATAATGCATTACAGTATATCATATGTAAAGTGCAGTACATGTTTTGTAAAATGACAAGCATGTCCTAATATGATTTATATCATTAATCTACCTAACATAGAATCAGACTATCATTATTCTACAATCATCAAGTGTTCATGTGCATGTCATATTCTTTAACATGGACATGTTTTCAATTATAATTCATATCATTTATCAGTTTTGTCATAGAAACATGCAATCAATATTTCATGATCATTCATTAGTCATTTACATAACGTAATCTTTATCATAGCCATGCTTTTAACGTTATATTATTATCATGTAAGCATTTGCATAACATATCTTTTAACATATTTCTGCTTTCATCATGTAATCGTTTACATAACATATACCGTATCATGGTCATGTTCTCATTATGCAATCATTTGCATATCATATACCTTATCATAGTTATACTTTCATTATGCCATCATTATCAAGTAAATCATATACATGGCATAGTTTACATATATGGCATATTTCATATACATAGCATGGTTCATATTCATGACATGATTCATATACGTAACATGATTCATTTACATGACATGATTTATTTATGTGGCATGATTCTTTTATCATTGCCCAAAGTACGCTATATGAGATTGTGGTACGCGAGTCATTTTGAATTGACACCGTAGTGTCTAACGTAAACGTAAAGATGAGTACGTACTCGGAGATGCTCTTTGCTCCCCATAAACATAAAGCACCTTGACAGTACACTCGGGCATAGTGGGCGTAGATCCCCAGGGTGCATGTGACACAATCATTTTGTCACAATATCTATTTGATAACATAAACATGAGGGTGCAGCTGCTAAAGACTCCATGGCATGCCAACTATACCATGGACTCTCATACACAATACTTGGGCATTTATTTCATTATTAACTCAACATCATAATCAATTATACATATAGACATTTCATATTTCATGCTTCATCATAAATGTTCATGATAAACATAGATCATTATTTATGTAAACAATAATTCGTACCTGGTATTCCATCAAGCTTGCCATGTCGAGCAATGTATCATATCAGGTATTATATAGAAATGCAATGCCATTTTCATTTTAGTGCAAACATTTAAAAATGCACTCACCTTGGCCATTTATCAATATGCCTCACTAAGCTCTATTGAACATTTCCTTTTATAGTACCTCGAACCTTCCTTTGATTCGAATCTAACTTTATTTATCATATGAATATTAATAAAAAATTTCCATAAATTTCTTTCATTCCTTATAATGTTCACAAACTCATTTTGGTCTTTAATAACCATTTAGAACTTCCATTAAACCTTTTCAAGCTTACTAATTAACCTTAGATACAAAATGTATCAATTCTCATTTCCTGGCATATTGCACTACCTTCAAAGAAATATTTCTATAAAATAATCTACAACTCATAATTCAATTCCGTTTGTTCTGAAAGAAAATAGATTCAATAAGCTTTTCAACCATATAAATTAATAGCCCAAATTTAACTTTTACGATTTATGGCGAATTTTCAAAGTTAGTTTCTAGTGCTGATTTCGGAACAGACTGCCATACTGTTTTATGTCCTTTCACCACTTAAAATTTCATATCTTTTTACTCGAAACTTGAAATCAGTTTCCGTTATTTGGACACAAAACTAGACAAAAAAATCTTTACATCGGCATAAAATTCACCTTCTAACCATTTTTTTAGAATTTATGGTGAATTTTCAAACTTACTATCAAATCCAGTTTTCTACACTGCTTCCATAAATAACTTCAAACTTTATACTAACTTCTCCTTAATTCTATACTTTTCAATTTAGTCCCAATTCTTGATTCAAACCATAAACTTATCACCCTTTTTCATCAAATAATTATTCAATATTGATCCCCCCTAATTTTTCCTTCTTTCCGAATTAGTCACTAAAATACAAAGATAAGGATTCAAACTTCTTAACTTTCTTATTTAGTCATCAAATCAACATTACTACTTGAATTATATTATTTCAACTAAAATTCAGACTTAATCCTTATCAAAAACCTCCTTCCTGAAATGGTCACTTAATTTTGACAATTTGTCAAAATGGTCACTAACTCGATTTAACACCGGCTTTGCATTCTAATTTCAATTTCAAATCTCCAACATCAATAATAACATAAACACACTTCAAAATCATAAAAATTCAGATTATTCCTTTAACTTTTTTAATTGCCAAAATGGTCCCTAAATCAATCTTGAATTATATTATTTCAACTAAAATTCAGATTTAATCCTTATCAAAAACCTCCTTCCTGAAATGGTCACTTAATTTTGAATAATAACAAATTCAAGCTTACTAGATCATTTATCCAACATCACAAACCCTAAATCAATCTTGAATCCATAAACCCTAATCATCTTCATACAAACTAAAATGTGTAGGGTTTAAACCCCAACTCAAAGACACGATTTAACATTATACGAGCTTGATTTCAACTTGAATTACATCATGAAATTATAAAATTCTAAAAGCCCCAAACTTTTTCCATAAACCCTAATTTCTTCTCATGCAAAATTCTCATCAATCAAGCTTGTTTTCCATGAATTATTTACACCAAAAGATAGAGCTTGAAGAGTATAACAACTTTGAGTTGAAAATATTGCTTGAAAATTGAGTTTCAGGGCTTGAATCAAACTTGGAAATTTTTTTCCCTTTCTCCCCTTAAGTTTCGAAATATAGGAGATGAAGAAGATTTCATCTTTGACCATTCTACATAAAAATAATCCATATTATGTCACATGTATCTTTAATTGAATTTTAAATTCATTTAAATAGTGAAATTATTAAAATATCTTTTTAATCCATCCGTTGAGATTGATCTTATCATTAATCAAGGGCCAGGATTTACTCTTCCATTTCCTTCTTCCAAAAATACCCTTGTAACTTTTTAAATATTTCAAAAATATCATTGAGGCTAGATAACCAATTTGCCCTCTAACTAATTTTTATTTACTAGATTACTTCAAAACTGCCATTCCATTACAATCCAACTAAAATAGTTCATTCCCAACTAGTCACTATTCCTTAAATATTATTTTATAACTTTTCCATGACTTATGGAACAAGCTCTGAAATTTTGATTCGATCCGACCTCCCGATATTCGTAAAATACTTCTACTACGATTTTACCTTTCCCGAACTATTGGATTTATTCCAAAAATTCCATATTTTCATATTCGGGAAATAAACTCTATTATCTCATAAAAAATTCCTTTCCCATAACTTAATACTGAATTTTTCTAACTTGGACTACTATTCCAAAAATCTCCAAACATAAGTTATATGTTTTCATATTTTTGATGTATTTGATTTCAGTGTTATATGCATGCAAATTAGTTCTTGTAATATAATATTTATGGATTGTAGTTGATACGTGATATTTAGGTTTTCATTTGTAATTTCGTGTTTTTGTTTCATGTTTTATGTCCTTTATATTTGCCATTGCCCCTATTGTTGTAAATATTGCATTTGGAATACTAAATATGTTGTTAATGCGGGGTCTTTTTACCCGACGGTAAATGCGGCCAGTATCAAATGTAGTGATGGTGGTCTTGCTTTTTACTTTCAAATAACGAGACCCTTAAAATGGACTCGCATGTATAATCGAATTTTAAGTTAATCGTCACTTTAATTCACAAAGTTTGATATTAATAAAGCGGTAATTGTTATTTTCTTTTTACGGTACCAATTTTTGGGCGGTATGGGGGTGCCAGAACCTTCTCCATCCGTAACCGACTCCCGAACCCCATTTTTAATCGAATCTCTGGTTTTGTGGTGTCCGGCCTACCTTAGTGGCTGGTGGCGACTCCGAGTTTTACAGTTTTTCCAAAAACACGAATTTTTAAAGAACTCCCCCATTTTTAAAAGAATTAAAAAAACAAAGGAATCTTGTTACTCCTTTTTTTAGCAATCCCATATATTCGAAACTTATTTTAAATTTTAGGTCGCTACAGTTGCCGACTGGTTTTGATTTTTCAAAATTAAAGTGAGTCAGACCATTTTTCAAAAAGAACAAAAATAATAATTACCGCTTTACTAATGTTAGAAGTTGTGAATTAAAGTGATGATTAAATTGATATCCATTTATAAATGCGAGTTTATTTTAACGCATTTAAAAATTTGACATTTAAACTCATCCTTTTAAGTGGGGGGAAACGCTAGTGCTTTCGTGTGGATATTGTTCCTCCGTATGGGCCTAGTAAGTACCTTTGGGGCTCAACTACCCTATGCTTTCATGGGAATATTGTTTCCCCGTACGGACATAGCGAAAGGGTCCCCTGAATTGAACTCGGTTGAGAGGAGCCTATAATGGGTGATGACCGGGGGGCTTGCTACTCTTTAGAAGAGGACAGCGAGGACAATTCAGGTATCGTTTAGAACCAAAAATGCATGTAGAAAGCATAGAAAGTCCACCCCTTTAGAGCCATGCGGTTAAACCTAGGGTTGCTTTGTTTGATTCTTGATTTAAATTCCTACTTCATCTTCTTTATATATATATATATATATATATATATATATGATTATGTCCGGTACTGGCTTGTTTCTTTTTGTGTCTTATCTTGTTTGGCACATACTTTTTGCATCCACATTGCATTACATGAAGGCGTTGATTCGGGTGGTTTGCCCAACTAGAGATCTTTCATCACAAATGAGAGTTGTCTAAAAAAGGAGAAGACACGCTCAGGAATTCGACATTACTTTGAAGCCAGCTGAAATCATATTCGAAGCTACGATTCATAACCATTTAAGCGTCTTCGTGATCCTAGCCAACTCATTCAAGGTCAAGATCAGTACAACACATTTTCAATGGACCAAGCACAAGTGATAGCCCGGTGTAGGAAGACTCCAGCAACGAAAGCCAATTCACTCTACCCTTTTATTACCTCGGGATGGGAGAAAGCATCAGACCCCTCTTAGCCATACGGAGCCCTCGAAGAATTCAAAGATAGGTTCGAGACTTGGAAGATCGTCGACCTCCTTTGTAGCGAGAATCTTTCCAATCCCATGAAAGTTGCTCAAGGGTGACCACCAAAAGGAGTCAACACCTTTACTTGCATTCATTCTTCCATTTTATTTTCCATTCTATACATCAGCATCATATTCATTATACCGTCATGAGGTATTGACCCGAGAATGGTGGACACAGTGGAAATCGTTCATGAATTGAAAGGAAATCTAGTAACCTAGATGTCAATTAAATGCAATATTCAAAAGTTGCAAATTTCTCTCATATATTCGTGGGTGTTGTTCCTTGGAAACCATGTCTAAATCAATGCCTTTGCATTTAGGACAATCACTTTGCATTCACATCCATTCATTACACTTTGACTTACATTGCATCACATGAACATAAATTCCATGATAATTGCACTCACGCGTTAATTTTATTCATTTACAGTACAGTTGCGTCATACATTGATTATGTTTGCACAACATTTACATCGCACATTAATCTCATTCATTCGTATTAATTTTATCCACTTGCATCGTAGTTGCATCACATTATTTCTAAAATGCTAGTCATTCACTTACTCGCATCTTCACATTAACATCACATCTAGACATACATTTCCTCATTCATCATCACATCGATTCGAAATAAAAATCCATCATGTTCGACAAGGATGATGCCCCTACCGGAGGAAAAATGGACAAGCTTCACGACCCATATTTGCACTTCAGACAAGCGTAAGTAATTCTGCATTGGGGCACCCAAACATCCCCTCGGTAAGTTTACATTTAAAAACAGAAACCCGGATGTGATATCATTCTTTTGTAACATATTCAAAGTTTTAATAAAAAGATACAGTCTTTTTTGCAAATCTCTTCATTTTGTAAATATATTTACTTATTGGGTCCTTGTATATCAATTGTACGAGGGAGATTGTCTTTGACCCGAAGGTTGATTTCGAGTAACCTGTGTCTATTTGAAATCCTAAGCTGCGGAGATTACGAATGTGTGACATGCATTCCACCTTAATGACCACACATAATAACAAATTGGTACAAATTAATGCTCAAAGCATGGTAATAGGCATTTTTAAGACAAGGCAAATGGACTTAACTTTCGGAGCATGGTAATAGGCATTAATCAAAAAGCTCTTCGAAGCCTGGTAATAGGCATTCTTTTTAAAGTTTAATCAAAAAGCACTCCAATGTTCGAAACCTGGTAATAGGCATTTTTCAGATAAGAGTGTGGAATTTTTTGGGCACTCCGCTGAAGCCCATTGAAACTCTTCGCTTCATGAGTGATGGTAATATTTTCAAAATCATGACAATGCCGAGTAGCTCGGGAATTTGTTGTTTGCTCCATCATTTTTTCGAGCCAAAGGAATGTGATGAATTGAATTCCCCAAACAAAAATGAACCTGTCCAGAGGTAAACCAGTCAAATATCAAAGTAGACCTAAGATGCACTTCACATCTTCAAACATCAATTCAGCTTTTGAGGTCTCTTAGACACAGGTTTTGCTTGGGGCAATCTCGGTAAGCCATTTTTAGTGTTGCTCGTGCACTTGACAATTCGAGGCATTCAGTATAGCCTAATATATTTACAATTTGAAAAGAAAAATCAGTTTTCTCAAAAAGCATCTCACATTGAAACCAGGACACATATAAAAGACTTTTCTGCATTACTCAAAATCTTGCTAGCAACAAGAGTAAGAAACAAATTTTTTGGGGGAAAAATTTTGTTGGGGCATAAATGTGACCCATGGCGAGGATATTCCCGAGACCAAATTGAGCAAAGTTCAGTAAGAGCAGTCTAGAGTGGAAACTTTGAAGATGCATTTTGCAAGGTTGAACCCTAGTACGATATGGGGTATTCTAGCCGCATTGGAGCCCCAGTGAAGAAGCAAGACACAAAATTTTCAATCAGCTTCCTTGAAGAATAGGACTCGCCCAAGTGGTCCTCAATTCATTCATTCATGCATGCATCTTTGCATCGCGAAATACACTCATGCATTATTGGCAGTTAGATATCCCTATGTTAGGAGCATGCTAACTCATATCACCATAGCATTTTATTTATTTTAAATAGGCATCTGAAGATTGATAAAAGGATGGATCTACAGCTTCACGAGAGGAGAAATAGATCTCATAGAGTCCTTTGACTTGCATAATTAGGATTTCTAAAGGTCTTCCAATCCTCGGTTTCTATCCCTTCCAAAAGGACATTTTTCTCAAAATCCAATTTTCTTAATTCTATCCCTTCCAAAAGGACGTTTTTCTCAAAATTCAAATTTCTCAATTTTATCCCTCCTTAATGATGTTTTTCTAAACACGAATTTCTTAATTTGATCCATTCTTAAAGGATTGCTTTTCTTAAAACAACGAATTTCTTATTTCGATCGTTTCTTAAAGGACTGTTTTTCTTAAAACACGAATTTCTTAATTCGATCCTTTATTAAATGATTGTTTTTCTTAAAAAGCGAATTTCTTAATTCGTTCCTTTCTTAAATGATTGTTTTTCTTAAAACGCGAATTTCTTAGTTCGTTCCTTCCTTAAAGGATTATTTTTCTTTAAAAAACACGAATTTCTTAATTAGATCTTTTCTTAAGGGATTGTTTTTCTAAAACACGAATGTCTTAATTTGATCCTTTTCTTAAGGATATTTTATTCAGACTCCCTGACTTTATTCTTTCTCAAGGATGTTTCTCGTAGCTCAGGGATTTCAGGCGAGGAATTTCAAACTCACAACACCAGGATTTCAAGAAGAAGAAGGGCGCATAGTTCTATTTAGCAGGGACTTGCAGCTCGAAATCTCCAGACAGGGAATTCAGATAAAATTAGTGCTTATGGTCTTTGCTTTATTCTCGTTCCACAAGGATAAGAAAAGAGGGGCAGCTGTAATCACTATTTTTATCCGTGGCTCGACGCATTTTTTATTTTTGTGTATTAATGGGCTTCGGGAATAATACATTATTTTAAAAAAGAAAAGAAAGAAAGACAAAAAATATTATTAGTAGTGTTTTTATAATTGCTACTATATGCTATTGGGTTTTGAAAAAACACAAAAATATTCCAGTTATTTGCTTTTTGCAGTTTGTTATTTTATTGATTTGATTATCGGTAGTTATTATTATGTTTTGTTATTATCACTTAACTAAAAACGTGAAAACACAAAAAATATTATTAGGTTCATATTATATTATAACATATTATGTTATTATAATTAAATTAAAAAAGGATAATAAATAAAAGCCCGACAAATATTAAATACCACAGCCCAAATGTTTTTATTTACAGTCTATATAAAAATTAAGTAAAACATGTTTTATTACATGGTGGCCCAGTTCAGCCCAAATATTAAACCCTAAAGCTTGATCTGCCCTAACATAACTTGTGTCTTGCGCAGTTACATGCTGACCGTCAGATCTGGCAAGATCTGACAACCAAGATGGCATATGTGGATGGAAATCCTAGGTAGGGTTATTCTTTGCCAGTGTTGCACAATCCAAGCCGTTGGATCTGGAGATCAAGATGGATGATCCAGATCATCCTGGAAACCTCTAGAAGCTCCATGCGCCCACGCGCGACTCGTCAGTGCTCTCCACGCGCGCGTGTGTGACACACCCTGACCTTTCTGGATCCTCACGCACTTACACGAGCACCTTCTGGACTGCCCTTGACTCTTCCTCTGCCAGTCTTCGCATCTGAGCCGAGTATGTACCCTCTATTCAACGCCCACGATGAAGCCTTGCTCCCTAAGGTGACCCTCTCATTGGTCCCCTCCTCTCCCCGAATGGCCACATCCACCATGCAACAAAGAAGAACCGGCTTTAGTAAAATTTTAGAGAAAATACAGATACCAGATCAAACCAAAAAAGAGCAATGGATCAAAGGAAATACGACGAATTTTAGAGCATACCAAGCCAACATTTTAATTTCATTTTCATGTAACAGCAATTTGGTTAAAAAAACCAAAGCACACATATTGTAGCACAGTTTTTCGAATACACAGAAATATAAAAAGAAAAAAACCTTTTTAGAGGTAAACCACTGTTTATACTTGCATTCATCCGAAAGCAAAAAAACCTAGATCTTTGTGTTTAGAGTTTACCCTTTTGGTGTTGGCCGTCGTTTGAGTTCCCATTCCTCAGTAATAAGCCTATGGCCTTTCGGCCAGAAATGGTGAACTGATGGAAGGGAACTCGTTTTTTTCTTTAAATCATCTTCTAAGTCGACGTATGTTAAGTGTTCAAAAGTACTATTTCTATTACCCTTTTTACTCATATTATTGTTAGACTTAGGCTTATATTAGTTGCATTATTAGCCATTCTTTCATGTTTGCATTGTTTCCTTGGTGGACTAGCTTGATTTCATATTTTGCTTAATTTTGTGGAAAAATATACTACTTTGGTGTGATTTTGTGTATGCAGAATCAGTTTCCAAAGCAAGGCTGGAACCAGTTGCCAGAGCAATACAAGAAGGAGATGTCGACGCAGTTGCTAGAGCAGTGCAAGAAGGCGATGCTGACGCAGTTGCTAGGGCAGTGCATGAAGGAGATGCCGACGCAGTTGCTAGGGCAGTGCATGAAGGTTATGCTGAGCTAGTTGCCAGGGTAATTGTCAATAAGGGATAAGATGATGTGGCACTCGAATTGATGACTAGATAAAGCCTAATATGATGTGGAAGAAGATAAATCCTAGAAGAATTAGAGATTCAAAGAGAGATTAAATCTCAAAGAAGATAGGAGAAGATCTAAAAGGAATTTAAATATAATAAAGAATTATATTCTTTAAAAGTATTTAATTACAACTTAACTTTCTCCTCAAGAAAGACTTTGACCTAACCATCTCCTATATAAAGAACCCCTAGCCGCCTATTTCAACAAGTTGGGAGGGAGAGTTCGATTGAGAGAGTATCCAAAGAAGGCTGATCGATTTCTTCATCTTCTTTATTCTATTCAATTCATGTTTGGGGATTATTCTTTGTATATCTTTTGAAACCCGACCATGAATTGATGTGAATTGGCTTGGGTTATTTTGGGTTCATGGTTGTGTGAATGATTGGATTTTGTTTAAGTAATTAAGTTTGCACTTTTAATTCAAGGTTTGTTCATTATTGGTTTTTATTTTTGTTTGCGAGTGAATTGGGAGAGGATCTCGTGAATCTATCTATTTATCTAATATCGGGAGAGTTAGATTCAAGAAACGAATGAGCATAGTCTTTATTCAATCAATTGATGGTGAAGACTAATTTGACTTAGGAATAAGTTAAAGGATTTCAACGGCTAAAATGTGCGCAAGATTGGTTGTTGTTCACCCTTGATTCACGCAGGGATGTATTATCAAGGCATGCACAATTAGCTAGAGTTTTGACTTAGGGATAAGAAGAAACCATTGAAGAACGCTCTTCCGAACCTTGAAGTTGCTGCCCAGCCACCCAAACAGTTGCCCAGACAACCGTTCGATTAGTTTCCAAGGCAACCCAGCTGTGCAAGTTGCCACGGCAACTGAGTTGCCCTTGCACTCTTTTACCAAGACAATCCTTCCGACTATCACACCTTACCTCACGATAACCTAGCCTACTCTCTCTCATTTGTTTACATCTTTATTTTATTTACTTGTTTTTTTACTTTACTCGTTAAAATCAACTCCTACTATCAATTGCGTTTTTACTTTTATAGTGCGATAACTAAAGCAAAGTGGCCCAAATCAATCCCTGTGGAGACGATACTCGATACTCGTATCACTTTATTACTTACGATGTGTATACTTGCACCGTTTGCATAGCACTCAATACACGCAACAAGTTTTTGGCGCCGTTGCTAGGGATTGGCAATTGGTGTTAGTTGTTTTTGTTATTGCATTTTTCTTGTTAGTTCTACTAACTTTTCTTTTTGTTTGTTTTATCAGAAAAAAAATCAGGTGCGCTACAAGTTAAGGGACATCAACATGTCGGGAAATAAAAGTCAATCTATTCGAGAGTTGATGTGGGAAGATAGGAATCAATCCAATCAAGAGTTTCTTTCACCCTTCGATGATTACCTATACCAACCGAGAAAAGCATATACCGTGGAAAACTTGTGCACTTGTTGTGGAGAACATCATGTGTTTGAAAATTGCCCTCACATTTTTGGTGCATATGACTACATGGAGAACCATAGATGGAACCAGCAGCAAAATTCTTCATGGTATGATCAAAAAGCTCAAAAATATTTACCATAACAATTTTGCTACAGCAACAAACATGCCTCAGCAGTGTAGTCCTTATCAGCAGCCTAGTGTCACGGCAACAGATATGCCATGACAATGTAGTCCTTTTCAAGAACATTCCAATTCCTTGGAGGAAATGTTGCTAGCTTCCTTAGATAAACTTGACGGATCAATTGAAGAGATTCGAGAGCTATCAAAGAAAATGGATGCAAGGATAACTCAGTGGGATGCAACCTTGGGTGATACGAGCATGAGAGAGGTCAAAATAATCATCTTGGAAAAGAAGTTGAAACTGCTTTGCAAGTCAGAAACATCAGTCAACTTGCGTAACATTTTTGGATGGGATCCAGGCATTTATGGGTCAACATGTATTCTTAAAACATGTCCGGCTGCAAATTAGCTTTCCAACGCATCTTGAAACGCCTCAATCGGACATATGGATCTCAAGATACTTCTATTTTAGCGAAGACAACACATGCAAAAATTCCTATACGGGATTAATACGGAATTTTTGGATAATTACGAATTTTCAAGATTTTATTTGATTATTTGTAATTTAAATCAACATAGGATTCTGCAATATCTATTAGGACCAGATTTATTTAATTAAGATTTTATTTTTAGCATTTATTTATTATTAGAAGTTACTTATCTAATTAGGAGATTAGATTTTAACATTTATTTATTATATTTAATTCCTAAGTTTAGTAGGATTAAAACTTCTCCATGGCCTATATAAAGGAGGGTTCACCCACATTGTAATTCAGATTTCATTGATTAATAAAAAGTTCTCTTTGGAGATTTTAGTATTCTTTGAGTTTGCAAGTGTTCGGTAAACTTGTCTTTAAGCCATCTTCAACATAAGATCATCGAGTTCTTGTGAGGGAGATCACCTTCACTGATACGGAAGCCAGGATCCAAGCATTACTTCAAAATCTAGGAACCCTCTAGATCACAATTAATCTAGCAAACTCACTAATATGATCTAAGAAAACCCCAAACTCCACGTTCAGCAAACCGATAATAAAGCATGATCTTGATGTAGAAAACGAGATAGGATGAATTTGACGGTGGCAGTGTTGGATAGATTTGTCCTTGGCACCCTCCTAATCGCAATTGAATAGGCAAACACCTGCAAACGGCACGAATCTCTCTAATGAATGGATGATGACGAGATAGATGTTGTAGGATATTTTGTCCTCGACACCCTCTTAGACGCGATTATCTAAGCAAGCAACCTCAAGCGGCTCTAACCCACCCTCCTAGATGCAATTACCTAGGCAAGCAAGAGTGTGAAGATGATCTCCATTACAAGAACTTGATGAACTTACGTCGAAGAAGACTTCTGATACGAAAAATTATAAGGCAAATCTATCTACTCTGAAAATAAAATGGCCCATGGCCAAAGGTTTTTGCAACTCATAAATTCATGATGTTGTTCTTATTAGTGAAGCAAATATGCCTTTAAATAGGCTACAAATGAAAAGTTCAACTTAAATTAGGAAAAGTAAAGATAATAATAAAATAAATAAACATATTTTATCTAACCTAAAAAACTAATAAATAATTAACAAATCTAATCCTAAATCATCTAAATATCTTCATAAAGAATCCTAGATTAAATTTAAATACAAATAATCAATAAAATTATTAAAAATTCGTAATAAATAATATTTCCCGTGATAAAATCATATAGAGATTTCTGCTCGCACAGTCTTCACTAAAATGGACATAACTTGAGCTCCCAATGTTGGATTGATGCGCTCCAAGATGCGTTGGAAAGCTAAGAGACAGACGAATATGTTTGAAGAAGACATGTAGACTCAGAAGTGCCCGGATCCCATCCGAAAATTTGATGCAAGTCGGCTGAAATTCCACAGTTATAAAACAGCTTCAACTCTTTGGCAACAATGCATCATTTTAGCCCCCTATACATGTATCATTCTCCCCATGTTGAAAACGATTCGTCCCGAATCTTAAGAGTTGTTGATCACAACCTTCAAGTCTCTTGAGATGTCTCCAGGAATGAAATATTAAAACTAGGATCTATATAGAGAATTATATTTTTTTTCTTTTTTCTCAACTACTAAAACAACAGTAAAAGATAATTGTTTCAAACACCTAAACCAAGGCTCTGATTACCAATTGATACGGAAGCCAGGATCCAAGAATTACCTCAAAATCTAGGAACCCTCTAAATCACAATTAATCTAGCAAACTCACTAATATGATCTAAGAAAACACCAAACTCCACGTTCAGCAAACCGATAATAAAGCATGATCTTGATGTAGAAAACGAGATAGGATGAATTTGATGGTGGCAGTGTTGGATAGATTTGTCCTTGGCACCCTCCTAATCGCAATTGAATAGGCAAACACCTGCAAACGACACGAATCTCTCTGATGAATGGATGATGACGAGATAGATGTTGTAGGATATTTTGTCCTCGGCACCCTCTTAGACGCGATTATCTAAGCAAGCAACCACAAGCGGCTCTAACCCACCCTCCTAGATGCAATTACCTAGGCAAGCAAGAGTGTGAAGATGATCTCTATTACAAGAACTTGACGAACTTACGTCAAAGAAGACTTCTGATACGAAAAATAACAAGGCAAATCTATCTACCTTGAAAATAAAATGGCCCATGGCCAAAGGTTTTTGCAACTCATAAATTCATGATGTTGTTCTTATTAGTGAAGCAAATATGCCTTTAAATAGGCTACGAATGAAAAGTTCAACTTAAATTAGGAAAGGTAAATATAATAATAAAATAAATAAACATATTTTATCTAACCTAAAAAACTAATAAATAAATAACAAATCTAATCCTAAATCATCTAAATATCTTTATAAAGAATCCTAGATTAAATTTAAATACAAATAATCAATAAAATTATTAAAAATTCGTAATAAATAATATTTCTCATGATAAAATCATATTGAGATTTATGCTCGCACAGTCTTCACTAAAATGGACATAACTTGATCTCCCGATGTCGGATTGATGCGCTCCAAGATGCGTTGGAAAGCTAAGAGACAGACGAATATGTTTGAAGAAGACATGTAGACTCAGAAGTGTTCGGATCCCATCCGAAAATTTGATGCAAGTCGGCTAAAATTCCACACTTATAAAACAGCTTCAACTCTTTGGCTACAATGCATCATTTTAGCCCCCCATACATGTATCATTCTCCCCTGTTGAAAATGAGAGAACTACATATTTAGTACTCTAACTATGCATGTGTTATTGTTTTGGTACCCCAACTATTATTATTGGCAAAATGGTACATGATTTTACGCTTTTGTTCAGTTTTGGTACCTCCACCGTTTAAAATTAACGAAAACGGTGACGTGGCTTGGGTTAATAACAATTTTAGTTCAAAAACTTATACAATCTATCAATTTAGTCTAAAATTCTATCAATTTAAACAATATTTTAATTTTGGATTAAAATTGCAAATTCCTCATTTTTCTTCTTCTTTCGGTCGGACATTTTTTGGGGGTTTAGAGTTTAAAAACGCGCTAGGGACAATTAAAACTTTAGGATTTGGGGATCAATGAGGGGCTAATGCGAGGTCCATTAGATACCCAAACTTCACGATCGGGATACCGGCGAGAATACGAGGGGTGGAAAAGGGATGAGACAAAATTCTATCAGAATTAAGATGATGTTTTACCACCAAAATTAAGATGATGTTTTAAATTGATGAATTTTGGACTAAATTGATAATATATTTAAGTGTTTTGGACTAAAACTGTGATTGTACAAAGCCACGTCATCATCTCCGTTAGTTTTTAACGGACGGGTACCAAAACAGAACAAAAATGTAACGTTAAGTATCATTTTGTCAAAAATAATAGTTGGGGTAACAAAACAATAACGCGTGCATAGTTGGGGTACTATATATGTAATTTTCCCTAAAAATTATTGAGTTCATATAATGAGTCGTGTTATTAATATCTCGTCGAACTTAACAAATTAAAAATATATAAAATCACTCGCAAGAGACTTGCAGTCATTCACAAAGCTAAAGTATGTAATTTCTAAAATATTGATAAAAGATAATTTCTAAAAGTGATATCTTATAATTAGTCATTCGCAAGAGACTAATTAGCTAGTTATATATAATATATAATGGGGCTAAAGGTATATATAGTAATAAGGTGCTTCTATATGAAATTATAGGGTAATATATTGGTGGCTTTTCCTATGAAACTATGTAAGCTTTTACAATACATAAACTATTCATAATTTTCTTTTTTTAGATATAAAGATGATTATTACTATAGTCTCGTTAAAAACCTCCCTAAACCTAAATGAAAGAAAAGAGTACACATAATAGTAATTAACGTCCAAAATACAGAAGATGCCAACAACTAAAAAAATAAACTAAAACAAACAGCAAGAAAGCAACAAAACTGGCCCTTCACCTATCTACATCATGTAGCAGCAACGGTAGAACCACTGGTGGGGGCTCAATGTACCGGGCAGTACCAAACTCATCAGTCAAAACCAATTTTGCAAGCGCATCGGCTACCTGGTTCGCATCGCGGTGGACATGGCTCAACTTCACCACCCAATCTCGCCGTCGAAGCTCCTCAACATGCAGTAACAACGGATACTTACCAAGCCACGAAGGACTTCCATGCAATACTCGAAAAACATTCACACTATTCACCTCCAGGATCACACGACAATAAACAAGACCCCATGCAAGAAGACGACCAATGTACGATCCTCACAACTCGGCTTCGAAAACGGAACATGTCCTGACAAACTTTGAAAATCCTCCTTTCCAATTACCATGGTGGTTGTGAAGCACCCCCCACACGAGCCATAACCATTCGCATTGCATCTTGCACAATCGGAGTTCAATTTAATCCACTCCAGTTCAGGACCTTCCCAAATGCTCACAATTGAACCAGGAAGAGCAACAGGACCTGCTCTAAGAACCTTTGCATCCAAATCCTTGAGCGAAACCTCACACAAGTGGCAGCTTCTTACAAGAATCGAGCCATCATCCTCCAAAGGATTATTAAACGCAACTGAATTTCGAAACAACCAAATGTTCCATAAGATTGCACCAAACAAAAGGTCCCAACTATTATCATTGCAGACAAAAGCCAAAGTTTGCGTTAGATTGGTAAGAATTCAATCATTGAGGTCCATCGAAAAGAAGATATGCATCCGATCTGATCGAATCAAACTATGCCAAATTGTGCAAGCCGAGGGACAAGATCTGAGCAAGTGATCAATATCTTCAATCGAACCATGACAAATCCGACAACTTGAATCCAAAGTACAATGGCAACGAGTGCGTTCAGCATTTGTCATTAACTTTAGCTTGATAACAAGCCAAAGAAAAATTCTTATCCTTTGAATCCCACGATAATTCTTAATTACCGTCCAAATCTTTTGCGCACCAAAACCATCCTCTCTCCGGCGAATTTTATACGCGGATTTTATCGAGAAGTGACAATCCGGATTCCCACTCCAGCCCAAACTCGCATCTTGAAGGGACTCTAATGGCCCTTTGACAGCCGCAATTCTCAACAACACCTCAAGAGGCAAAAACGATTGAAAGCTTTGCCACTTCCATTCGCCATTTGCCAGGACCATATCAGCAACCGAAGCTGGCCTTACTTGACCCATGATGCTAGCAGGAACATGCCGTAAGAGGGGAACAAGCTCACCTACCCATGAATCATGCCAAAAATTAACATAAGGCCCATGCCCCACCGTCCAATTAATGTTACTCCGCACATCATTCCAAACAATGCTAAGGCCCTTCCACAAACGCGAACAATTCGTTGATCGAATGGACACCTGTAACCTCCTAAATTTGACCTAATTTCTTAAGTCGAATTTTAGAAGTTAAGTTTGAAAAACTTGTCCCTCAAGAAAGGTTATTAGGTTTGATAAATCAAATCTCAATTTAATTGTAATAATCGAAACCACAAAATTATATCATTTAAGTAAAACGCAGTCGTTTAACAAAATTTCAAAAGCTATTATAAAATTCGAAAGAAAATTCAAATAATGCATGTCAAACCAATAAGTCTCAAAATAATAATAATGTTCCAAGTCCCAAATACAAAATCGTCCAAAATAATAATAATAGAATAATTTAAATGTCTAAATAATCATACTATAAAATAGGGTAAAATCTGATGATATGAAAATCCTCCAAGTACTGTACGCATAAGCCTGAGTATCTGAAAGAGAAGCTAAGGGGGAGTAAGCTATAAAACTCAGTGTGTCTCTAAAGTGCAGATAAAAACACATAACAGATATCCGAACAACAAACATAGTTCAACAGTCATCTCAATATACATATGCATACAAACTGAGACATAATATGTAATGTCATGCACCCATCTCCATACACCATCCGAAGAGTAAGGTTCCCCAGAACCACTCTAACTACATCGTCACCATCCGAAGTGGAACGACCCGAAGGTGGAACCACTGATCCGAAGCGGAATTCAGTCCAAAGGGTGAACCCGCTGAACTTCCCCGTACAATTTCCCAACCCAAATGATATGACATGTTTCGATTATATTTTTCGAATATGAAAGTATATCCGATCTAATAATTTAATTTGAGTACATACAATATATGTCTGATATTATTTTAGTTCGATTCTGATATCCGATGCGTGTCATGCCATCATACATAACATACCATAAATCACAGATCATTCAGTCAGTCACATATACAACATGCACGCAAAACATAGAACACAGAAAAGCTATAGCACAAGAAGAAACACACCTTAGGCAGCTAAATAACTCAACGTCGAAAGTGACGTCTCCCACGCTCAGCTCTAGTATTCGGTCGGATAGAGTCAACACCTACGAGGTCAACAAAGTATAATTATTTACTACTACTATGCCACACTAACATAACCACTAAAATGAAACCATACTCACGTGCAGAACTCGCAGGCTGTGCAGAAGGATGTCGAACAGGTGAAGGAAGAGGAAGATTCTCAGGCTCTGAGTCAACATCACCTGAACACAATTATATCCAAGTCAGAATCCGATATTCAAAATTCTCAAAATACTTATTATAATTAAATGTAAATAGCAAAATGGTCTTTTGGGTTTGAATTTGGGTCAGAAAAAGTCAATGCTAACATCATAAAAAAGTCAATGTCGACGTCATCACAAAAAGTCAACACTGACTTCAGCCAAAAGTCAACATTAACGTCAGCCAAAAATTCAACGCTGATGTCAGCTCGGGTTAGGACAACGGGTCGGGTCAACGGGTCGGGTTAACAGGTCAGGTCAAGGGTCGGGTCAACGGGTCGGGTTACGTGTCACGGGTCGGCCGATTCAGTTTGGTCAAAGGGTCCAGTTTGGTTGGTTCACTCGATCCAATCGGTTCAGTTCGGTTAACCCACACACCATTGGGCTCGGTTCAGGCTCCTACTCACACTTTGGCTCACCACCCAAACCTGTCGGATCGATTCGGGCCTTGGGTTCAGCTCAACAGTCCAACCAACCCTCACCCAACACTCATCACTGACACACACCCTCACGCTCACCCCCTGGCCCGAACACACATCTCTCTTGCAACAGAAAAGCTAGGGTTTACAGAACCCTTCAGGCGGCCAGTGTTTCAGACTCCCGACGACGACGGCATTTTGGGACGTTACACCACACCCTTATTTAGAGGTTTAGACAACAAAAAATAGAACCACAACGGAACTAAAACGTCTCGCTAACCACCCACACAACCAACCAGGGAACCGGGCAAAACTTACCCCAAAACGAACGCACGACAACGGCGGAGGGGACGACGGCGCGAAGGTTTTCGAATCGACCTAAATGACAGGTCAATCGTTAATGCCGTGCAGCAACGACGAGCCCAAGTAGGTTTTTGAGAAGCCAACGGGGCGGTGCCAACGGCACCGGTTGCGCAAGACTCGGGCGGTGTCTAGGTGTTGCCGGAGCTTTAACGGAAGCAAGGGGTGAGGTTTTGATAACTGAGAGAGAGATGTTGAGGGAGAGATTAAAGACGGCTGAACAAAACAAATGGGGAGCTGAAAGGGGTTTAGGTTATTATAAAAGGGTATAAATACCCTAGGAAAAAGGGCTAAATTACAACCCTAGACCCAACTTCCATCCGCATTACATAGTGGCCACCAAGGTTTCCAAATTCCCACTTGGTCACTGAATTCAATTAGAACCCTTGTTTAAATTCCCAAAAATTTAGGGCTTAGGAATTAGGGATTTTCTAATTTTAGGGTTTACAATTTAGGGATAAAATTAGATATTACAATTCTCCCCTCCTTAAAAGAAATTTCGGCCTCAAAATTTACCTGGATCAAAGAGTTGTGGATACTGGGCTTTGAAAATAGCCTTGGGCTCCCACGTAGCCTCATCATGACCATGATTATGCCACAAAACCTTGACCATCTTAATGGTCTTCCTCCGGAGAACCTTCTTATCCTGAGCAAGAATCTCAATTAGCTCCTCCTCAAAACGCAAGTCGGGATGAATCTCAATCTCCTCCACAGGAATAATATGAGACGGATCCACATGATAGTGTCTTAACACAGAGACAGGGACGACATCATGAATACGATTAAGCTCCGGTGGTAACTCAAGCTGATAGGCTTCTGGTCCAATCCAACGAATAATCCGATAAGGGCCGATGAAACAAAGACTCAGCTTGCCTTTTCAACCGAATCGAAGTACCTTCCTCCACGGAGATACTTTCAAGAAAACCTCATCTCCCATATCAAACTCAAGATCCCGACGTCTCAAATCGGCATAAGACTTCTGTCTGTTAAAAAAGTAGCCTTAAGCTGATCCCAAATCAATCTAACAGTCTACTCAGCCTCATGTACGATATCCAGTCCTAACAATCTGTGCTCATTAAGCTCGGTCCAACCAATAGGTGTATGACACTTACGCCCATACAAAGCCTCATACGGTGCCATCTTGATATTGCCCTGATAACTATTATTATAGGTGAACTCCGCAAGAGGTAGAAAATCTTCCCAACTGCCACTATAATCCATAACACATCCTCTCAACATATCCTCAAGAATCTGGATTACCCGCTTAGACTGGCCATCGGTCTACGGATGATAAGCAGTGCTAAAGTTCAACCGAGTACCCAAATATGTGTGAAGAGACTTCCAAAACTTCGTTGTGAACCTTGGGTCCCAATCAGAAATGATAGACAATTACACCTCATGAAGTCTAGCAATCTCTGAAATGTAGAGCTTAGCTAATCTGCTCAAGGAGTAGTTAACCCGAACAGGAATGAAGTGTGCAGACTTAGTCAATCGATCAACAATAACACAAATAGAGTCTTTCTTTGAGGGAGTCAAAGGAATAACACTAACAAAACCCATCGTCACACGCTCCCACTTCCACTAAGGAATCTCAATATGCTGAAGTAACCCAGATGGACGTTGATGCTCTGAGTTTACCTTCTGACAAGTCAAACACTTTGACACAAACCCAACAACATCCCTCATCAGGCGCTTCCACTAGTATCTCTCACAAAGATTCGTATACATCTTATCCCCACTGGGATGCGTAGAATATGGACTATCATGGGCTTCACAAAGGATAACCTGCTTCAACCCAGAATTCCTCAGAATACAATATCAGCCCTGAAAACACAGAACACCATCCTGATCAATCGAATAATCTTGAGATATCCCCTCTTCAACCTCTCTTATGCGGTGCATCAAGAACGGGTCACTAGGCTGCTTAGCTCGAGTATCTGAAATCAACGTAGGAATAACCCGAAGCTCTGTCAAAAGACTATCATCCTCATACAAACTCACCCGAGAAAATAGGGCTCTCAAATCTAAAATGGCATTACAACTTAAGGCGTCGGCAACAAAATTAGCCTTGCCCAGATGATACTCTATCTCGTATTCATAGTCCTTAAGAATCTCTAACCAACGGCGTTATCCCAGGTTCAACTCCTTCTGAGTGATGAGATACTTCAGACTCTTATGGTCAATGAAGATATAACACTTCTCTCCAGAGAGATATTGCCTCCAGATCTTGAGAGCAAATATCACATCAGCAAGCTCTAGGTCATGGGTAGAATAGTTACACTCATGCGGTTTCAGCTGTCGGGACGCATAGGCTACTACCCTACCTTCCTGCATCAGAACACACCCCCAATCCGGTATGAGGAGCATCACTGTAGATGGTGTAAGCTTTTCCAGGCTCTGGCTGAATTAGGATCGGTGCTTCAGTCAACACGATCTTAAGCTTCTCAAAACTAGTATGCTGAGCCTCAAACAAGGCAAAAGGAACATTCTTCCTCAGAAGTTTATTTAATAGAGCTGCGATGATCGAGAAACCCTCAACAAACCTCCGATAATAGTCGGCTAAACCCAGGAAACTTCGGATCTTAAGAATATTTTTTTGTTACTTCCAGCTCATGATAGCATCGATCTTCTTCGAATCAACTCGAATACCCTCAGCAGAAATGATATGCCCCAAAAACATCTCCTCTAAAAGCTAGAATTCATATTTGCTGAATTTTGCATAAAGTTGTTTCTCTCTCAAAGTTTGTAAAACAATCCGGAGGTGTTCCTCATGCTCATCCTCATATTTAGAATAAAACAGAATATCATCTATAAAGACCATAACAAACTAGTGGAGATAGGGTTGAAACATTTTATTCATCATATCCATAAAAGTGGCAGGAGCGTTAGTTAACCCAAAGGCATCACAAGGAACTCGTAATGACTGTAACGTGTCCGAAAAGTTGTTTTGAATACATCAGAATCCTTAACCTTGAGTTGGTAGTAACCAGATCTTAGGTCTATCTTAGAGAATACCGTAGCTCTCCGGAACTGATCGAAGAAATCATCAATATGAGGAAGGGGATACTTGTTCTTGATTGTCAACCTGTTCAGCTTCCGATAATCGATACACAAGCGAAGTGTCACATCCTTCTTCTTAACAAAAAGAACATGGGCTCTCCACGGGGAAACACTGGGTCGGATAAATCTCCTATCTAGCAGTTCTTGCAACTGTACTTTCAATTCTTTAAGCTCTTTTGGTGCCATCCGGTATGGTGCCATAGACACAGGAGCTGCGCCTGGATAAACTTCGATACCAAACTCAATCTCATCACGCTTTGGCGGAACACTTGGCAATTCTTCCGAAAATACATCGGGAAAGTCTCTCACAACCCGGATCTTTTCCATCCCATAGTCAGACTGTCTCAGATCAAGAATATAAGCGATGTAGGCAATAGACATCTTCTTGATCATATTCTCGGCCTTGAGAGCCGATATTACATTAGATAGGAAACCTCGACATTCCTCAAAAAGAACTACTTTTCGGTCATCAGAAGTTTTCAGAGTCGCTCTTTTCTTCTCACAATCCAGATTGACTTGGTGAGTAGACAACCAGTCCATGCCGAGAATTAGGTCAAACTCGTCAAAGGGTAACTCCATCAGATTATCCGAAAATATTTCCCCTTGAATCTTAAGAGGATAATTTCTATACACCCTAGAGAGCACAACAGGATTACCTACCTGACTGTGTACGGTAACATCATTAACAACATCCTCAACAGAAATTTCAAGACCCCCAGATACAGAACCCACAACATACGAATGAGTAGAACCGTTATCCAATAAAGCAAAATAAAAGATAGAATGGATAAAAAAGTACCAACAATAATGTCTGGCTCATCTCAATCCTCATGCCTCTTGGTAGCATAGACCAGCCCAGGCTGTCTCACACCTGAACCAGCTGATCCTCTACTTTGAGCAGGCCTACCCCTGCCAACAATACCTGAAACAGCAGATCTACCATGACCTCTCTCTACTAGGAGTCTGAACAGATACATGTGACTGAATCGGAACATAGGCAGATGCAGGTGACACCAGACAATCTCTGAAAAGATGATCAAAAGAACCGCATCAAAAACAAGCCCCAGACTGCCTCCTACACTCACCTGGATGCCATTTCTTGCAGAAAGAACATTGTGGCACCCCATGAGAATTAGTCGAACCTCCAACACTGGCGGTCGGAATGGTGGATGTCACCGGTCTAGCTCTGGAGTAACTCTGATGGTCATACTCATCTCTAGTTCTCTTCCTCGATTGATTCCCCTGACTGTGCTGAACTGATGCGGTCGACTGCCTCCTAGCCCGATCATTACCCTTAGACTCTTGTTGTTTCTTCATTAACTCAATTCGCTCAACAGTCTTGGCCCGTTGGGTGATCTCCTTATACTCCTTATCCTGATGCAAGGCAACCCCAGTCTTGATAAAAAAACGCAGCCCTCTCAGAAACCAGTCACACTTCTCTTTCTCTGTAGTAACCAGCCCTGGAATATACTGGATAAGTCTCAAGAACTCTATCTCATAATCATTAACTCTCATATCATTATTCTCCAGATTCATAAAGTCATCTCGGCACTTTGCTAGATACTTAGGCCCAACATACCAGTCCTGAAATGACTATTCGAAAAACTCCCATGAAATTTGACTGGCTGGAACAACATTTTCCTCTGCTTCCCACCAGTTTTGGGCCTACCTTGCAGCAATGATACAGCAGCTCTCAGTTTCCGGTCGGCAGGATACTTTATCTCAACAAACAAACGCTGAAGTTTCTTCAGCCAATACTCCGCATCAGCCAGATTTGTACCTAACTTGCCATCAAACATGGTCATCCAGCAGCTAAAAATTCGGTAGAAATAGGTTTCCTCACGCCTTCAGATTGACGGAGGTAACGAAGCAACTCTCTCTGTACTGTAACCGAATCAATGCCCACTGTCCACTATCCTCAGAATCACGTGGATTAACACTCTGCGTCTGCTGACCAGGTGCTGTATTATGAGCTCCCGTTTGATCCCCGAGTTGTTCCTCTTCATCAGCAATGTGTACCTCATTCTGATCCCGCGGCAGATCCGCAAGAGGCGGAGCATCACTCTCAACAGTAACAAAATGACCTCGACCACGACCACATCTGGTCGCTAATCTAAAGCTCCTACGAGGTGGCATAGTAGTCTATCACAAAGAAGATAATCCTAAGTTAGAGTCGGTACTTGAAGTTTCTATTCAAAATAAACATGATCCTTAAAATATTTTATTTATTAAAAATTCCCATTTTGCCCAAAAATAGTTAATATGCATGCAAAATCATTTTCGGTTTAAAAATTTCATTCAAGTCACACAGTCCGAGGGTTGAACCTACGCTCTGGTACCACTAAATGTAACCTCCTAAATTTGACCTAATTTCTTAAGTCGAATCTTGAAAGTTAAGTTTGAAAAACTTGTCCCTCAAGAAAGGTTATTAGGTTTGATAAATTAAATCTCAATTTAATTGTAATAATCGAAACCACAAAACTATATCATTTAAGTAAAACGTAGTCGTTTAACAAAATTTCAAAAGCTATTATAAAATTCAAAAGAAAATTCAAATAATGCATGTCAAACCAATAAGTCTCAAAATAATAATAATGTCCCAAGTCCCAAATACAGAATCTTCTGAAATAATAATAATAGAATAATTTAAATGTCTAAATAATCATACTATAAAATAGGGTAAAGTCTGATGATATGAAAATCCTCCAAGTACCGTACGCCTAAGCCTGAGTATCTAAAAGAGAAGCTACGAGGGAGTAAGCTATAAAGCTCAGTGTGTCTCTAAAGTGCAGATAAAAACACATAACAGATATCCGAACAACAAACATAGTTCAACAGTCATCTCAATATACATATGCATACAAACTGAGACATAATATGTAATGTCATGCACCCATCTCCATACACCGTTCAAAGAGTAAGGTTTCCCAAAACTACTTTAACTACATCGTCACCATCCGAAGTGGAACGACCCGAAGGTGGAACCACTGATCTGAAGAAGAATTCAGCCTAAAGGGTGAACCCGCTGAACTTCCCCGTACAATTTCCCAACCCCAAATGATATGACATGTTCCGATTATATTTTCTGAATCCGATAGTATATCCTATCTAATAATTTAATCCGAGTACATACAATATATGTCTGATATTATTTTAATATGTGTTATGCCATCATACAGAATATATCATAAATCACAGATCATTCAGTCGTCACATATACAACATGCACACAAAAAATAGAACACAGAAAAGATATAGCACAAGAAGAAACACACCTTAGGCAGCTAAATAACTCAACGTCGAGAGTGACGTCTCCCACGCTCAACTCTAGTATTCGGTCGAATAGAGTCAACACCTACGAGGTCAACAAAGTATAATTATTTACTACTACTATTCCACACTAACATAAACACTAAAACGAAACCATACTCAAGTGCAAAACTCGTAGGCTGTGCAGAAGGAGGTCGAACAGGTGGAGGAGGAGGAAGATTCTCAGGCTCCGAGTCAACGTCACCTGAACACAATTATATCTGAGCTAGAATTCGATATTCAAAATTCTCAAAATACTGATTATAATTAAATGTAGATAACAAAACGGTCTTTCATGTTCGAATTTGGGAAAACAGACAGCGGATTTGGAATCATGACGCCGAAAAACATAAAGTTAACTTGGGTCGAAAAAAGTCAATGTTGACGTCATCAAAAAGTTGACGCTGACGTCATCACAAAAAGTCAACGCTAACGTCAGCTCGGGTTGGGTTGGTTAACGGGTCGGGTCACGGTTCTACCATTTCGGTTTGGTTAAAGGGTCCGATTTGGTCGGTTCACTCGGTCCGGCCGGTTCGGTTTGATTAACCCACACACCCTTAGGCTCGGTTCAAGCTCTCACTCACACTTTGGCTCACCACCCAAACCTGCCGAACTGGTTCGGGCCTTGGGTTCAGCCTAACAGTCCAACCAACCCTCACCCAACACTCATCACCGGACCACACCCTCACACTCACCCCCTGGCCCGAACACACATCTTCCTTGCAACAGAAAAGCTAGGGTTTACAGAACCTTTCAGGCGGCCAGGGTTTCAGACTCCCAACGGCGGCGGCATTCCGGGACGTCACACCACACCCTTATTCGGAGGTTTAGACAACCAAAAATAGAACCATAACGGAACTAAAACGGCTCGCTAACCACCCACACAACCAACAAGGGAACCGGACGAAACTTACCCCAAAATGAAGGCACGACAACGGCGAAGGGGACGGCGGAGCGAAGGTTTTTGAACGGACCTAAATGACAGGTCAGGCGTTAACGCCATGCTGCAACGACGAGCCCAAGCAGGTTTTCGGGAAGACAACGGGGCGATGCCAACGGCACTGGTTGCGCAAGACTCAAGCGGCGTCTAGGTGTTGCCGGAGCTTTAACGGAAGCAAGGGGTGAGGGTTTGATAACTGAGAGAGAGATGTTGAGGGAGAGATTGAAGACGACTGAACAAAACAAATGGGGAGCTGAAAGGGGTTTAGGTTATTATAAAGTGTATAAATACCCTAGGAAAAAGGGGTAAATTACAACCTTAGGCCCAACTTCCATCTGCATTACATAGTGGCCACCAAGGTTTCCAAATTCCCACCTTGGTCAGTGAATTCAATTAGAACCCCTATTTAAATTCCCAAAAATTTAGGGCTTAGGAATTAAGGATTTTCTAATTTTAGGGTTTACAATTTGAAGATAAAATTAGGGTATTACAACACCGGAACCACCCCTTCACATTTGTACTTTGTGCGAAGGAAACGAAACCACAAAGCATCATTCCGAGTTAACAATTGGAAAGCTAACTACATTCTGAACCGAAATCTTTGTGCGAAGGAAACGAAACCCCTTCATCAGGAATGCTTCATTCTGAACCGAAATCTTTCGAAAGCCGAGACCACTATGCTTCACATGTTGACAAACGTTCTCCCATTTAACAAGGTGCACCCCTCCGCGCTCGGATGTAATGCCCCACACAAAACGGCGAGTTAAAGTTTCTAATGCCTCACAAGTTTTCTTCGGAATAAGCGTGGACTACATAGTATACGAAGGTATTGCTGCCAACACAGCTTTCGCAAGAATAATTCGACCGGCTAAAAATAACGACTTAGCTCTCCAGCCACTCAATTGCCGTCTAACCATCTGAACCAAGTAATTGTAGGAGGCCGATGTTACCCTTTATAATTTTCTCTAAATACTTAAGTTGAAGATATTGTACATTAAACATGCGTAAAATATTGGGACTACAGGGCATATTTTGTTCCTTTATGTGATTGTTAATGAGTTATGTATGGGTAATATACTTATATGATTATTATTCAAGACATCGTCGGATAAAAAAATTCATTTAGAAATATTTTTAAAAAACTTATCATTATTTTAGAGTCTCATGTGAAATTATTACTTTTATTATAAAAAAGTGAAAACAAAAAGATACGTGTTAAATGCAGGAGAATATAAGTTAATTTAATGTATTAGAATGGTCAATTTGTTCCTTTAATACAGAGTAGTAGCAAAGTAAGGGAAAACAAGTTCATGGGTGGTCAGGGCAAGTAAGCTTTGCCAAAGCAGCGACTGCTAAAGTGTTGACGTAAGTGCATGGCTCAGTGTAGGCCGATGTCCAACGTAGATCATTGAATTTATCTTGCTTATCAGGTCCACCAACGATAGCTCCGGTTAACTCATTAGGGTTCGGTTGATCCCTGTTGAGCCAACGGGCGAAGCTCATGCCACAGCCCACATCTTCATTAACATCCGATAACGGCACCGACGCACCCCTGTGGTGCGCTTGTTTCGGCGGATTCTTCCCAAACCCGACCATGTACGATCTCCCTTCTGGGTTCTCCCCTAGTATGTAATCCATCTGCTTCTTAGCAAAAGCCCGCAAGTGCTTGGCTTCAAACTGTTTATCAGCACATTGGACCTTTTCGTTGTAACGATGAAGCAAATCGCCATAGATTGTGAAGAGGAAAGAAGCTCCGGTAACATACTGAAGGTTGGCTCCTTCTCTCAAGTAAATCAAACCACCTGAAAAATATAAGCATGTTGATTAATTTAATTACCAGCATAGATTGTGAAATATAATGAGGCAAAACTCAAAAGTGACCTGGAGTCCTGGGAACTTTTAAATAAGGACTCTCGGGAAGAACCGAGCAAATATAACTGTCGGCTTGGTCCTTGTAATCCTTCAAAGCCTCATCATGTCGTTGAAAGAAAGTCTGCAATATATATACACACATTGGTGAGATTCGTTGCAGAAAAGGGCTTAACATTGAGTTAAGAATTAAGTAATGTTTAGGGTTAACATACCCCTGAAAGGAGGACTTGGGTTCCGGCATATTTAAGGTCCCAGTTAAACTCATCCACAACCGCACCCACTTCTTCTGTGATATACTTAAAATAGGTTTTGTCAAGGGTGGCGGTGTGTAACCATGCTGCAGCCCACAACAGCTCATCCTGCAAACAAATACACCATTCATTCTCTAATCAACCGCTTCTGTTTTGAGTTAAGAGAGCGAGAGATTTATTACATGATAGCCAGAGAAAGAGCAATAGAAGGGGCATTCTCCGTCGTATGTTCCTTTGTGCTTTTTAGCAAATTTAAAAAGCGATTTGGCTTTGTTAAGAAGGCGGCGTGCATAAGGTTTGTCGAAGCTTCTAAACACAATGGAAGAAGCAGCCATTGCGGCTGATATTTCGCGGCGATCTCCGTTCCGGGCGTGGTCTCGTTAATCTGCAACACGGTTCTTGGCGTCGTCATATTCTCCGGTCTTACCCAGCATTTATGATCTTCATCAGGGTCACCAACCTGAACGAACAACTTGTTCTTTCTACTAGCGCATTTTAGAAAGTAATCAGTGCCCCAACGGATAGCCGTATGAACATTTTCCACCTCCCCAGCTGATTGAAGCTCGTTTTTGTAAGCAATGGCGGACCATGCCAGGGTGGTGATGGTAAAGGCCATCGGCAACCCATACTTCACGTTGTCTCCTGCATCGTAATACCCTCCCACAAGGTCCACCTGGGGGGATTAAATTAACCATGTTAATCAACAACATGCATGTAAATAATCGAAACACAAAGGTATTGAAAGTGGGTTGATTCATTACATTTGCTTCTTTTCCATCCTCAAGAGCGGAATGTCCCCTCCAATTTAGTCGATTATTAGGAGGGAGTTTCCCTGACCTTTCTGCTTCCAAGAAGATGAGGGATTTTATGAGGGCTTCCCTGTAGTTGAAATCATGGCCACTAACACCGATTGGACAGCATTGGAAAAGAACCAACCATGCAACGACGGCAGCTGCTGATGTTCTTGCAAGGTTGCCCATGGGAACAAAAAAACCAGATTCTAATTTCAACACGATTCACTATCTATGCCCATAACCCAAGTACCCAACTCTTTCTAACAGCTCCTGGGCACCGGAGCTCTCTGTTTTTATTTTATTTTTTTCCTTCTTTTTCCAAGTTTTGGGTACTGGTGAATGGAAAAGATGGAGGAGGGGACTACTTATAAAGGACTCCCAAACGAATTTGTATGTTAAATTTAGCAAGGATTTTCTGTTTTGTTAGATAAAAGCGGAACCTATAATTATTCGACGCGGAAATTTATTCCAATATTATTGGAAGGAATTTGTTCAGGTATCGACTGAAACCATAAATCCCAATTCATATTCGGTTTGTTATGACGGATGTAGATCGATTCCTCGACGCCTATAAATAAGAGAATTTCAATTAAGAAGGTAGATTTGAATTTGTCTCCCTATGTGTTGCAATGACAAGGATATGAATCGAATTAGCATTCAAATGACTTATTCAGTGCATATTTAATCACCTTCACAAATGAATTTTCGCATTTAATGGATTGATCCTACACATTAAGAAATCACCATTCGATTTTAAAACTCAATTTAGACCCGAAATTATACAAACACAATCATCAATAAACCGAATATCGAATCTGAAATATTCAAATAAAAAAAGAACCAAAAGACATCTATTTGAAGGCATGCATCAAGGTTCCAACATAATTGATTTTAAGATCCCAACTAACACGCTTCAACATTTCAAAGCTTTTACGCTTCCTAAGAAATCAATTCGTTTGAAAATCACATATCCACATTCATCTGTCTCTTTGCTGGAGTACACTGCTCGAAGCCGGTCGGCATGCCTGGAATCCGTGTGAATATCAGACTCGATTTCATGAGTCGACATGTTTTCCTACAAAAACACCAGCGGACACAAATAAACATGGTCATTTAGGTAAGTCATTGGAGGACTGCCGGAGTCGAATGCAGTTTTGAACATGTTGCATAAGCAATGTATATGTAAGAAAACTTATCCAACTCAATACCTGATAAAAGACAGATATAATCCAAAACCTGCAAACATGTAAAGCCAATGTGGCTGAAATATGTCCGTGAACAAGGTCCCATCTCCGAAAATCAATCAACCGGAAATAGTACGGTCAGAAGCTGGTTTTTGAATATCAACTTATTTTTCTCACTGCCATGAAGTTACATAAAACACATAGGGTGAGACAACGCATAAATTATATGATAAGCCTCAACAGACAAGAGCATGTTTTAAAACAGCCTGATCTTACCATTCCTCTTGATACTGTACAGGAACCATCCAAGCTTAACAACAAACAGATCATTTCTCGATCCATGTTTCAGATAGCTATTGCATTGCTACAGTTGAAACGTGACAAAGAATATGAAACCTTATTATCCTCAAAATATTATGATTAGCGTTAGAAAATACAAATCCTTTTGGTCCTAATGTTTTCTCTTCATTCCAAAATCAGGTAAGTTACAAATAGTGGGAAAATCTCAGTAGTTCAAATGAAGAAAAACAATGATAATGAGTACCACCTAATCTCCCTGCTGCTTCCATAACCTGTTTCCTTGCTTCTGAAAACAAACATGAATTTCATGAAGAAAGAACAAAAAATTTAACTTTTATAATATCAAACCAAGTGGTGTTCAATCAAAGTTCAAGTACCAAGAATCAAAATCATACGAGTTAAAACTAAATCCAGACAGTAAAAAGTACCCAAAATGATCAAACAAATGAAAGAGGTTGGCCACTTCTTGCTTGGGATCGTGTGTGTATACCCAAGAGCGCTGGGGGGCTCGGTCTCCGCAACCTGCACCACTTTAACTTTGCCCTCCTAGGTAAGCAAAGTTAGAGATTCATAACGGAACCTAACACACCGGTCTCTCGTGTTTTCAGGGCGAAGTACTTCCCATCAAGCAATCTTCTCGAGGCCCCTCTTAAAGAGAAATCCTCCTTTGCATGGAGAAGCATTCACACAGCCATGCAAGAATTACGTAATGGTTTTCACTGGACCCTAGGCGTAAATAGTACAGTTCGCATGCACGTTGACAATTGAGGAGGTTCATCGGCGATCCAGCTCCAAGGCAACTACAATGATCGCCCAGCCTTCACGACCCGTTGTGCTGAGTTTATGGTGCCTAGGCACGCTCACTGGGATGCAAGGAAAGTCCACCGAGCCTTCACGGCCAGTGATGCAATAGCTATCCTCTCGGTTTCTATAGCTCGTGATCGTCGAGACACCCTTACATGGGGACAACATGACTCAGGTACGTACTCGGTTAAGTTTGGTTACCTATACTTACCGAGACCTCCTCAACCAGTTTGCAGGCCTTCCCGGATCTGGAAAGTCCTCTCCAAACTCCAGGTTCTTCCCAAGGTCAGGATTTTTGGCTGGCGACTCAGCCATGAAACTCTACCTACGGGGAACATGATTCTTGATGTTGGTATAGGCAGTTGGGATGTCCTTCTGCCGAACGAACCCTGAAACTGATTTGCATGCTCTACGTGATTGCAATGTGTTATACTACCGGGACGATAATGACAAGACAAGTAAATAAGCACGAACGCATAAAAGAAAAATAACACTAAGAATTTACGTGAAAAACTCAAAAGAGAAAAAACCACGGGCAAAGGATGAGAACTTTCACTGTGATAGAGAAAGAGATTACAACTAATTTATTATGTTCTGTCTAAACCCCTAATCCCTAGTATCTATTTATAGGGATAGATTAGGAAACTTACATAGAAACAAATTCTACTCAAACTGAGTTTCCTACCTTTAATTAAAATAAAGTAAACAGGATCTACTAAAAGTAGGATTCTAACTTTAAACCAAATCCCAAAAGAATTTGGATCACAACTCTAACAAATCTCCACCTTGTGACAAATTCCTGTCGAACAATATCTCCGCCTCTTCCACGAAACTCCTTCAAGGGGTAGTCTTCAACAATGAACACCGATCGAATCCAAGCCTTGTCCAAGCTTGGATGTACAAGGTAATTTAGTCTTCACGTCGGTAAGATCAACATTAGTGCCAACTTAGCTCACAACTATATCACCACGAGTAATAACACGACCCCGATCATCAATGGCACTACTACCTTTCTCATTATTTATCTTTTAAGCAAATTAAACTCTCTTCTCAAATCCGTTATACCCACGGAATTCAAATTTATTCTTCTTTTCAAATTCGTTATGCCCACGAAATTGAACTCTTTTCTGCCTACTAGAACTGTTATGCCCACGGTTGTCATGTTCAACACAAAAACCTCTTTTACTTGATTCAGTCAAGACGCTTTCACCAATAACATCGTCTTTCGACACGCATGAGAAAACAACGGATGCATCACCTAAAATAGTTGAACCTTGTAGAACATAAAAATTGGATGCTCTTTTATACCCTTTCATCACAATGAGAGCGGCCTTGCAAATTTTTATAGCTCCACCTTCATTGGAGTAAAAGTACCCTTTTAAATCTAGATTACCTAACGAAATCAGATTTCTTCTTAAATCTGGAACATGCCTCACATTACCAAGTGTTCGAACAATCCCATCAAACATCTTAATCTTGATTGTGCCAATACCTGCAACTTTACAAGAGACATTATTTCCCAACAAGATAGCACTTGTAGACACAGGTTTATACGTCGCAAACCAATCCCGATTTGGACTCATATGAAAACTACTACCAGAGTCAAGAATTCACTCCTCACTCGTTATAGAGTCTTCGCCGGAAGCAACTAAAAGTTCACCATCATTATACTCCTCTGCAATATCAACTTCATCTTCACTGAAATTCTGATTCTCAGATTCCCTCTTTATCTTATTATGTAATCTATAACACTCAGATTTAATATGATCTTTTTTTGCAGAAATAACATGTTTTACCTCGATTTGATGACTTGGACCTGCGTATATTTTGACTGTCGAAATTACGATCACCTTTGCTTCCACGGTCTGAACTAGTCGATCCATGCACCATGAGACCCTCTGCTTGGAACTCGAAGCCGGTAAGATGTTGCATCTTGTTATGTGAATTCAAATTATCATATACCTCTTCAAGAGTAAGTGTATCACGGTTGTGTAGGAGGGTGCTTCTGACAGACGAATATGAAGCGGGCAATGAGCAAAGTAAAATCAAACATAAGTCTTCCTTATTGTACTTTACCTCCATCGTTTCCAAATCTGAGACGATCTCCTTGAAATCTGTTAGGTGGTCGTCAAGACACGAACCTTCTGCTAACTTGTGAGAGTATAGGCGTTGCTTCAGAAGCAACTTGCTGGTCAAAGTTTTCTTCATGCAAATTTGTTCCAATTTTACCCATAAGTCGACAGTTGTCTTCTCTTTGTGAACATCCTGCAAAATACTGTTTGATAAGTGCAAACAGATATAAGAAGCAGCTTTCCTATCCTTGCATCGCTTCTCTGTAACCGACCATTCTTTCGGCATATTATCAAACCCATCTAATGCATTATCTAAATCCATCTGAACAAGAACATCTCGAACCTTCACCTGCCATAGCGAAAACCTGACGTTGCGATCCAGCAGCAGAATTTCATACTTCACCATCGTCATTATCTTGAGTAACCTTAAAAGCTCTGATGCTAATTTGTTATACTACCAGGACGATAATGACGAGACAAGTAAATAAGCGCAAACGCAGAAAAGAAAAATAACACCAAGAATTTACGTGGAAAAGCCAAAAGGGAAAAACCACAGGCTGAGGATGAGAACTTTCACTATGATGGAGAAAGAGATTACAACTGGTTTATGATGTTCTGTCTAAACCCCTAATCCCTAGTATCTATTTATAGGGATAGATTCCTTGTTTAGAGAGGAAGCTTGCATAGAAACAAATTATACTCAAACTGAGCTTCCCACCTTTAATTAATATAACGTAAACAAGATATACTAAAAGTATGATTCTAACTTTAAACCAAATCCCAAAAGAATTTGAATCACAACTCTAACACAATGACTCAAAGAAAGCTCTACCCATGGCGGACATCCCTACCTCTGTGGCACATAGCTCGACAGACTCTATACTTGATTGGTTTGAAGAAGTCATTGCCACTCTCGATCATGAGTCCTTTGCTCAGTTACTGATGGTCATTTGGAATCACTGAAATTGACGAAACGCATGGATCCATGACAATAATCTTGAACCGGTATGGGTTACAGTCATGAACGCCCGAGTTCTTCACTCTGACTTTCTTGCCGCCACTGCCTCATCTAGGCCCAAGCCTGGCGTCCCTATTATTGCTAATGCAACCTGGACGCGCCCCTCCCGTGGTGTGATTAAACTCAATGTAG
Source organism: Hibiscus mutabilis (assembly GCA_019671005.1). NCBI lineage: Eukaryota > Viridiplantae > Streptophyta > Magnoliopsida > Malvales > Malvaceae > Hibiscus > Hibiscus mutabilis. The sequence continues at coordinate 22,007,463 of CM033753.1, read as the reverse complement.
ATGGTGCCTTCAATCCCAAGCTTGGTGCTGCAGTAGGTGTCATAGCCCGTGATAATGCAAGTCGTGTTCTTGGGAGCATGGCTCAGTTTACCCTTGGATGCACCGAGGCAGGGCTGGCTGAAATCGCCTCCGTGATCGCTAGGCTACAGCTGGCCCGTGACAAGGAATGGCACACCGTTCATCTCGAAATAGACTCAGCCATGATTGTTAATAAATTAAGCCGGCCCTTCTCGGATGACATCTTGATCCTTCACCCTTTCCTGGACCCGGTTTGTGCTATTTTAGAGACCAACCGAGGTTATAAAGTTATGCTTGTTCCCCGGAGTGCTAACAAAGTTGCCTATTTCTCTGCTAAATAGGGCCTTCGTAACTCTCTTGTAATTTTCTTTGACTCGATTTGTCCTGAGATTGTGATTCCTTTTGTCAACACCGGTCTTCAGTTATCGTAATGCATTTGGGTACTTTTTTTTTCTTAAGTTCACTTTCGATCTTCTATGAAAATGATGTAGCGGGGGTTTAATAAGGCTCGTTTTTTCTCAAAAAAAAGAAAAAGATACTGAAATGAAACAAAAGAAGGAAAAGGGAAAGATTCATTTCATTTAGGTACAAAAGTTACCAACTTTTAGACAAGCCAGTTACACAAATAACCAGACCAAAAAATGGACCAGTGGATCGAACCGTTAATGGTTCAGAGCCAAGAGAGGTAGAAGCAGGGGACATTGATTCAGCCGAGTGGAAACCTCGAAAAGATGGCATTGAAGATGAGAACCCAACAAAAAACCTTTGCTGTTTATAACTTCCACACTGTTAAGACCACCCATGTTTTTTTCTTGCATTCACATCAAATGTTTGAAACTTTGTCTGAAAATTTGAAGAGGAACTGAATATAAATGAAATCCAGAGAAAGAGAACTTGAAATGAGTGAGTCGAAAGGATATAGAGAATGAAAGAAGCAATCTTGAATGAGAAAAACTACAGCAAAAAGAAAAGGTGAATTCTTTTTTGAAGGAAGTGCATTGTTTTTGGGCTCTGCCATGGCCATACCGCCATAGAGTACAGACAGACATTTGGGTTTTTTTACTCAATCTTTTTTTCCCTTTGCTTTATTGAGTGTTCTTTTGAATATGAAATGAACCATTTTAAAGTTTGCAGAAGAAAAGAAAAGGCAGTCATGCCAAGTGCCAACTATCCATAGCAGGAGACATTATTTTCTCTTTTTTACAGTAATTTTCTCGTGCTTTCAAAAGTTGATACTTTTCTCTTCTTTATCTCGAAATGGGATTGTGATTTCATTGAATTCATCAGTGTACACCAGACACCAGTAGCTCCCAGCCAAGGCTCCACCCAAGTGGCTGAGCCCCACCATGCAAATGGCGGCAATGGTTTGAGTTTTAACCAGTTGGTTGTTAGTTTTATTTGGGTTAAAGTTGAAAGTATCCTAAAATGTTTATTTGGTCATTCAATTTTTAAATATTATAAAATGATCATTAGGTTTTATTTTTAAATATTACAAAAATGATCATTACATTTTATTTTTTGTTACAAAATGATCACTAAGCCGTTAACAACTTTTAAGGAAGACATAGCGGTTAATAAAATTTTTATAATAGTATATTTAGTCATCCATATTAATGCATTCAATCAATTTAGTTTTATTTAAAAAACCAATAAATTAATCTCTTATTATTTATACATTTTATCAATTTGGTCTTATTACAAGAACCTGGGATAGATATGGGAAATGGGGCACAACTAATCACTGAGTCAAAGCTGATATTTGGTTATAAATGACAACAATTTATATATATATATATATATATTGTTTCTTATTGGTTAAAAATAAAGAAAATAACTATTCAAAAAAGTAAAGAAAATAAAATCGAAAGATGAATTCAAACTTAGGACCTATGAGGTTGAATGAGTGCACTTAACCACTATCAATACTAATATTTAGTCAATGGTGGACAACATTATATATACATATATATGTTAGTTAACTATAAGATAATAATATATAGGTTAGGATTCACTTATATAAAATGTAAAACTCATAGTTTTACACGTTTTTTTGGATCGTTGGATGGGTAAAATAGATAGTTGAGATTAACTCCTTACTTTTTTTCCAAGTGATAATCTTCACATATCCTACTATTAATCTCAGTCATCCATTTCACTCATTCAACGATCCAAAAAACGTGTCAAACTTAAAAACTATTACATTGTGTAAATAGATATATATGAAAATATCTCATGCATTGGTGGTGGAAACGAAAAGTTTCTACAAATTCTTTAGTTTTAAGGTTTAGGGACTTAACTTAGGGTTTATGTTTTGGGGTTTAAGTGTAGGGTTTAGAATTTATGGTTTATGATTAGAATTTAGGGTTTAGTTTTTAGGGTAATATGTTTAGGGGTTTATATTTTAACATATAAACCTTAAATCCTAAATTCTAACCACAACGCCTAAATTCAAAACTCGTCAATTAAAACCCCTACATACTTTGTTGGGCTTAACATGTGCATTTTACGAAAGGTAGAAAATCAAAGACTTGGGTAATTTGCCCAATGCCCATTAATGAAAAAGAGGGTGGACCACCCATTAGTATAGTTTTATATTACGTGGGGGGTTAGGAAGACAAAAATTTGATGGTGACATCATCCTTTTTTTCCATCTTTATCTCTCTTCTTCCTCCTAAACTCTCTCTCCCTCTCTCAAGACCTAGCTTTTGGAGTAGAGATTTATCCTATCTTGTTATTCAAGATTAAGGATGTTAGATACTAAAACTTGATGAACTACGAGCGGTGATCAATTATGTGTTAATGAGTAATAATTTTAGAGTTTTGTTTCTCTTTTATTTCTTTTATTCTTAACTAGTCAACGATCGACAATCAATACTAAAATATTTTTTCTCTCGATTTTTATATTTAGTTTCACTTTTTTTGTATTTTGATTTTTTTTAGTTTTTATCTTTTTTGTAACACGTTTTTTCTTTGTCTTGTGACACACTTATGTCTTATGGCACGATTTCATTTATCTTCGTGGTAGATTATGTTCGTGGATGGTTTTCTCATTCCTGTCGTTGTAGGTCAGCCGACGTGTTTTGTTGGTACGATGTTTCGTTCTCTAGCTTTTCTCTTTGTTTTGTTATTTTTCTGCTCCATTTTCATTTTGTTTGGAATTTTTTAATTTTATTTTTTAAAATAAATTTAGCTGACATATTATTCAAACAAAAATTTTAATTTTAACCGAATTAACTTTTTAATTAAAAATTAAATTATTAATTAAAATTTTTAACCGTTTTGGGTTGGGATGGTGGCCCCATAATGAGCCTCTAAAATATTTGATCTGAATTAGTTAGCAAATGGATTAGATACCGGTTATTATATAAAAAAAACAACTGTTAATCAAATTAAATTTTTGAGAAAAAAATTAACTGAATTAAGTTTAATGAAGTCAGTTAATTTTTTATCAATTGAAGTTTATAACATTTTTAGTTTTTTTAAATGCTTGATTTTATATTTATCTTAAAATGAATAAAAATCTTTTATCTTTTTTGTGTCTTTCCCAACACTAAAAATTTAATCTTAAGTCACAATCATAAATCCTAAACCTTAAAAACAATACTTACACCATATACTCTATACTTTGATCTTACAGCCTAACTTTAAACTCTAATCCTAAACTTTAAATTTACTTTTTAGAGTGGAGCATGCATAAGAACACCGAAAAAAAAATAGACTTAAACTGCCATAACAAACAAAAATCTACAAAAAAAAGGTTTGAAATCTAAACATATTAAAAACAAAAGAGAAACATATAAAGCATAAAACAGCAGTTGTTTGGTACTTAGCATGGATGTGTTATACTCTTTTTCCTTTATCTAAAATTAGAGAAATTTTTAATGAGACTCATATTTTAATATGTATGGTTGTAATCAATAACGACATATTTCTTATCCTTTCAAAAAAAAACAGCAGTTGTTCGGACATCATCATCTGAGTCGTAGGATGACTTTGCAGTTGCACAAGTAATTCCCTTTAAACCTCAAACGAAGACTAGAATATCTGAGTTATGTAGTGGTACGAAACTTCCTAGATCGTGTTATTTACATTTTACAGCAACAGAAAATCCATACAAGCTTAATTATTGTAAACCCAACCAGCAGTTGTACAGGCCACAGGGTGACTAACTAATTATAACTAATTTAACTAAAGCACATTTATACCGGTATAAATTCTACTTAATTACACTTAACTAATTAACTATAGCTAGCTTAACTAAAGCATATTTACATTGGTATACATTCTACTTAACCACATATATTACAAATTTACAACTTGATTAATTATAAAGAATGTTTGTACCCTAAGATTTGGTTAAATTATAAGGGATATCCTTTAAAATCTTAAGGTTTATAGAATAGTCTTTGAACTTATTCCTAAATGCATAATGGTACAAAATTCATATGGTGGGTAGTTATTGGGCGGGCGGGTGCAGACGAATACGATACGGGTAAGGTCTTAAATCCATTACCTACTCACTACCCACGACGAGTATAACATTTTACAACCATACCCACCCACTACCCATCAAATTTATACACATTCCCGCCCTAACTAGAACGAGTACGATACAAAATAGGCAAAACTGTACCCGTCTTCTATCCCAATTTGAATCCTTGTGATAACAATTTTTTGCGGTGGTAAGAGAATATAAGTTAAGTATAAAATTTGGTGGTATCTACTCAAGAAGATTAGTTGGCATTGGTTGAGTGCCTGTCACTTATTCAAGAGGATAATGGTTCGATAGAGTTAAATTTATTTAATTATTTTTAATTATGATTAAATTTATTGAATATACAAGTTTCTGAGACTAGAATTGTTATTATACCAAGTCATCTATTTAAATTTTAATGGCGGAGTAATATATTTGTCACAAAATTTTAATTGTCTAAATTGTTACTTTTTAGAAGAAAAAATGACACGTTTGTTACTAAACATACAAATAAGTAGCATATGACATAATTTATCCAATTTTAAATCATTTGTCAAATATTTCGAAAGTGGTTATTTATTATAGTTGTCCATACATTAATAAAATTTCCAGATATTCATTGTGATTAAAAAAATATGTTGTTTCAGTGTCCCAGTGAAAAAGCGGATGATGTTCATCCTAGGAGACACAAATTTAAATTGCTTTGTCTACATGGTGTATGCTCATTGTCAATGGGTTAAGAATATCTATGAACATATACTATCTTGTAATCACATTTAGACTATTCAAAAAAATATGTTGTTTCATGGTCATTTTCCTTAGGGAAAACCACATATTTAGTGCCCTAACTATGTTTGTGTTACTGTTTTGGTACACCAACTATTATTTTTGGCAAAATGGTACCTGACATTACGTTTTTGTTTTGTTTTGGTACCTCTGCCGTTTAAAATTAACGGAAATGGTGACGTGGCTCATGTTAATAACAGTTTTAGTCCAAAAACTTATACAATCTATTAATTTAGTCTAAAATTTTATCAATTTAAACATTATTTTAATTTTTGGATTAAAATTATGAATTCCTTATTTTTCTTCTTCCAGTCAAACACTTTTTGGGTTTTGGAGTTTAAAAAACACGTTGGGGACAATCAAAACTTTAGGATTTGTGGATCAATAATGGGGCTAATGCGGGGTCCATTGGAGGACCCAAACCCCATGATTGGGATACCGGTGAGAATACGAGGGGGTGGGGAACGAATGAGACAAACTTTCCCAAAATTAAGATGATGTTTTAAATTGATGGATTTTAGACTAAATTGATAATATATATAAGTGTTTTGGACTAAAACTGTGATTATACGAAGCCACATCATCATGTTCGTTAGTTTTTAACGACCGAGATACCAAATCAGAATAAAAATGTAACGTTAGGCACTACTTTGCCAAAAATAATAGTTGAGATACCAAAACAGTAACGCATACATAGTTGAGGTACTAAATATGTAGTTTTCCCTTTTTTCTTATTGGTGCATCTTAAATCACAGTTAATCTTTGGCTTTGCAATTTTTAAAATGTATCATACATCAACACCGAGTCCATTAGGAGATCATCTTTTCCTTGCATGCCTCAAAAACCAAAATATATAAGGGTGTTCACCGTTTTTGAGCTTAAACCTGCCACCAAGAATTTTAGCCGTTTTCCCGTGCTCTGAAAGGGTGATTCTGTTTAGCATTTACAATTTTTTGTCAAGTGTTTTAATGATTCTATACAGAGGATCAAATAGTAGTGAAGCAACTCAATAAACGAAGGTTGTTGATGAAAGGTCAAAGACAATCTAAAAAAATGTACATATGCCAACGCCTCGTTAGACCAACGGACAAAGTCGTCGATATATAGAATATATACCGATATACCGACGGAAAACAAAAGTGTCGATAAAAGTTTTGACTTTTACCGATGGATATATTATTCGTTGGTGTAGACAAATTTATACCGACGGAAGACAAGAAACCGTCGGTATAGATATAATTTCCGACGGTAACTATCGTTTGTCAGTATAAGTAAACCATATACCGATTCGATTTAATCCATAGTGCTTGAAACCCACTTAAATTATTTCCGTTTCTTCACAACCTTAGCTTGATTATGATTTGGTCTTGTTAGTTTATCCACAGTAGTGCTTGTCTAGCAGATCACACATTTTTTTTGTTTGTTGATGTTAATTTTTAGTCTCGTTCTAATTTGTGAAATGGATTTTTGTTTATTTTATCCCTTGATTTTTAAATTTTCGCACTATGTTTATCAAGATCATGTTTGATATATTAGAATGAACAGGTATTCCCGGCTCTGGATGAACAAAATGATTCAGTATGCACATTATGATTTTTTATTACGTTTCTGGTCAGATTATGGTTCTACTTTCAGAGAACTGTCGGATAGTAATTGTATGCCATTGTTTTATATATTATAACAGTTTTTAAAGGGTCTGAGGGTTAAATTTCTATGTAAGCAATGTTTGATATTTTATTTTATTAAACAGTTTAAAATTACATTAAACTCTTGTTATGTTATGATTTGGGTTAATGTTTTTATCCATTCTCATCTTCTTTGTCAAATATCAAATGTCTAACTGTCCTTAATTTTCTGCTTTTATCTTCAAAGATCAAACTTGAACCAGCTGAATTATTCTGGATTCTACATTGCTATTCTGGAGAGAGGCGATGAAATAATTTCTGCAGCATCAATCAGGTAATTAACATTTTTGGCATCTGTATGCTGCACCTTTCCCTCCTTAGTGAAGACTAGAATCACTAAAAAGACATGCTCACCTGACTTCTCGGAGTAGATGTTACTGGTTGGGTGGATTTGGTGAATGCATCTGGATTATCTATCATTCTAATGCCATGAGGGATGTGATTTGGCTCATTCCATTTATTGTTTGGGCATTCTTTTCTGTGTTGAAACTAGTCATTCTGGACCTTGACAAATATTAATCATAAGTTTTGACTTTTGAGACCGGTGAAACTAATTCATGGATGGATACCCGAACCTAGTTTAAACTTTGCTTTTGAGAGTGGCCTAGTAAATCATTCAGTCTTTTTAACTATTCTACTATTATTCAACTGGTTTTCTTCACTTTGGAACCTGAAAAGATAACTTCTCTTAGTGAAAAGTCACTTGAAAGCAAATACTTCATTGATACTTGTGTTACTGAGGTACATGTTGGTTGTTAATGGACTTTGAGTCCTGATTTTAAGCAAAATACCATAGTTTTTATTAATTTTTTACGAGTTACTGTTTAGAAGTTGCAATTACTTCCTGAGTACGCGTACAGAGATATATATGTGCTAAGCCGTCATAATTAATGGATTTTACATGTTTTTCATTTCTACGATTCATGTGATTTTATGTTAGTCTAATTGATGCTGAAAAATACAGAAAATAGCAGCCATGGATTGTTCTGTGCATTTGTATAGTATGTGTATTGTTTGTGCATTTATAGCATAATTTAATCTAGAAAATAGCAGCCATGGAAACTGTTAACATGTTCTAGAACCTCTGTTGATTTCTTGTATCCGATGAACCGAAAGCTGATGCATGCATGGTCATTTGATTCATTTTGGTTTTAGCAGTCACTCTTTTCTCCAACTCAAAATCAACCATGCTCATGGTTCTAGTTTTTAATCCTCTATGCATCTTTCCTGTTGCTTTGTCCCCTGTTTAAAGTTATGTGAATCCTTTTCGCTCGTAAAACTTTCGACTGAGAATGTTATGTACATTTCGAACAGGCACCTATTGTAATGGAAGATACGTCTCCAACTTACAAAGCCTGTTACTTGGCCCCCATTGGTATGGGGAGTAGTTTGTGGAGCTGCTTCTTCAGGTACTCTTATCTCTAAGAAAATTTGTTCAGATCTATTATTAGGATTATGAATACCCTTTTACTGTAGGTATAAGTAAACTACATAAGAAATCATATGGATGTTTCATAATATCTAGTGCTTGCATTTTATGTGTTGGTTTGATGTTAGTTGTGAATCCAAATCACTTTCTTTTATGAATGTATTTTATAAATTGTAGGGAACTTCCACTGGAATTTGGAGGATGTTGCCAAATCAGTTCTTTGCATGATAATGTCAGGTCCATGTCTAACAGGCTATACTCAGGTCTAAGCCCTATGAATGATGTTGTCTCTTGATTTTAATGAAAAAAGGGAGCTTCAACTTGAAAATGCAAAACTGTCTGGCTAATTTGACGTTTTTCAGACTCTCAATGATTGGTATGATAGATAAATCGATGCAATTAACGAGCCTTATCGCCCAATCCCTTCCGGAGCAATATCTGAGAATGAGGTGTGTATAACTAGTTTGTTTATGTACATGTTTTATTTGAATTGACATTAAAATTTTCATTCAGGTTATTAGCCAAATCTGGTTGCTACTCTTAAGAGGCCTTGACATAGCTGGTATACTAGACGTGTGGGTAGGTAATTCCAAATAATTGGCATGTTTTACTTAAAAGATGTACAAAGGTGAAGCAGTTCTAATCCATCTTTATAGGCAGGGCATGACACTCCTATCCTATTTTACCTTGCTTTGGGAGGATCCTTGCTGTCATACATATACTATGCTCCTCCTTTAAAGGTAGTTCAACAAATCAACGTAATAATGATGGAAATAATCCGAGCACACAATAGAGGAGGATCTTCAAATTATTTTTAGCTTTTATTATGTACGTTATTAAGAAACACAAATATTTGCTTGCACATTTCTTGTGCTTGTAATAGACTTGTACATGTTTTAGTGATTATGTATTACATGCTTTTTTGTTCGAATATCAAATAATATTTTTCCCCTTTTAAAAATGAAACAATTTTTGTTATAACTTTATCCAACATTAAATAGTATTAATAATTTTAATATTTTAAATAGAAAATAATATTAAATAAAAAGTAACTATAGTATTAATAATTATTAATATTTAAAATAAAAAATAAATGTCAATTAAATATATACTGACCGACAATACATCTTATACAAAAATACACGATACATATATTGATGGAGACAACCGTCGATAAAAGTTCGAATCAATTGGGACGGAAATTTACCATCGAAATAGATACACTAATTTGTCGTGGTAGGCCATACCTATACCTACGAATTTGTCTGTCGGTATAGGGTCCCAACATCTATAGCGACAGTTGCGTTCGTCATTATAGAGATATACCGACTAACGTTTTACCGACGGCTGTTTATCTATCGAAATATCATTTTGTCCGTCGGTAAAGGATTTTGGACCATATACCAATAGATTTTAGGTGTTTTAATGACGATTTTTTGTACGTCGGTACATGTCATTTTTTTAAAATCAAAATTAATTTTACTTTAATTGATCAAAGTGAGTTTTTATTAAGTCACTGGCCACGTAAACAATTATTAAATTTTTTAATGGTTTAGTGGCTAAAATATTCAAAAAGGAAACAAGAGTCTTAAAAGTTGGGTGACCAAATCATTAATTATCTTTAAGGTTTTAAAACTTGGATGATCAAAATAATAAAATTGTTTAATGGCAGTGGCCAAATTAAAAGGATTTTATCTTGAATGACTAAAATATTAGCATAATAAAAATTGAGTAACCGTTTAAATGGTTTATCCATATGTATTTTTGTACGAATCAATATAATACTATTTGTAGTGATTGTAATTTTTTTCGCATCTCTTTGGATTTAGGATTTCATGTTTCATTTGGTTTTGATTTTGGATTTTACTTTTTTAAATATATAAATTGTTTTCTTCAAGATTTAGGGTTTAGGAAGAGAAAATTTTTAATAATAATATTTTTAAATTAAAGATTAAGAAAACTTTATTTTATTTTAAAATATGGTTAATTGCATGTTGAGCCATTAAGAATTTTAATATTTATTATTAAATCATTAAAAAAATTAATGGTGTATAGCCGTGTATAGCGTTAATGGTGTACAACAGTGTGCGTCACCCGTTCTAGAATTTTCCTATTTGCATTCAATAATTTTAACATCTAATAACATGATATTTATATTAGGGCAGTTATACCATGCACTGACAGTGAAAATAAAAAGTTTCTACAAGTGCTTTAGTTTTAGGGTTCAATGATTCAATTTAGGGTTAAATATTTAGGGGGTTTAAGTTTAATGGTTTAGAATATAAGGGATGTGGCTAGAATTTAGGGTTTATAGGTTAAAACTTAAATTGCTAACCATATTACCCTACCCATAAACCCTAACCTCTAAAACCTAAATTATAACCATAACCCTAATTTCTAACCACAAACCTTAAATTCTAACCCTAACCTCTAAAACCTAAATTATAACCATAACCCTAATTTCTAACCACAAACCTTAAATTCTAACCCTAAAACTATAAACCTTAAACCCTAAAATCAAGGTGCTTGAAATAAAATTTCCACCACCTATGCATAGAATATTTTCCCTTTTATATTATGTGTTATAGTTTTATTAACCGTTGAAATATCTCTTCATCACACGTTAAAATTATTATATTTAAAAAAGTATCAAAATTGAACCCAACAAGTAGTCCTAGATAATGTTCATCCTAGGAGATCCGGGCTCAAATTGCTTTGTCTGCAAGGTGTGTGTGCATTATCAAAGAGTTAAGAATGTGTATGAACAAATATTACCTTGTAATCAGATGATTCTACAATAAACGCCATGTACCGCTATGTACCATTAACTATTTTAATTATTTTTAAAATCATATGGACTGAAAGCGTTATTATTCCTTTTTAGAATAAAATCTAAAAAATAATTTTTATATTACATGATTTTTTTTTCTTTTTGGGTAAAGTACACAAATGATAACTGAAATATGATAAATTATTCAATTTGGTAACCAAACTTTCAATTGCTTCAATGTTACCATTAAACTTTTAGTTTTGCTTCAAATTGATCACTGATCCGTTAACATCCGTTAAAAAGGTGACATGATAGTTAAAATATTTTGTATAGTAACATATTTAGTCATCTACATTTGCACATTCAACAATTTGGTCCTAATTCGAAAAAATAATAAGTTTTAACCCTCATTATTTACACGTTATTTCAATTTTACCCTATTTTTAATTAAAAATAATTTAATCCTAAACCCTAAAACAAGTGTTACTTTCTAAAACTTCAACATGTTGCAGAAGAAGGTATTACTTAATTTGTAAAACTCAGATCTTGATTTAACCTACCCTAAGTTATGTCTTAAAGAGGTTATCTAGTCTGGCAAGAATTAAAAAAAAATAGAAATAAACAAACCCAATGTGATGATAATAGAAAAGGGAACACGAATCAAATCGGAGTATAATAAAAGGATAGAGATCTAAAATATGAGAAAGGAAAGAAAAACAGAGGTAAAGGACAAAGATGATCTAAAGAAAGTGTTACCTTGATCTGGAAAACGGGAGATAACTTGTTTTTTGTGTTATTAAAATAATAAGAAAAAGTTTTAACGGAGGGTTTAGGGTCTAGGCTTTAAGTGTTTAGAGTTTATAGCTTATGGTTTCAGGGTTTATGGTTAAATTATTTTTAATTAAAATAGGGTGAAATTGAAATAATGTGTAAATAATGAGAGTTAAATTTATTAATTTTTTTTTCTGAATTAGAACAAAATTATTTTAATGTGCAAACGTAAAGGACTAAATATATTATTATATAAAGTATTTTAACTGTCACGTCACTATTTTAACTGTTATTAATAGGCCATTGACTAATTTGGAGCAAAACTAAAAGTTTAATGGTAACATTGAAGCAATTGAAAGTTTGGTTACCAAATTGAATAATTTACCAAAGTTTAGTTATCATTTGTGTACTTTACCCCAAGAAGAAAAATATCTAAAAGTAATATAAAAATATTTTTTACATTTTATTCTAAAAATGAATAATAACACTTTTGGTCCCATAATTTCAAAAGTAATTAAAATAGTTAATGATACATAATGATACACATGATTAGTGGTATGGGTGTTCATTACCGGGTACCCGGTTCCTTCGAGTACCTATTTTTTGATCCATGTCCCGGCCCGTTTAATTCGGGTACCCGCAAAACCGGGGTACCCGAGTACTCAAATAATCGGGAAACAAATACCCGACATATATATATATATTTATTTTTTTAATTTTAAAATTTAAAATAAATCACATATTAAACACGTAAAATTTAAAAGTTTTTAATACATAATCCAAACACAAAATTTAGTGATTTAAAGTTAGTTTTAGAATATTTGGATATATATATCTATATATACATATATATATATTAAAGTTTATCACCAAAAAGACATTAAAAATATTAATCTCGTTTTTTTCTTTTGGGATTAATAAATTAATAAAAATATAGTTGAAAATTTTAAAATTTAAAAGTATATAATACAAGCATAGAACTAATTTAAACATTTAAATTTAATTTTAGGTATAAATATTAAGGATCCTAAAATAAAAAAATATATTTTAAAACTATATATATATATATATATATATTAAAAGTTATCGGGTCGAGTACCCAGTAATCAAGAAAAATCGGCCCAAACCCGATCCAATTATTATCGGGTCGGGTACCTGACCCGTTCGGATAATTTTTTTAAGGATTTACCCGATATTTTTCTTTCGGATTATCGGGTCGGGTCAGTCAGGTCGGATAATTTTGAACACCCCTAATTAGTGATAAATAGCGATACATATCGTTAATTGTAGAATTATCTCTTGTAATCACTTTAAGACTATTAAAAAATTATAAAAATTATCCAATTAATTTAAAAATATATATTATATTTATAACAAAACCCGACAAATTTGATACCAAAATTTCTATTAAACCTTTATTTTTCTCCGGGTCTCACCCTCCAACAGACTGACATGGCGGGTAAGTAGATCAAATTCGGGTACCATTCGCGAAAATAAGGAACCCGATCGTCGAATCACGCCCGGATAAAATAAAATTAAAAAAAAAACAAAATAAATCTGGCCGAAAACAAAAGGACCAAAAATCAAAACAAAAGCTCCTCAATACCCAAAAAAGAAAGGAGAAAAAAACCAGCATCTTTATCTGTTTTGCCGTCGGACTGAGAAAAGAAGAGATCGGAAATGTCATCGGAGCCCCCGCCTTTCCAGGAAGCAGCACGCTGCGAAGTCTGCAAATGCAGCTTCAAAACTTTCAGGCGCCGGGTATATTATTATTCCCAAATCTTTTACTTTGTTTTTAAAATTTTCATTTTCTTATACGAATTAAGGAGCGACCATTTTAATTTAATGCGATGAAAACAGTGAAACATATCCTCCGATGAAGTAAACTTTACCGATTAGGTTTGTTTCCAGCCATAGATCGGTAATTGTTCAAACTATATTGGGGTGCGCTCCTTTGCTTTGATCTTAGCTATTTGATTTATCTATCGCTCTAAATATGAGTTTCCTTTCTCTTTATTTTGCTGAGTCAGAGTTCTATGAATCTTATTAAGTATTTTTATGGTTTGATTTTTGATACGTTATATTGGTGCTTTGGAAGTATTGATAACCCTGTTTATGGCTAGGCCTACTGTTATATTAATTTGAATGAATGAATCGGGTGTATGCCTGATCTTGGTACGTAAGTTCAGATTTGTTAACTGCGACTTAGTTGTTGCCATCAAGCTTGAGGAATTTGGGATCAATAAACAGAATCAGTGGTTGAAGCTTATATGTATGCTATCAAAGGCATAATTGGTTCTGGTTGTGGAAATTGTTGTGCGCTAATGATGATCTAAAGTGTTGTAATCATAATTCGTATGTTCTACCGAACTCTATAGATCTTTTATGATATTGACTATAATCAAAATGATGTTAATATGCTATTCCTCATGGAATAGGTGCTGTAAAATGTTGTGATTATATTTCTTGGTTTAAGGAAATATACATGTAAATGGACGTGCTTTTCTTGTGTGCAATCTCTCTTTGAATTAGGTATGCATCTATTCTATGTTGGACAGATTGCCTTATGAAAAATGCATGAAACATCTTCATTTTCAGCACCATTGCCGATGTTGTGGAAGGACATTATGCAACGAACATTCATCTAATCAAATGGTTCGAGCTCCCAGTCCCTCTGTTTAAGGGTTAACTATTCATTTCTCAAGTTGTAAAAGTTTGGATTAGTCAGGTTTTACTAAGGAATCTTTCGTATTTTTTTTATGTTTGCATATTCAGGCTTTACCGCAATTTGGCATACTTTCGTCTGTTCGAGTTTGTGCAGATTGTTTCAATAAATCTTCAGGGTAACTGTCTCTTGGTTGAATACACATATATTTAAATATCATTGATTAGAAAGGGAAGGAGGGGCTGTAGCTTGGGCATGTTTTAGATTCTTGGTATTGGTGTTTACTCCCGCTTCATTTTGATTTTCTTATTAATTTGAGCACAATTTAAGAGTCCGTTTCTAAATATTTGTTTTGTTTCTTCACATTATTTTTCTTGTGAATTCATTTGAGTGCAGATCTGCAAAAGCTGATCTTCAGCCTCCTTTAGGTGGAGCTGATTCTGTTACGGACGAAGTCTCTAGATTAGACATTAATGCAGTTGTGGGTTTACAAACTGATGCAACTGCAAAACAACAGCCTGTTGCAAGTATTCCAGATTGCAAGTGTGGAATGCCGTTGTGTATTTGTGAAGCTCCAGCACCAACAACAGATGCAGCTTCACTTAAGGTATGAATTCTTCTGTAGTTTTAACAGTACCTCATGTTGATTCAAGCTTGTCTTATGGACCATTTTTGTTCACACGGCAATTAACCCTCCATCTTCAATTGCTTCATCAAATCCCAAATCAAAAAAGGCTGACACTGTTCCCAATAGCAGAGGCTCCACTTCAAACAGTAAATCTAGGTATGCTATTCTGTAGTTTTTGTATTCAATATTTGTTCTTCACTCTTTCCAAACATAATGATGTTGTTTACAAGAAAATCAGCTATAAAACAACTGAATTATGAGAAGAACCTTCAGTATTTCCACTTTTCCTGCCGTCTTGACTTTTAAGTCTCTAGCTCCTTTGGTGGCTAATTTTGCTGTCTGTTTTACTCTGCTCTTTTAGATATTTAGATATGGTTTACATCTTTGCAGTTCCGTTTTCAATCCTTCTCTGGTAACCAATGGTACTGCTGCAGATAAATCTCAGATGGATTATGATGTAAATGGAGAGGTAGAAGTTGAACTCTTTAGTGAAGTATTATCTCTGAGGCATTCAATTTTTATAGTATTTTTCTTTTCTTTTTTTTAATTATGTTTCTCTGCACCCAATGTACTCAGGGTTTAAGAGAAGCTATAAAGAATGGTGATACTGCTGCAGCCAAAAAGCTTCTAAGTGAGGTATGTGATGATTTTATTGCAAAGTTCAAATAGAATGCAATTTCTAAGTATGATTACATGTGCAGGGTGTAGATGCAAATTACCATGACAAGCAAGGATTATCTTTACTGCACCTGGTATTGTTCTCTCTCTCTCTCTCTCTCTCTGTCATGTTTATAGTTTGTTGCATGTAACTGCAATCGTTTGTATGTGTTCATGAAGGCTGGCTGATTGGACACATAATTTCTTTTCCATTTATTTCCAAATTTATTACACTGATGACAGTTTTAACTTGCGTAGGCGGCATTGTTCAATAGAACTGATATAGTATTTGCCCTCATGGACTATGGAGCAAGCATGGACTACAAGAATGCACAAGGTAATCGAATGCCTTGCAAGTGTTGTAGCATTTCCTGATTTTAAATGTCTATCTACAAATTGAAGTTACTCACGGTAGAGTTTTGAGCTTACTGAAAGTCGAATATGCCTTTGGGAACTCCTTTGATTCTGGATAAGATCAAGTGCTAGAAAGTGAAAAAAAAACTTACCTTTCCATTTGAAAGAAATATGATATTCATGGTATAGCTTTGTTGAATGCCGCGGGGATTCATACTTCATAGAAGTCAATAATTGAGAACTTTCCATCCCTTTCATTGCTGATTTAGTTGGTAGCATGTCCAGCTCAGATTTGTATGAATCTCTGTCTCAGTGATTATTCTTTTCTCTTCTGAACCACATCAATTCCAGGAGAAACACCATTGGATTGTGCACCCGTCACTTTGCAATACAAGATGCAAACGAAGATGAAAGAGGGCGAGCAGCGTGAAACCAACTAGACAATAGAATCTGAAGGCAAATGCATACTTTACTCAGACAACCGACAAACTTGAGCTTGAGCTGTCAACTTCATAACAAATTATTGGTATAATGCTTCATCCCATCACCAGCTTAGTGCTGGTAGTGTTTGTATTGTAGCGGGTAGACAAACAGACTTCCGGACATAGAGGCTCTCTTGTTTTCCCCTTTATATCTGATCATCAATAAGAATGCTGTCGTGATGCAATAAAGGTTGCTATTAAAAAGCTAAACTCGTTAGGCATGTTACTGTTTCGGTAACATGAAACATGCGGGTGATGGGCCACTGTGTTTCGATTGATGAACTAGGCCGTTTTAGTAAGGTCAAAATGTGTCTTCAGCCCCTGTTCTAGTGTTCTTTACATTTACAAAATTCAGATTTATTTTTACTTTTTTTTTAATTTTAAAAATTCGGTTCATTATTTGTGAACTTTAACTTGTACTAGGGTCAGGGAACAAATTGTGAGCTGGTAAACGATAAAATTGACCTGACTTTTACTTGTTAAAGATACGTTATGTTTAGCCTTTTCGTCTTTATGATTAATGTTGATAATATAAATAGGGATAATCTACATAAATGGTCACCGAATTTTTAGGGTAGATTTATTTTGGTCATTATACTTTTAAAATATTCAGTA
The DNA here is from genome assembly GCA_019671005.1 of Hibiscus mutabilis. Lineage (NCBI taxonomy): Eukaryota > Viridiplantae > Streptophyta > Magnoliopsida > Malvales > Malvaceae > Hibiscus > Hibiscus mutabilis. The sequence continues at coordinate 21,990,129 of CM033753.1, read as the reverse complement.
ATGTAACCCAACTTTTAGTTTGATTTCAATATAGTCACCATATTTTTAGTTCGCTTTCAATATGGTTCTTTCCGTTGCCTTTCGTTAGAAGTTGACTTTAATTTTCGTTTTTCCTTAATAAAAAATGGGTAAACTACACCAATCATCACTCGACTTTCTTCTCACTCTTATTTTGGTCGCTAAAGCTTAAAATTTTCAATTAATAACTCAACTTTCGAATTGTTCATATTTTGGTCACTCTCAAATGACATGTTTATACAAAAAAAAAATTAATCCTTACAAAATTATTTTGGTTAATTGGTAAATTCAGAAATTGAAAGTTCACACTTATTAATCCTACCCAGAGCCAAACTTTTTTAAATAAAAATCATAAGGGTATCAAAATCACTAGACTATAAGATATCGTCATGCATAAAATTTAGAAATATTGTATATAATAGATCAGATCGGTTAATCAATTTTGCTTAAAACTGTGAATCGTAACTGAATTGAAGATTATTTTAAAAATTTGTACCGAAATTGGGTTCGATTAATCCTTAAAAAATTATTTTGGTTAATTGCTAAATTTAGATTATTCAATTCTCAATCTTATATTGTACCAATTAAATCGGATAATTGATTGACCGGTTAATTGGAATATTTGATTCGAGTAATAATTTTTTACTTTGCTTATTAGAATATCAAATATGGTAATATGGTAAATTTAATAAGCAAAGCAAAAAAATATTACCCAAATTTTTTAAGGATTAATCGAATTTTTTTATTTGTATAACCATGTCACTTGAGAGTGGCTAAAATATGAATAATTCGAAAGTTAAGTTATTAAATTGAAAATTGTTAAACTCTAGTGACCAAAATAGGAGTGAAAAGAAAGTTGAGTGATGATTGGTGTAATTTACCCATTTCTTTATTAGGAAAAACGAAAACTAATGTTAACTTCCAACGGAAGGTAATGAAAGGGACAGTATCGAAATCGAACTAAAAATTAAGTGATCTTATCAAATATTTTAAAAGTACGAAAATCAAAATGAATCCGCTCAAAAAGTTCGGTGACTATTTATATAGTTTACCCTATAAATATATTCCTTTGTTAGCAAACTAATCCACAGAATTTGGTCATTAACTTTAGTGGAAAGACACGAATGTAAAATTTTCAAAAGCTACTCTTTTTTCTTGGCCTTTTTTTATTGAATCAACTTCGGCTTAAAACAGGGTCAACAAATGTTTGCTGGATGCTGTAAGAGTGGATAAGATTTCTTTTAATTGCTTTTACTTCATTTCATGCATGCGGCCAAAAAAAGAAGGATAAGGTCACCTCATTCTTCGATTTGCATGCCATAGCTTTTTGGTAACCCGGTGTAATTTTCTCCATTTCTTTTTTTAAAGTTAGTTCATGTTTAAATTGTGTAATTGTGAACGAAATAAATTTTATTATAATAATTATTTTATAACAAATTTTTATAACATTTTATTTAGATTAATCTTTTAATAAAATAAATTGGATGATTATAAAAAATGATTTATATCTAATATACTGACGGTGAAGATTTTTAATTTTCACAAGCGCCTTAGTTTTATAGTTTAAAGATTTAGTTTAGGTTTTAGGAGTTTAGGTGTAGGGGTTTAGAATTTAAGAGAAATGGTTAGAATTTAGGGGTTAGTGTTAGTGTTTAGGCTTTAAGTTTTAGTGTAATATGTTGAAGATTTTAGTTTTAACCTATAAATTCTAAATTTTAACCTTAAACCCTAAATTTTATTCACAAACCCTAAATTCTATTCACAAACCCTAAATTCTAAACTATTAAACCTAAGCTCCTGCATCCTAATTGAGTCTTTAAACCCTAAAATAAAAATTCTTGTGAAAATTTTTAATTTCTACCGCCAATGTATTAAATAATTATCTTATAAAAAAACCCTTAAAGAAACAGACTTGGCGGTAGTGAATGTGTAGGATCCGAGTCGGATTGTGGAAACTAACGTGTGATGGGGCCATTTCTAACGTGTCATTTTGAGAAAAAAGCAAAGCAATCTTCTGCGATTCTGCATATATATGTAGAATTAATGACAGATTTTGGCAACGCTTTTTGATGTTTATTTAAAAAATTTGAAGGTTTAGATAATTAAAAAAAAAGATTCAATGAAAACTTAAAATTTTTAAGAGAATAATTAAAAATGTTTAAAAATTTATAAAAAGTTAAAATCTTTAAAAGAATTAAATTAATTTTTTTAATAAAAACTAAATATTAATTTTCTAAATTTTTGGTATCATGAAACCCTCTACTCCATTACAGTCCGCGCCTGAGGGAATCATAAATGTTTGATATTTTTTTATTAATATGAAATGTTTAATATTTCTTAATTTGGCTTTTCACCTAACATTCTAATTCTATTATTATGAACCTGCTAATTTATTTAATGGATGGTATGTAATGGTAATGCGTGATGATTAGGGACGTTCCTTTTGGTTTTTATGACTAAACATTGACCTTTAATAAAAATGCTTTCAAATACAGCATGAATCAGGCTGCAGCCAGCACAGCACATGCAAGAAAAGCAGGTTTCATCCTAATATATATTTTCTAATCATACTCTAAACTCTTAGCTAATTAACACCTACTTTGTATTTCCCTACACAATTCGTATTCAGTATTATAATATAAACACAATACTACAATCTTTCTGATATGTAAAAAACAACTAAAATTAAGAATATAAGGAGTAGTCTTGTTGTGCCTCCGCCAAACATCTCCGAAAACTAATGTGACTCCTCGCCCACATCAGAAAGGGTGAACCACCAAGCAGCGTCTTCGCACCACACCTCCCCTTCTGGTATCTCCCACATCTTCAAACTCGCCAGTCCCCGGAGACTACCACACTCGCCAATGCGCCACGACAAGACAACCATCACAATCGACTAATCACGCAGCCTAACAGTCGAGCTACAACCTGCCAGCCCATCAGTAGCCATCGCTAGGCCTGACACGATCTCATCAGCCATCACTCGGCCTGTAGTGCCAAGGGGATATAAATACCCTCAAGACCAAAGAAAAAGGGGACGCTCCCCTAATTCTTTACAAGGGCTATCATCGTCCATCTCTTTCTCTCCTCTCCCAAATGGCTCCGGCCATCGGCTCAAATCCGACAGCGGCTCTCGGCCCCAAGTAAACCAAGGGTGAACCGTCAAGTCCAACGACCAACCATGGTCTTTTGTGGCTCTCAATTCATCGTCTGACGAGTGAATCACCCATCCCCCGGCCCCACACTTACCGTCGGCCAACATCTCTACCTCCATGTTTAGTGTCACCCAAAATCGGCATCAACAATTGGTGCAATGAGCATGGAACACTTTCTGACCAAGAGAACCAGTCGTGAAATTTTTCTCGATTTCGAGTCGTCCCGACTGCAGAAGAGAGAAGCAAATAGAATGGGCTAACGATATCTCACCACCAGCATCCAAGGGTGCACCCATGGTACCGGCCATAGCGAAAGCCCGACACCGCGAGGCAGTAGCTTCGCCCCCTGAGGGAAGACTGAAGGTATGTCCCACTACCATTGGGAGTCACGGTAACAACCGTGAGGAGGAGAACTAGACTCCCTAAGCACCATCCAACGATCTCCACACCGTCTCCCTGGCAAGACAACTGAGACAGAGTAACTGAGGCACTCTACAAGGGAATCAGAGGCTAGGAGATGCAATCGGCCGAGCCTGACAAACACAGAAAGCACTGGCTACCGAGAGCCCCCATGACACAGTGCCCCTGCGCTTATAGATAGTGTCTGCCACTGTGTGTGGCTTAAGGATAGGTTATTGCCGAAGGGAAAGCATCCCCCAACCTACAAATGTACAAATATGTAAACTATAAGGTAACATTCGCTTCCTAGCTACCCATGTGTGCAGGATTAAAGAAAGTGCGAGGAGCCCCTAGCAAATAAAATAAAAGTGGAGCTCGTACTACAATAAATTTACTACAAATAACTCTCCAACAAATGATTTATGCTGCGAACACACACTTCTCTAAACCTTCAGGTATTAGGGAAACCCACACCGTTCGAACACCTTAGGAACTTGGTAAAGTCCTAAATGAGCGACTGAACACATTACTTGAATAAATGATTGCACTTATATCTACATAAAACATTTTGGTACCACTCTATCTACACGGTAACTATGAACACTCGTATGTTTCTACAAAGCAAAGAGGTAATCTAAACGGACCTCCCTGGTCCCAATGTGCTTACGACTATCTTTCCAAGGGTTATATCTAAACTCCCACAAAGACATGAGATGCCTTCGTCCCATCAATTTCTTGGAGCATTGCGATTATGTAAGGGCGGAGAGAACTATATGCTTCACTCTAGTCAAGGCACATGAACCCTGCAGAGTCATGATTACCCCTGAAGGGAGATGCCTCCGTCCAATCGACGCCAAAAGCGTTGCGACTCTACAAGGATGGAAGAGCTTGTATCCCATGCCAACAGAACCATGTGGACTCTACAAACAAACGATTACCTTCAAAAAGAGATGCCTTCGTCCCATCGATGCCCAAAGCATTAATATTCTACAAAGACGAAGAAGCCTACATACCCATGCCAACAGAAACATGTGGGCTCTACAAATGAACAATTGCCTCTTAAAGAAAATGTTTACATAAACTGTTTCTACAAATACATTAGTACCCCAAGAGAATACCTCTGCACTTCTCAGGAGAAACCCTCCAAAAGTATAAAGGAGAAGCCTCCACCCACAACGCTCGATGCTACAAGAGTGTTGAGGTAAGCTTCACTCTATATTGCTTGATTCTACAAGGTGCGGGATACCTCAACCCCGTATGCAACAACCTCTACAAGGGTATGGGATGCCTCCTAAGGGACGTGCCTACATACGTCTCTCAAGAGAAAATTTTGAGAGCATGAAAAGAAAAGCCTCTATTGTAATGCCCTAAACCCGACATCATATTTGAGCCTCAAGCCCAAACCCAAGCATAGAATTTTCTACTAGATTTAGCCTAAACCATTACCATTTCATAAGTCCAACGATGTTTCAAATAAAATAACAAAAGATAGTTAAATCGTTTATAAAGAGAGCTCCAAGTTAAAACAAATAATTAAAATCATTCGACATGATCACATAAATCCAAAATTAGAGTTAGAGACATAAAATCAAGGGTCCTATGAATACATTGCCTGAAAAATCTAAACTCTTGATCATATCAATAAGCTGAAGTTTTACTCTGATAGGGATCCTCTAATGCAACACAACAACCTAAAAACCTACAAATGGAAACAACAATTTCGAATGCTGAGCTCATAAGCTCAGTGGATACACCTCTACTCTACCATGCTTCATGCAAATCATAAACACAATCATATAGCTAGATAAGACGATATGGCAAATAAAACAATATATGGCGCTAACATTAGTCTGCTAAACACATGCTAACATTATTAAAATCTTCAAAGGGGGCATACAAGGCCTAATATACCATACCACAACAACACTAGAGTGAGGCCTGGGTCACACAGCATCGAGAATATACACTCTATGGGTAAGGTTGGGTCACCTAGCATCGGAACATACACCCTAGTGAAGCTGGGTCACCTAGTACCAGAACATACACCCATACTCGGAATCCTCCCTCGAGTACTTTTGAATAAGGTATATGTCATATAGCATCGGTAACCTCCATTCGATATTTCTCTTACTATGGTGTTGAAACAAGTCTTGTGTATTCAGATATCTTCAATCAAGTTCCCACATGACATATCACATCATCACATAACCACACCTTTCTATGGTTACTATCAACCCATAAGTCACTCAAGACTTTTACCAAGTTCTTAAGTCTTATGCTTGAATAGAAGGATATTTCTCAGTTTCTCAGTTTTACAATTCATTTTAGGCTATTAGGGGTCTATTAGATTGAACGATATAATTTTCCAACCTTTCAGGCAAAATCAACATTTTTGGGTAGATTGCTCAGTGGGTAATGGTACAGGCCCTCGTGTACCGATACAATACCCTTTGGGTACCGGTACTCATATGCATACTGATACGATTTGAGCTTAGTGGAATTTCATTTAGCCTTCATATATTGATACGGGTCGACCCATACTGATATCGCTTTAGACACCGATATAGGTTGAACGTCGTACTAGTACCCCCTTCATTGTTCATAGTAATGGAATAGTGTTCTTAAACCCAAAACACTAGGGTATCGGTACTACCTCCTTGCGTACCGATACCAAAGCCCAAAATAGCTTTCTAGGCTTTAGAAATCACTCTCCAAGCCCTCAAAACACAACCTTTAACCCTTAAACTCAAGCCTACATCTTATGAAAGTTATTAGGGTGGTTTACTACAATTTTTACAATTTATTAACATGAAATATGGGTCTTGCCATTAATGGCCATATTCAAGTATTCAAATACCCAAGACATCAAAACGAGCATACAAAGTATCATCCTTGGGATGTGCCTGAAACAAGGGAGTTGGACGTGTACTAACCTTCCTCCAAGAGTTGGAAAAAAGACTCTTTGCCAACAAGCCTTAAGCTTTCCCATTGCCTTGACCTTTAGAGTGTTCCCCAATCTCTTTCACTACAACCAAATATTGTAAAACGAGTTACAACATTGCTAGAAGGAGTAAAGATGATAAAGAAATGATTTACCAACAAGAAATATGGTTAAATCTTTTATTCTCGTTCATTATTCCTAACCCCACCAAAAACCCATGTAGTATCATCCTACCACCAAAACCCATGATTCTTACCTTGACTTGTAGATCGTGGAAGGGAGATTACGAATTCCTACGTCCTTAACTTGGATTAACACTCAAATAAGCAAATATGGTAGCTTTAACTTATGTAGGAGATGAAAGAGAAGGAGAATGAGTGTGAGAGACAAAGATGATATCACCTCTTCCCTTTTTTTGCAAAACCTTAATGAAAATCAGCTTTTCTCCTTCAAAAAAGGGAAATTACCCCTATACCCTTTCATCATCCCCAACCAAGGCTTCAAGACCAGCAACAAAATAAAAGCCCACTAAGGCTCTCTTGGGCACCTAATGGGCCCCGAATCTCAGCCCAAAAATAGAATGTCTACTTTTTAGGTGAACTAACCCACAAATTTTGAAATTTGGGTCATTACAACTCTCCCCTCCTTAAAGAAAATTTTGTTCTCAAAATTTACCTGATAGAAATAAATACAGATAAAGCAACTTTATGTCATCATCGACTTCCCACGTGGCTTCCTCAACCCTGTAGTTTCTCCATAACATCTTCACCCAGGATATGTACTTGTTACGAAGATCTTTAACTCTTCTATCAATAACTCTTATTGGCTATTCTTTATAGGTCAAATCGGCGTTGATCTCAATCTCCTCAAGTAGGATAACATGTGAAGGGTCAAAACGGTAATGTCTTAACATAGACACATGGAACATATCGTGAATACGCACCATTCGAAAGCAAGACTAACCGATAAGCCACGGGTCCAACACTCTTAAGAATCTCATATGGTCCAATAAACCTCAAGCTCAACTTGCTCTTCCTCCCAAAGTAGATTACTCTTTTCTATGGTGACACATTGAGAAATACCTTATCACCAACCTCGTACTCGATAAACTTATGCTTTCGATATGCGTAAGCTTTTTGGTGATCAAAGGCCAATTTTAATCTTTATTTGATAATCTAAACCTTTTCCTCGATTTGTATAATCAAATCTAATCCCACAATCCTCCTCTCGTTGAGCTTAGCCCAATGCAACGATGTTCTACACTTGCATCCATATAAGGCCTCAAAAGGAGCCATCTTGATGCTCGACTAGAAACTGTTGTTATAGGCAAACTCAACAAGCAATAGCTGCTCTTTCTGACTCCTCTCGAAGTCGATGATACAACACCTAAGCATATCCTCCAAAATTTGAATGACTCGCTTAGACTGACCATCAGTCTGAGGATAAAAAGCAGTACTGAAATGCAATCTTGTGTCTAAAGCTCCATGTATTTTCTTCCACAACCTTATTATGAATCGCGAATTGTTAAATCCTTAAAAGTACTAATTTTCATGTATATTTTACCATGCTTTTGCTTAACTTTGAGTACATAGTCATGCATTTAGTTAGTAGAATCATGCATTTACATTAAGGAGTTAAAGAACGTTTCCTTTGCCAAAGTAAAGGTGTGCTTTCCCTACTGTGGCAGGTCAGGACATGTTTGGCAGAGTAGAACATGAGCAGTTGGCAGAGCAGAGTGAATGACCAGAAGAGAAATGCCAAACACCTTTGGCAATAAGTTGCCAGAAGAGTTTTACAAAGAACCCTTGGCAATACCAGCCCGAAAAAATAGGACCAGATCAGATCGCGAGAAAATAGCATTGGATCAAACTCCAAAAAATAGTATCGGATAAGATGGCAAAAAAATAATTCCAAGCTTGGTTGGCAAAAGAATGCCAAGCTCATTGGCAAAAGATCGACGACTGATGACGTTAGTCCTAGTCAAAACCTGACCAGCTCAAATTCAAATATGGATAGGATGATCACGCACTTTATCTCTTTGCGTAATCAAATTTCAAACTCAAAGGCTTATCCTAGAGTTTCCAAGTATGCCTATTTAAAGGAAGAGAAGAGATCAATCAAGAACAACTGGAAAATCAGAAAAGGCTGCACCGAGGAGCAACATGGTTTGACCAACTTGACCAAGAGCTTAGAGTCTTTGAAGGGTTGCATCGACGGACCCCTTCTTGCCCATTCTCTTTGCGTTATTTATTTTTATTTTAATGATGATGTGTTTAAGATACGGTGAAAGTTTTTGGTTGGAAACCCCTATCATGAACTAATTTTATAGTTGGTGGGGGATGTTTGCATTTAAACACTATTTTCATGTTTAGTTTTTAATAATAAAAAATACCTTGGCATTGTTTTCCCTATCTGGCATGTTTTACAGTTTTCTAAATTTTGTGCCAAGCGACCACTGGCACAATATGCTTATTGCACCTTAATATCTTAGCAGACTTAGAGGGTAACAATTAAGTGCTAAATACTAAGGCGAGATGCTTTGACAGAAGATGTTCAAGTAGATGAACTTACTTCAGGAGTGAGTCTACCCCTTAGGAGTATAGATTTAGACTTAATCAAATTGATTTATGAAAAACTTCATTATAGAGATATAAGGGTTTTTACATGGTTAATTTCGAGCATTGCCATCGACAGAGGCAATACCAACTTTGAATCTGCTCGATAAATAATATCAAGGCAGAAAATTATTAAAGTCTGGCATGAAAAGCGTGAAAAACATGCATCCCTTGACAACGCTCATCACTCACTTGAAAACTCCTTGTGCCAATGCTGTTTTCCTTTTATTTCTTTAAACCACTTTCAAAACCAATTTCAACTCAAACAACAATTTTCCCTTGACAAGTAACAATCAAAGCAGTCAAATTCCTGGTCAATCCTTGTGGGATCAATACTCAGCTTACTGCTGTATTACTTGCAGACCGTGTATACTTGCACGCTAAAGACTTAGTCTTGGCACTATTTTCATACATTTTCTACCCTTTTGCCAAGCATTCACACATTCGAACAAGTTTTTGGCACCGCTGTCGGGGATTGCAACGGAATTGATTATTTTGATTTTTACTTTTTTATTTTTTAGTTATTTTTACTAATTTTGGCTTAAACCCTACGCGGGTTAAGAGTGAACGTCAAAAGATGGCACAAAATGAGAATATGAAATTAGGCGATAACCGAACCATCAAAGAACACCTAGCACCCATGTAACCCCCTTAGCCCGGTCTAGCCGAAACCAGACCAAAAAAGCCATATTGGGTTTGTCGAGATAAGATAAAAGAAAAAATGGTCAGGTTTCGGGTTGAATTTCTTTACAATTTACTTTGGTAAACCTAATATAGCTTGCTCAATTTGGTCTTGCGACTAGGCCGGGTCGAGGGGGTTACATTTGGTGGTATCAGAGCTAGGTTTGTGATAGTTGGGAGTTGGTTTGATTGTTGTGATATTATTGTGAGTTGTTATCTGATGTTTAACATGCACGATGATTGTTTTATGCCATGTTGGGGAAAATTAGGAAACCCATTGCCTTATTATTATAGTCTGAAATGTTATGATTTTGAAATGAAAGTCTTGGCTCCTTGCTTGAAGCTGGCCTGATTATTTTATTTTGAAATGATTATCATGCTTTAGAAAATGTGTTATGTTACGATTGAAAAGAGAAATGAGAACTAGAGTGATGTTGTTGCCTTTGGGCAGTGAGTTGAGGAGAGTATTGTGTCTCCTAGGGGTTTTTCACCCAGAAGCATGTCCACCTATACTGGTTGAGCTGGTGTTGGGTGATATGATGCCTCGATATAGATGATGTTTTGAGCTTTTAAGCTGTTGTTACTAGAGTGTTTGTGTTTGCACTAACGGTCGAGCAAATAAGGTTGCCATTGGAGTATCCCTATAGTTTGAGAGGAGTTGAGTACTGAGGGTTGTCACTCAAGGCATCCGAGTTATGGAAAGCTGGCATTGTTTAGATTTTGGATCAAATGAGGTGTATTGGTACTCGTAAGTTGGGATGTGTTGAATCTCTATTGCAAGGTGATATTTTTAGTTGGTGGAGAACTGTATCTGCGAGCGTGAAACCCAATGATGTGGATTAGGAGTATTTCCATACTGTCTTTTGGAAGAAGTATCTAGGGTTTAGATACTTAGATGATAAGAAACGAGAGTTCATGGCTTGAGTTCAGGGTCGTGTGATTGAGTTTAGGGTACAGTTTGTTTGGTTGAGCCAGTATGCTCTTGAACTGGTACCAACAGGGAGGTATCACTGTAACCGATTCTGTTATGAATTAGAGCAGGGTGTTAAGGTGTACATGTTGGCTTTTGGTTACACTATTTTTGACGTATTGGTGCTTGGGCGAAGTGCTTTGAGCAAAACCTGGGTTTAGCGATTCTGTGTGGGAGGTTCTAGCTCTGGCAAGAGAATTGTGGGTTCTAGTTTCGGTAGTGTTCAGTTTAAAAGGAATTGTGATAAAAGATATCACCTTGAGTTGAGGCGAGGTGATGACAGTACTGGGTAAATACCGCAGGTTCAGAGTATCCAGACTAGAACAATATTTAATACAGGTTGGGTATGTAGACCGTGTGATCTCATGAGGTGAGATTATCCGTATTTGATATGTAGAGTGTAAACTCCTGTAATTGTTGTTGTTAACGTTTGTGGGAATTGTGGTTTGAACGATCATCTCGTAAGTGTTAGATGTAGGAATGTAAGTGGCTATTTCCTCCAGTGAGAAAATTGTTGTGAGAAGGATGCTTGAAAATGTCATGTGATGATTAAAGGTCTTGAGGATGCGGCTATTTTGTTGGAGTTGTCGCTCTACAATTTTTGATGCAATCCTGGGTTTGGATTAGTGGCTGGAACACAGAGCTGTGGTTGATTTTGAATCTTAGTGAGTTGCCTTGAACCTTGCTGATGATTATGAGGTGGTAATCATAGGCGAGAATGTTAAATTCTTGTCTAATACTGTTTTGGCGCTAGAGGCGAGTCGTTTCGCGGAATTTGGTTGCAAGGTATTCTTAGCCTATGTTATGAATCTAGGGTTAATAGAAGTACGTGCTCAGGATATTCGTACAATATGTGTGTTCCTAGGTGTTTTCAAGGGAATGGCCAGGTTTACCATTGGATTGAGAGGTCGAGTTTGACATTGAGTTGTATGAAAATGCAACTCCAGTTTTTTTTGCTTCCTGTGCTTGGATCGAGGGAGTTGCTTGACCAAGGCTTTATTAGGCTTAGTGTTTTTTCTGGGGTTGCATCGGTGTTGTTGCAAAAAAAGGAGGATGGCATGATGCAGATGTGCAAGGGGCTTTGGTAGCTGAATAAGTTGATGTCCTGTTGATCTTTTTAGGGATGCTTCGGTGGTTTGTAAGATTGGTTTGAGTCTGGGTGTTATCTGTTGAAGGTAAAAGATGTGTTTGTGTTTAGATTTGCCTTCTGTAAGGGGTATGACAACATGCATTTTTGGTTATGCCGTTTGGGTTGACCGATGCATGGGTTGCGTTCATAGTTATGATGAGTCGGGTAGTCATTGAGTTTTTGGATCAGTTGGTTGTGGTGCTTATTGTTGGTCTTTCCATGTACAGAAGCACCGATAAGGGTTTTGATCGATAAGTATGATTGGTTTAGTGGATTTTTGGGGAGAAGTGAATGTTGCTCTTTGTTTGGCAAGTATGAGTTTTGGGTATGTTGCTAAGAATTCTGGTTCTGAGAATGTTATTAGTAAGTGTGAACAGATAAACATGCACAGTGCAAAAAAGCTTATATGTAAATATGTTAGTACATGCATACATTTGGGCATGACATTAGAGGTTTTGCATACATACACATAGACATCTATGAGGACATATAAGTAATCATGCATACATATGTTCACACTTATGGATGACTGATTGGAAATCAATGGAGTGGTGGTGTAAGTAAGGTAGCGTAAGAAGGTGGTTTTGGTATATGGTTCTTGGGAGTTTGTCTTGTGCTAGTTTTTGAGCGACCAAAGTTAGAATTTGCAGTTTGTGGGTTTGCTACATCCATTTTTTAGCATCGAGGGTTGTTGAGTTTGTGGTATTGCAAGTAAAGTTGAGGCTTATGGATCTAGATAGTTAAGGGTGCACGAGCGCTTTTGTCCTATGCATGATGTGAAGCTTGCTGCAATGGTGGTTGTTTAAATGTTTTAGAGACACCAATTCTATGGTGAGGAGTGTGTTGTGTACACGGATCATGCGTGGTTAGAAAAAAATGAATGATGATTTGAGTTTTTGATAACTTGGATGGTTGAAGTTGTTTAAGAGTTATAGTTTGATGGTTGAATATCGTCCGAGCTAAGGTTATAGCCGATGTTTCGTTTATGAGGGTTGTGGTAGATTTGAGGATGTTGTTTACAGGGTGGGGTATGATGCGTGATTGAGGCTTGATGGCCGAGTTGCAAGTGAAGTCATCATGGTCACAGTTGGTTAGAGGGAGGTAACTGTGTGATGATGCTTTAGTATCACATGTCCAGGTTATTGGGGGAAGGAAATCCGATGGATTTTCACTTTAATGATGGTAGGAAGTTGTGTTTTAAAGATCGGAAGGTGGTGTCTCTTGACGTTGAGTTGAGATGTATGGTTTTGATGGAGGCGCATGCCAGTTCTTATGATATACATTCCGGTAATACCAATATATATCAAGGTTTGGAAAGGGATTGCTGTTGGGTTGGTCTAAAGGAAGATATGGTTGATTTTGTTGTTCGATGCATGGTATGTCAGCGAGTGGAAGCTGAGCATCAGTTTTCTTTTCAGTTGTTGCAACCGTTGAGGATACCGGAATGGAGGTGGGAAGGAATCACCATGGATTTTGTGTCTGGTTTACCTTTGACACCGATCGAAAAGAATTCCTCTTGGGTAATTGTAGATTGAGTTGTGAAGTGTGCGCACCTTTGTGGCTATGCTTGTGATGCATGTTTTGGAATAAGTGGCAGATTTGTATATTTTTGGGTTGGTGCATTTGCACAGTGTGCCAGAGTCCCTAGTTTTGGACGGAGATCCGTGGGTTACAGCTAGGTTCTGGGGGTGCTGCTTGAGTTTGATTGTATGTACTTCATATCTTTCCCAGATGGATGGTGGGTTGGAGCATGAAATTGAGGTTTTGAAAGATAAGTTGGGTTGTGTATCATTGAGTTCCAGGGAAAGTGTAAAAAGCAAATTCCTTTGATAGAGTTTGCTTTAATGGCAGTTATCAGGAAAGTATGCAGGTGGCACCATACAAGGCGTTGTGTGCTTGGAGGTGCCGTACGCCCGTGTGTTTGGCTGAAATTAGGGAAAAGTACGTTCCCATGTCTGATGTGTTGAAAGGCACTAGTGAGAAGGTGAAGTTGTTATGTGAGCGCTTGGGAGCAGCTTCGGATCGTCAGAAATTCTACGCGGATTTGAAGCATAGTGTTTTAGAGTGTGTTGTTGATGGCCGGATGATCATGATGGTATCGCCTTGGAAGAAGGTAATGCTGTATGAGCAGAAAAAAAGCTTGGCTGAGGTTTTGTGGACTATACGATATTGTTGAACGTGTGGGCCTTGTTGCCTATTGTTGAGGTTATCTCTTGTGTTGGAAGGGTTCCATGATGTGTTTCATGTGACGATGTTGCGAAGGTATCAGTTGGATTCCTCGCATGTTGTGCCGATGGAAGGCATTGTGTTGGGATCAGATTTATCTTGTAATAGGGTTCCAGTGGAGATACTTGATGCCAACAGTAGGGTTCAGCGTGGTAATATACCGCAGTGTTAAGAAGCGACATGAGAATGTAAGTCAGAGATGTTGGAGCTGTTCTGCTTTAGTTTCCTCTGGGTAAATTTTGGGGATGAAATTTCTTAAGTGGGGGAGAGTTGCAACGCCCCGGTTTTGGGCCTAGCAGTTTTGAGGCTTATTAGACGGTTCGGTGGACGAGGTTAGAGGTTCGAGTCAGATTCAGGACCGTATATTTTTCGGTAAGATAAAAATATGGAAAAATGATTAAAAATCATCTTTTAATATATGATTAATATTGGTGAAATCAATTTTGGAAAATGAAATTTGGAAGTGTGACATTTTGGGTAGTGACCAAAATGCAATTTTTGAACTGTTTTTAAAGGTGACTAAAATGAAAAGGATCAAATTCTTAGAATCCTTAAGGAGATATTTTACCAAGTTTTTGCCGATGATTTATCCATTCAATTAAATCATTTTAACATGTGTTTTAAAGGATAATAAAAAGAGATTTTAGATATTAAAGTTAGTTATTTGGTTTTAATGAAAATTGACGTAACTTTTCTCTCAATTTTTCTCTCCACTTCTTTTTTGCCAAATACTTAGGTTTTCATCAAAAAAAAGAGGTGAGAGATCAATTTTACTTAGATTCTTGATCTACAATTGATTATTTAACTTTGATTTACAAAACCTCATTGAAATCTTGTGTTTTCTTAGCTTTAAACAAGCCAATTGTGGGAGAAATCACACAATAGGTGTAAGGTCCGTGAACTCCTCTATTTAATGGTTCTTTATTGATATTCCCAAGTGCTTGATCCTTGATTTATAGTTTATAATCCGATTTTGTGTTTTTATATTGAATTAATTGATTTAATTGGGTGAAATTGATGAAAAGAGAAAGTTTCAAATTGGATCTATTTTCCAGTATTAAGGATTTATTTTAAACATAGTTTGGATGTATTATGATGTTGTTAAGTTGATTTTAACAATGGAATCCGTAAACTCTTGAATCTCTAATTGTCAAAAGTACTGTTTTCATATATATTTTACCATGCTTTTGCTTAACTTTGAGTACATATTCATGCATTTAGTTAGTAGAATAATGCATTTGCATTAAGGACCGTTTCCTTTGCCAGAGTAAAGGTGTGTTTTCCCTATTGTGGTAGGTCATAATAGGTTTGGCAGAGTAGAACATGAGCATTTGGCAGAGCAGAGCGAATGACCAGAAGAGAAATGCCAAGCACCTTTGGCAATAAGTTGCTAGAAGAGTTTTACCAAGAACCCTTGGCAATACAAGCCCTAAAAAATAAGACTAGATCAGGCTGCGAGAAAATAGCATTGGATCAAACTCTGAAAAAATAGTATCAGATAAGATGGCAAAAAAATAATGCCAAGCTCAGTTGGCAAAATAATGCCAAGCTCGTTGGCATAAGATCGACGGCCGATAACGTCAGCCCTAGTCAAAACCTGATCAGCTCAAATTCAAATCTGGATAAGATGTTCACGCGCTTTATCCCTTTGGGTAATCGAATTTCAAACTCAAAGGCTTATCCTAGGGTTTCCATACATGCCTATTTAAAGGAAGATAAGAGATCGATCAAGAACAACTTGGAAAATCAGAAAAGGCTGCACCGAGGAGCAATGTGGTTCGACCAACTTGACTGAGAGCTTGGAGTCTTTGAATGGCTGTATTGACGGACCCCCTTCTTGCCCATTCTCTTTGCGTTATTTATTTTTATTTTTACTATGATGTGTTTAAGATACGATGAAATTTTTGGTTGGAAACCCCCACCATGAACTAATTTTATAGTTGGTGGAGGATGTTTGTGTTTAAACGTTATTTTCATGTTTAGTTTTTAATAATCAAAAAATGCCTTGTCATTCTTTTCCCTATCTGGTATGTTTTACAGTTTTCTAAATTCTGTGCCAAGCGACTGCTAGCACAATATGCTTATTGCACCTTAATATCTTAACAGACTTAGGGGGCAACGATTAAGTGCTAGATACTAAGGCGAGATGCTTTGACGGAAAATGTTCAAGTAGATGAACTTACTTCGGGAGTGAGTCTACCCCTTAGGAGTATAGATTATGACTTAATCAAATTGATTTATGAAAAACTTCATTATAGAGATATAAGGGCTTTTACATGGTTAATTTCGGGCATTGCCATCAACAGAGGCAATGCCAACTTTGAATATGCTCGGCAAATAATATCAAAGTAGAAAATTATTAAAGGCAGGCATGAAAAGCGTGAAAAACAGGCATCCCTTGCCAACACTCTTCACTCACTTGAAAACTCCTCGTGCCATCGCTGTTTTCCTTTTATTTCTTTAAATCACTTTCAAAACCAATTTCAACTCAAACAACATTTTTTCCTTGACAAGTAACAATCAAAGTAGTAAATTCCTGGTTAATCCCTGTGGGATCGATACTCAGCTTACTGTTGTATTACTTGCAGACCGTGTATACTTGCACGTAAAACACTTAGTCTTGGCACTGTTTTCATACTTTTCCACCCTTTTGCCAAGCACTCACACAGTCGAACACGGATCTCTATCTGATATAATTGATTATGGCACTCCATGCAACCTCACAATCTCTTGGATATACAACTGTGCCAACCTCTCAAGCGTAAAATCTATGCGTATAGGCAAGAAATGAGCAGGCATGGTCAATTGGTCTGCTATCACCCATATAGCACCATGTTTCCTTTAGGTCAAAGACAATCCTATCACAAAATCTATGGTCACACAATCCCACTTCTATTATGGAATCTGGATAGGCTAAAGCAAACCTGAAGAAACTTGGTGCTCGACCTTAACTTGCTGACAAGTTAAGCATCTGGTCACAAACTCAGATACATCTCTTTTTATACTAGGCCACCAATAAAAAAGACGGGGGTTTTGGTACATCTTATTGCTACCCGAATACATAGCAAACGAACTACGGTCATGGTATGTTTCTCAAAGAATACGGTCCCGCAAGTCCTCCAAAGCTGGGACACACAACTGACTTTAAAGTACAAGATCCCACCATTCCGCACTTCTAAATCTGATATCTCGTCTCTCTGAACCATCTCTATCTTTGCCACCAACTCTTCGTCTAACACTTGCATTCTCTTGATCTCTTGCAATATGATAGGCTCCACACGAAGCTTGACTAACAACCCACCATCCTCAGTCACCCTCAAATGGGTAAACATCGCCCTCAAGTCTGACTTAGACTTTTAACTCAAAGCATCAACCACCACATTAGCTTTACTAGGATGATACTCTAAAATACAATTATAGTCCTTTAATAGCTCAACCCATCCCCTTTATCTCAAAAATCAATACCTTTTGGGTGAGGAGGTACTTCAAAATCTTGTGATCGGTGTAGATATGGCACTTTTCTCTATATAGATAGTGCCTCTAAATCTTTAACACAAAGATAACTGCAGCAAGCTCTAAATCATGCGTATGGTAATTCTGTTCACGAGGCTTAAGTTGTCTCGAGGAGTATGCAACCACCTTACCCTCTTGCATGAAAACACAACCAAGCCCATTCAAATAAGCATCACTGAAGACCACATAATCCTTCCCCGACTCAGGTTACGTCAAAATTGGGGCTTTTGTCAGATAAGCTTTCAACAGTTTGAAGCTTTGCTATTTTCTCTTGTTCTACTCAAACATAACTCTTTTCTGTAACAACTTGGTCATGGGTGCTGCTATGATAGAAAAGCCCTTGACAAAATAGCAGTAATATCCGACGAGCCCAAGAAAACTACTGTAGCGATGTCCATTTTATGCTAAAAAACGATATTTTTATATATTTTTTCGTTTTAAAAAAATGTCTTCCGTGGGGTTTTAAAGAAACCGCGTTTTATTTAAGAAAATGGAGTCGCCATCAGCCACTTAGGTAGACCGGACACCATAAAACTAGAGATTTTAAAAATGTTGGGTTCGGGAGTCGGTTACGGATGGGGAAGGATTAACACCCCACACCGCCCAAAATTGGTACTTTAATAATTACCGCTTTATTAATATTAGACTTCCCGGATTAAAGTGACGATTAAATTAAGATTTCGTTATAAGTGCGATTAGATTTTAAAGTCCCCGTCATCCGAGAGTAAACGCCCAACCACCATCACTACGCCTGATACTGGCCCCGTTTACGCTCTGATAAAAGGGCACCGCATTGTCAATTTATATATCTCTTATTCAATCTTAGCAAATAATTTTAAAACATACGTATACATCAACATGGTTTTAAAACATACAAGGAACATCACAAAATTAAACAATACTAATAAAATATGTGAACAAGAAAAAAAGAAATAAAGCTTTTAAATAAAAAAACCCTATCATGCTTAAACATATTAAAGTGATCCACAACTATATCACATACATGACATGGATAAGATACAATGTTAAACTAACGGAATAAGGCAACAAACCTAGACATGATACTAGAATAAAAAACATCAAATAAAAACTAAAACCTAGACACCATAATTTTACTCGAAACTGAATCAAACATGTAATAAGGTACTTAATTTCCTACCATGCTTCAAGATCAAACAAACACATAAATAACATACTTATATACATAAAAACATGGCATATGTATAACATGATAACCAAACTAAAACAAAATATTTAAAACGAACATATATGTATCAAATGGATGGACAAATTAAAACGTAAAAAAAGCAACACCTCTAAAAACAAAAACAAAGATGATATAAAAACCTATATTAAGGTGATGAACAAAATAAATATATCAAGAATAAAATGAACATGTTAATCATAGGCAGTCTGTCATATAAACTAATTTAAAATACGACGCTAAAAAATGCGTAGCACGAACAAACAAAATAAACAACGTAGAAAGCACAAACCAAAATACGCAAATAAACATGATATTAGTACATGTATGAACAAAATGAACTTGCTGACAACATGTAATAGAAATTAAATGACACAAATATTCAAACATGAGAAAGGTCTGAAATGCAACAAAAGGAAAATCGTGAAGCAAAAATTAAATAAACAAGAAACACATTAAGGGATTTAATTAAAAACTGAAACAGACTTGCAGGGACTGGATATGCAATATGACCAAGGGGCAAGCTCAAAGTGCAAAGTTTGAAAACGCGGAGTGGCCTGTGGGGTAATTAAACCATTTGAAATCAGAATCCGGTTTATTTGAGGGCTAAATTGAAATGTTTTGAAAAGCTATAAGTACCGGGATTGCAAATTACCCAAGGGGTGAGACAGAACTGAAAATTTCAAGTGTAAGGGAGGATTTATGAAGCAATTTACCATTTTCGTTTTATTTTAATTCTATAAAACTCACCCAACCGGCCCCCTATTTCATTTTTCCTTCATTTTTTTTGAACCCTAAAAGAGACTCTTCTATCGCTCTGTTTTTCAGAGAATGCAACCCCCAAACCCCCTTCAGTCACCGTGGATCTAGAGGTGGGCGGTGGTCCGGCTACTCCGGCCACCGCCCCCTAACACTCAAACGTCCTAAAACCTAGCCTCGACTCCCATCCCGAACTGAATCCTCTCTACTTTCAAAAGGCCGAACCAAAATCCTTCTATTTTGAGACTGTAAAACCTAGATCCCTGACGTTTCAAGACAAAAACAAAGAAAAATCCCCTTTTTGTGGCTCACACCTCGGAGTTTATCACTGGCAGGGAAGGATTTTTCCTTAGGTACACTCTATCTTTTTTTCCTTTTTGGCTTATTACTTACATGCATGCAAAAAATGAGAGAAAAAATTACCAATGGAAGCTCTATTTTTTGTATTTATAGAAAGACGGATGATATTACAATTTTTGTTTGTTTACATATACGCTTGATCTCTGATTGTTTTTGGTAGACATAATATCTGAAAATACATATATTTTGGGACTGGGTAACTAACATCTGCTTTTTGGCGATTTTGGCAATAATGATTTGATGCGGTGGTTGGTACGATCGACATAGGGAACGGCGTGCTGGAGAATTCATCTTAACTGGCCTCGTTCTTGGCCGTTGGATCAGATCTGATCCAACGACTGAGATGGTTTAATGACGAACGACCCAGATAAAATCTTGAAACTGGTGGGATTACGTGAGATGGTGCCACGTGGTGCACAATAGATGAGGGGTCCGGTGCGTGTGAGCCATGCGCGCGTGGAAGACAGCTGAACAACGAGTGGTGTCACACGCATCAGATGGAAGGTTACCCTGGCTTGATCACAACCGTTGGATCTGGATTTGATCCGATGGCTCTGGGCTGACTGCGCACAAAAATAATAAAATAGGGTCAGGGTTAGATATATTTTTAGGGTTTTTATTTATTAAGGGCTTTGGCCGGTTGGGCCTATGCAAATGTAATTTGAGTTTTATGTAATTTGGACTTGGACTATTAATAATATATTTTTCTTTTCCTTAATACCTTATCTGTTAATATATTATAATAATAATACGTATATATACATACACATGCGCACACATACATGCAACATACGAACCCACATGCAAACATTAATTAACATAATATACTATATACATGCATATATAATCACACACATGATAATCATGAATATCCATACACACTATACGTACAAACAATGCACTTCGTAAGAAATGTAAATACATACTTGGCACTCATATCTCATATTAATTATTAATATGTATACATACATAGCTTATAATATACATGCACATAATATATTAATTATTAAACTAAAGTAGGTTAACACAATATTTATAACGGATAAAAATGAGTGATTACAGTTGCCCCTCTTTGTTTGTTCTCGTGGAACGGGAATAAAGCAAAGATCATAAGCACTTATTTTTATCTGACTTCTCTGTTTGTAGCTTTGGAATCACGTGTTCTTCTGGATCTCTCCGCTTTTCCTTGGTTAAATTTTCAGGCTCGTAAGTTCTTTCTATATAGAACTTCTTCACCTTATGATCTTGGAACTATAGGTCCTCCCTATATAGAACCTTTCATTCTGAAGTCTTGTGTTATGAGTCCCTCCTATATAGAACTTTTCACTCTGAGGCAGTAAAGCTTGGAGTCATTCCTATATAGAACTTTTCACCTTCAATGTTGGTTTCTCCTATATAAAACCTTCTGCGTTACAGACGGATTCTTTCGACTGGGAGTTCTTCCTATATAGAACTGTTAGTCTTCAAACCCTGGAGCCGCAAGTCCTTCCTATATAGAACTCTTAGCTTCTGAAATATCAGAGTTATAGGTTCTTCCTATATAAAACCTTTCACTCTAAGACAGCAAAGCTCGGAGCCCTTCCTATATAGGACTCTTCGCCTCCAACACAACGGGTTTTCCCTATATAAAACCTTCTATGTCATGGGTGAATTCCTTCGGCTGGGAGTTCTTCCTATATAGAACTGCTAGTCTTCACCCCGGAGCCGCAAACCCTTCCTATATAAAACTTTCAGCTCCTAAAGCCTCGGAGCGGCGGATTCTTCCTATATAGAACCCCTCGCTGTGGGCACTTGAAAATGTAGGCCCTTCCTATATAGAACCTTTATCTTCACATTTGGGATTTAAACCAAAATGGCTACCGATCTGGCCTTACGCTACCTAGGCTGCCATTATCTCTGGACTTACGCTACTAAGGTTACCCATGCTTCTTTAAATCTACAGATACCTGTCTAGAATAGACAAAATGCTATGACAAATGAGTTAGCATGCTCCTAATCCTGAAGATGTCTAACTATACATGATGCATGGGTGTCAATATCTTGGTGCGTCTGCTTCGGCCATCAGTCAATCTCGACTCTCCCCTGCTTTCTTTCTCATTCTTCTTATTCTTCTAGTGGCGATACCCTATTTCATTGTCGGGTTCAACCATTTCAACCTTTCTTTTCAGAATTTTTGGTTTGGGGTTTTAAAGTGCCCTTTCGGGTTTTCACTTTAGATGTTTTTTTTGTTTGTTTTCCCTTTTTTTCCTTTTTTTGAGGTGCCCTTCTGGGTTTTCACCTAGGAAATCTCTCTTGTTGCCTCGAATGCTTTCTTTAAACAAGCGGGGTATGTGACATCGGTCATCTTGCCCTGGTGCTCAAAGCCTTGTGCTCGTCTCGCTTCAACATACATCATGTAGGCAGCTGGAGGGCAAGGTTAATACTGTTTTCTAATCACCTGTATCTTCAGGGTTAGATCACAGTAATGCTCAGAAGTCTCTTGTTTATCATAAGCCTATGTCAACTTATCTGCATGATGTTTATGGCAACTAACAAGAAGACAAGGAACGGGAGCTCAAAAATGTGATTTTATTACGATTAAGGATTTGGAACAATTTCGAGATGGTCATGGAAAACATAAGGATAAGGAAAAGGAAAAGGAAAAGGAAAAGGAAAAGCAAAACATGAAATGCAAAACCTCCAAGTATCCACAATATGAATGATGCGTGATCCCGTCAACCGGAGTAGAATATTTGTTTGGAGCTTCTTCTTCTGGTACTCGTGAGGAGGACTCTTCTCGCTGGAGGTCTAACCTCAAAATTTATCTGAGTCGCCCTTTACGAGTTTTTGACTCAGATCCTTCCTTTGCTTCAAGATGCCCTTTTTCGGGTTTTTGCCTCGAGCTCTCCACTTTTTTTTTGGAATGCCCTCTCGAGTTTTCGCTCCACGTTTCTTTTTTTCTTTTATTTCTTTTTTTTTCTCTCTTTTTTTTCAAACGTAGTATTTCTTAGCTGCGTCAGAATTCACAGGATTTTTCAACTCGTCTCCATCCATTTTGGTTAAGATTAATGCTCCTCCTGAAAAGGCCTTCTTGACAACGTATGGCCCTTCCCAATTGGGCATCCACTTTCCCTAAGAATCCTTCTAAATCGGGAGGATCCTCTTAAGTACTATATCTCGCTCTCTGAATTCTCTCAGGCACACCTTCTTATCGTATGCACGCATCATCCGTTTTTGGTACATTTGACCATGGCAGATGGCCTTTAGCCTTTTTTCTGATGAGATTCAACTGGTCAAATTTGGCTTGCACCCATTCAGACTCCTCCAACTTTACTTCATTTAGGACCTGGAGCGACGGAATCTCAACCTCAATGGGGAGTACTGCTTCTGTGCCATACACTAAAGAATACGACATTGCCCCCGTCGATGTGCGAATAGATGTCGTATAGGCAAAAAGAGCGAATGGCAGCTTCTCATGCAATCCTTGTAGGTATCCGTCGTCTTTACGATGATCTTCTTTATGTTATTGTTTGCTAGTTCCACTACCCCATTCATCTTATGGCGATAGGCTGTGGAGTTATGGTGCGTTATCTTGAACTGGTTGCACACCTCCGTCATCAATTTGTTATTCAGATTGGAAGCATTGTCGGTGATAATCCTTTCTAGCAAACTGTATCGACAAATGATCTCCTTCTTTAGGAATTTGTATAACGTCGTCCTTGTGATGTTGGCATAAGATGCTACTTCCACCCATTTAGTGAAGTAGTCTATGCCGACCAAAATAAAGTGGTGCCTGTTGGAAGCCTTCAGGTGAATCTGCCCAATGACGTCCATGCCCCACGCTGCAAAAGGCCACAGAGTATTCATGGCGTGTAAAGGTAATAGAGGAGCGTGAATCTTGTCAGCATAAATTTGGCATTTGTGGCATTTCCTGGCGTAATCGATGCAATCTCCCTCCATGGTCGACCAGAAATAGCCATATCTCATAATTTCTGGGCTATAGACAGACCATTGCCGTGCGTCCCACATAGACCATCGTGTACCTCTGCCAAAATCTCCTTCGCCTCCCGGGCATCCACACATCTCAATAATGTATGATCATGGCTTCTTTTATATAGAATCTCCCCATCCAGAACATATCCCGCTGCCATTTTTCTAAGTGTTTTTCTGTCATTGTCATTTGCCCCTTCGGGATACTTTTGAAACTTGACATATTTCAAGATGTCATAATACCAAGGGTTTCCATCTATCTCCTCTTGCACATTACAACAATGAGCCGGCCCTTCAAATGTCTGCATCTCAATGGGCTTCATTACTGCCCCCGTGCTCGCTTTGAACATGGAAGCAAAGGTTGCCAAGGCGTCTGCCATCTGATTTTCTTCTCTGGAAGGTAAGCGAAACTGATCTTTTCAAACTCCTTGGTGAGCTCCTGGATCAATTCATAATATTTGACCAGCTTCGAATCCCTGGTTTCCCATTCTCCTCGCAACTGGTAAATCACTAAGGATGAATCTCTGAATACTCGAAGTTCCTTAATATTTCTTTCAATAGCTGCATTCAGTCCCATAACACAGGCTTCGTATTTGGCTATATTGTTGGTGCAGAAGAATTCTAGTCTGCTGGTGCAGGGATAGTAGACATTCTCTGGAGAAATTAACACGGCCCCTATCCCATGTCCGAGGGCGTTGAAGGGTCCATCAAAGTAAAGCTTCCCTGAATTATCGTCTGAAACATTTTCCTCAGTTGTAATACACATCAAGTCCTCATTCGGGAAATTAAAGTTCAACGATTCATAATCATCCGAAGCACGACTAGCTATGAAATCCGCTATGGCGCTTCCCTTCACGGCTTTCTGACTTACATACACAATGTCGAACTCGGATAAGAGCATCTGCCAGAGGGCCATCCTCCCTGTTAATGCCGGCGCTTCTATTAGGAACTTCAAGGGGTCTAGCTTGGATATCAACCATGTGGTATGGTATAGCATGTACTGCCTAAGCCTTTTGGTGGCGCAAACCAAAGCACAACATAGCTTCTAAATTGGCGGGTACCGTGTTTCGCAATCATTTGCTTAGGTAGTAGATGGCTCTTTCCTTCTTCCTAGACTCATCGTGTTGCCCCAATACGTAACCCATTGAATTCTCAAAGACTGTTAGGTAGAGGATTAAAGGTCTGCCTGGTACCGGCGCGACTAAAATCGGAGCATTTGTCAAGTACCTTTTGATATTCTCCAGGGCTTCTTGACATTCCTCATTCCAGACACCATGATTATTCTTTCTAAGTTGTCTGAAGACTGGGTCACACCTATCTGTTAATTGGGAGATAAAACGGGAGATGTAATTTAGCCTCCCTAGGAAACCTCGAACTTCCTTTTGAGTATAGGGCGGTGAAAGATCCTGGATGGCTTTCACCTTATCTAGATCGATCTCAATCCCTTTTCTGCTCACTATGAACCCCAAGAGTTTTCCAGATGTAACGACAAAGGTGCATTTGGTCGGGTTAAGCTTCAGTTGGTATTTTCGTAGTCTTTGGAATAGTTTTCTCAAGTTCTGCAGCTGCTCTTCTTCTGTTCGGGACTTAGCGATCATATCATCCACGTATACCTCTATTTCTTTGTGCATCATGTCGTCGAAAAGAGTCATCATCGCTCTTTGATAAGTCACTCCCGCATTGTTGAGTTCGAAAGGCATCACCTTGTAACAAAAAGTACCCCATATGGTCACGAATGTGGTTTTCTCTATGTCGTCTGAGTCCAGCTTTATCTGGTTGTACCTCGAGTAGTCGTCCATGAGTGAGAACCATGAGTGTCCCGCGATGTTGTCAACCAGCGTGTCAATATGTGGCAGAGGGAAGTTGTCTTTAGGGCTAGCTCGATTAAGATCCCTATAATCTACACACATACGGACCTTCCTATCCTTCTTCGGTACTGGTACAATGTTTACAACCCATTCAAGGTACTTGGCCACTTCCAAGAAGCCAACATCAAACTGCTTTTTCACCTCTTATCTATTCTTTAACAACATGCCCGGTCTCATTCTCTTGAGTTTTTGCTGTACTGGTTTGGATTTTGGCTTCGTCAGCAGTTTGTGTACCACTATGTCAGTATTCAAACCCGACATATCTTGATAAGTCCAGGCGAAAACATTCTTGAATTCCTGAAGAAGGGCTATCAGTTCGCGCCTGGTTTTCAAGGAAAATGTAGTCCCGATCTTTACTTCTTTTCTCTCTTCTTCAGTCCCCAAGTTTACAACTTCTGTTTCTTCTTGGTGGGGCATGATTTGCCTCTCTTCGTTGGCCATTATCGTTATCAGCTCTATAGGGACCTCGTATTCTATCTCATCATCCTCTGCTTTAATTCATGCTGAGATCTCGGGGCATTCAAAATCTACATCGGGATTGGACTCAGCATCATTCATACAGTTAATTATGGGAACCCTGCATTAAACGAGAACAAATGTATTGGGAAGAGAATTATTTTATATGAAGTGAATGAATATGAATAAAGAAGAATGAATGAAATGAGACGTTTGCCATTTGAGAAAACGGGGAAGATATCTTTTCATTTCAAACAAAAAGTTAACATAGGTGCCCTACACAAAAGATCCCCATTGCTTATAGGCAAAAACAAAAAGGTTGATTCAGAGCATTACTCTGATCTAGCTCTAGAAACCACAGGTAGAACAACGTAGCTCCAATTATCAAGAGTCTCCCTGGGGTGGCAGGGGCGGATGCTGGCCAACACGCTGCTGTCATGGTCATTTCCAGCTATCATGTTGATGGACATCCCCTCGAGTGATTCACTAAACATTTATTTCTCATTGAGTATGTCATTTTCCTTAATTTATTCTTCGACCTTCTGTCCTGGTCGTCTGAATCCTTCGGAGACAAAAGTATTTCTCAAACGAGGGAAAGACATTGGTCTCCATGGAACGTCCTCTCCTTTAAATCTGGCTCTTATCTATTCTTCTTTTATTTTGTACTCTTCTTTTCTCTGCTGGTCAATTGGTTTGTAACCCAGCCCGAAATGATATTTCTTGGTTATTACACTCCTAGCTCGTAGGCTCCCTTGCAACCTTCTCCAAAGTCCTCTCCCTGCTTTGGCTCCTCGGCCCAAAGTTTCAGCAACGGTCATCTTGGTGCAATTAGATAATCTGGGGCAGGGGATCCGATTACCTTCCGCGACGAATGTGGCATCCACCAACTCTAATGCTCGAAAAGAGCATTATGTAGCATCCTCATCATTTTGAATGTAGGGGGCATCTGATGTCACCAAAGCAATGATCTCTTGCTCAGCCTCCACTGTGACCAACTTGCCTTCGATCACAAATTTTATTTTCTGATGCAGTGATGAGGGGACAGCTCCTGCAGAGTGGATCCATGGCCTTCCCAATAAGCAACTGTAGGATGGTTTTATGTCCATCACCACGAAGTCGATCACGTACTCAGTCGGCCCAATCAATAGAGGCACCTCAATCTTTCCAAGTGTTCCTCTTTGTGTGTCGTCGAAGGCTCTCATGGAGTTATGACATGGCTTTAGGTGAGAATCATCGATTGGTATCTTTTATAGAGTCACCATAGGTAGTACGTTCAGTTCTGACCCGTTGTCAATCAATACCCCCGGTAACACATACCCCTTGCAGTGGGTTGTGATGTTAAAAGCCTTGGTGGAGCCCATTCCTCCTTCAGGGATCTCGTCATCACTGAATGTTATATGGTTATAGGCAGTGATATGCCCCACTATCCTGTCTAACTTCGATACAGAATTGTCCTGGGGTACAAAAGTTTGGTTTAGCACTTTTAAGAGTGCCTCACGGTGCTTTTCTGAACTCAGGAGCAACTCTAGCACTGTAATCCTTGTCAGTTACTTTCGTAGTTGTACCACTACGCTGTATTCACTATGTCTCAGAAAATTTAGAAATTCTTTGGCCTGAGCCTCGATTACTGGTTCATTTATCTTTGGAGGTGGTTCCTCACCGAATATCTGCGCAGGGGGTAACTGATGTATCATTTCCTTTATCCTTGGCAACTTTAGCAGCCTTCAAGGTTTCTGAGGAGTAACATCTGCCGCTCCTCGTGAAGTGGCCCACCTCAACGACATTCTCGTAGAGTGCTTCTGTGTCAATGGGTTGATTCTCAGATGCCCCTACCTGAAGATTAGTAGACATCCCAGCATGGTCAATATATACCTTTATGGCCAGATTTGGCGTAGCCGGTTGAACCTTATTGTGAGCAGGGGTACCTTCCAGCTCTTGAGCGACTTCACCTTCGACTCTTTCTCCGAGGCTCTTAACCAATAACGCAGTTATGTCGGACACTATCGATGCTTGTGACTGAGCAATCTGGTCATTGAGGCTTCTCTGGGCCTCATCAAATCTTGCTTCCAGGTCTCTCTATCCTTTCTCTAGACTGATTATCCTATCTTCCATGAGTTTGCTTTGTAGTCGGGTAAGGTATGGATGATGAATGATTGTGGCTTAACTTCTAATTTCACACTGCCACAATATTTACAATATTAATATGATTGCAAAGAAAATAAATACATGTATAATGATGCAAATGTCATGATGCAATGCATGAATGTATGCAAATAAAGGTACTGATTCCGCTCGTAATCACCCTTTTGAACTACTTTCACGGGAATTAATGATCTAGATTACAATAGAATTCACATTACAAAAGGAGGGTTCCTAATACAAAAGAGTCCTAATTACAACACGGAGTCCTACAGATAAGCCTTAGCTCTATCCCTTAACTTTCCAATAGCCCTGAGCAGCTTGATGAACCTGGGTGCTTTTTCCATGCCTGCGGCTACGAAAGGTTGCAGACTTTCAGCTTCGGCAGCTAAGTCACTCACATGCCTTGCAACTCATTGTATGTCCACCATTAGGTTCGCGTAATACTAGTCTCTATCCTGCACTATCTGGGCAGCATCACGTAGTCTTCTTTGCCAATAATTGTCTCCTCCAGTTGCAGTTTCTTTGAATACTCTAATTATTTCCTTTTAATCCTGAGCAGTTGTTTCAAGCGATTCAATCTGGGCTCGCAACGTGCCAACTTCACACTCCATTTCTTGTAGTTCGATTAGGCCATTCCTCTGACGGTAAGTCTAAAAGGAGTGTTCTAATCCTGCCAACTTTCCCTCTAACTCGATATTCTGACTTTGGCTCTGATTCAGGCTTTGGATGGTGTCGTCGTACAATCTTTGCATCTCTAACAGTCTATTCCTGTTACCCATGGACCTTCTTTTCCAAGCGACAATGTTCTCTCTTTCGTAGCTGACTGCTTGTTTTCCTTTGCTGATATTTTGCCTAGTTCTTTCCTTCTCTTGATAGATGGTAGCTAACCTGCAACTTTCTATCTCTTTCTCGATCGCTCGCTTTCCGATCTCTCGTTCTTCTTCCACCAAACGGATACCATTCATCCTTTCCTTTTCCATGGCTATGAGCTGCTTCGGCTGGCCTTCTGTACTTTCGCTTGGAGTATGAGGGTATCCTTCTGGTAAAGAGCGTTCTTCTCACTTAAATCCGCATTCAATTTCTTCAATTGCCTAATGATCCCGTCCCGCTTGTCGTCCTCTAAACTCGCTTTATAAAGCTCACCCGCATGCTGAGTCTGTTGGGTTTCCATCTTCCTCTTGATTTCTTCGAGTTCATTTCGTAAAATATCAGCTTCAGACGATACTACTCTCATAAACTCCTCAAGTGACACAGCTGGTCCCTGATCGGGTTCTGAAATCTTATCATTAATCCTCAAACGTCTCTAAAGATCATAGTCTAAGGTGATCATACGCTCGGTGTCTCCTTCCACTCTGATCCGGTAACAATGGTTCCAAGCCCTCATGATAGTCTGAACTTTTTCCTTGAACTCACCTTTGAAAGGAAATTCACTTTGGCTCAATCCGGCGGTATTGGGAACAACCTGACGTGATCCGAACTGTCGGGACACCAGAAGCGGAGCACAAGCAATCCCACCATGCAGCCCCAACATCATCAACCAGTCATAATCACCGCAACTGTACAAGAAGTAATTAACTCTACCGAGCTACGGAACCCTCCATACTATGTTTTCATCTTGAATGTTCCTGAAGAAACTGGACCATTTCTTCGTCTTCAAGTTTTCTCGCCACTCTTTTGCTAAGTACTCCTGTAAGGGAAAAAAGCCTTGAAAGGATATCCCTGGTAGGACCCTCGTCGGTGTCTCCCACATGTGGCTCTGAATCCATACCTGTAAAAGCTGTGCACATCCTCGAAAACGTCTTTCTTCGTGCTTACAACTGGCATTTAAAGAAATGAAGGTCTCGGTCAAGATTGCTGGTACTGGGTTCGCCCTCCGTTTCATACGCTCAAACAGATCGGGAATGGCTACATCAATGTTTCCAAGAGTTCTCGGAAAGATTATCAAACCATATAGTCACAAGGCAAATAGGTCTATCTTCTTCCCCTCATCTGGACGTGCGGGTATGATGTCTCGAATACTCTCCCATGCAAAGACAGTACTGTCTCCTTAAAGTCGAATCAGGTCTTTTACCCAATCGTCACTCATCCCGGCAAAGGTTTTGAGCTTCGAAGTGTAATTCTGATTCCTTGACGGTTTTGCATAGATCCAATATTCTTGAACATTCTTCTGATTAAGTAAGACAGTGTACTCTTCTAATCTAGGCATCATGTCTTGTCCATTGAATGTGAAGCAGCAAAAAGCAGGATTCCAGAACTAAAAATAGCTCAGAGTAAGGGCTGGTTGACTCGAACGTATAACAGCTGTGAAATGTTGCCATAACTATCACAGAACATGTCTTGTAGTCTTCGGTCCCATCCTTCACAGATGCTTTGAAGATCCCATAAGTCGTTCTGTTGAAGACTCACGTAGGTGTACCCTGCTACTATGCGCTCGCTCGACAAACTATCCCCTTGGGCCTTTTGATTGACCTCTGACCAATGCCTGACTGACAAGTTCAGCTCTTATTTCCTAAGATACCTTTTTTCCATGGTGAAAGACTTTCTGATCGGGTAAACCACTTGATCCAGTACCTTTATGTAATGCAAATGCAATAATGTATGCAAAAAAGCAAAATCAAAAAAGAAAACAAGTCAGTACTGGATAAAATTAATAAATATATAAATAAAAGGACGAATTAAATAGGATAAACACACAAAACAACCCTATTTATCCCGTCTAAAACACCTAAGGTTATCCGTATAGCTCTAAAGGGGTGGGTTTGTATATGTTCTCTACATGCAGTGTTGGTGATAGGAGGTACCCGAATTGTCCTCGCTGTCCTCTACTAAGAGTAGCAAGGCCCCCGATCATCACCCATTATAGGCTCCTTTCAACCAAGTTCAATTCAGGGGGACCCATTCGCATATGCCTGCACGAAGGAATGATATCCTTACGAAAGCATAAGGTACTCGAGCCCCGAAGGTACTTGCTAGGCCTACACGGGAGAACGATATCTCTACGAAAGCATTAGCGTTTTCCCCCCACTTAAAAAATGGGTTTATATGCCATATTTTAAAAGTGTTAAAAAAATGCGCAATTATAATCGAGTGTTAGTTTAATAGTCACTTTAATCCCTAATTTCTAATATTAATAAAGCGGTAATTATTTAAAAAGCTTGACTCACTTTATTTTGTTTGAAAAAACAAAAAAAATGGTCCCCAGCGGAGTCGCCATTTGTAGCGATGTCCCTTTTACGCTAAAAATGATATTTTTATCTATTGTTTCATTTAAAAAAAATGTCTTCCGTGGGGTTTTAAAGAAACCGCGTTTTATTTAAGAAAATGGAGTCGCCACCGGCCACTTAGGTAGTTCGGATACCATAAAACCAGAGATTTTAAAAATGTTGGGTCCGGGAGTCGGTTACGGATGGGGAAGGATAATCACGCCCACACCGCCCGAAATTGGTACTTTAATAATCACCACTTTATTAATATCAGACTTCCCGGATTAAAGTCACGATTAAATTAAGATTTGGTTATAAGTGCGAGTAGATTTTAAAGGCCCCGTTATCCAAGAGTAAACGCCCAACCACCATCACTACGCCTGATACTGGCCCCGTTTACGCTCGGATAAAAGGGCACCGCATTGACAATTTATATATCTCTTATGCAATCTTAGCAAATAATTTTAAAACATACGTATACATCAACATGGTTTTAAAACATACAAGGAACATCACAAAATTAAAAATACTAATAAAATATGTGAACAAGAAAAAAAGAAATAAAGCTTTTAAATAAAAAACCTTATCATGCTTAAACATATTAAAGTGATCCACAACTATATCACATACATGACGTGGATAAGATACAATGTTAAACTAACAGAATAAGGCAACAAACCTACATGATACTAGAATCAAAAACATCAAATAAAAACTAAAACCTAGACACCATAATTTTACACGAAACTAAATCAAACATGTAATAAGGTACTTAATTTCCTACCATGCTTCAAGATCAAACAAACACATAAATAACATACTTATATACATAAAAACATGGCATAGGTATAACATGATAACCAAATTAAAACAAAATATTCAAAACGAACATATATGTATCAAATGGATGGACAAATTAAAACATAAAAAAACAACACCTCTAAAAACAAAAACAAAGATGATATAAAAACCTATATTAAGGTTATGAACAAAATAAATATATCAAGAATAAAATGAACATGTTAATCATAGGCAGTCATGTCGTATAAACTAAATTAAAATACGATGCTAAAAAATGCGTAGTACGAACAAACAAAATAAACAACTTAGAAAGCAAAACCCAAGATACGCAAATAAACATGATATTAGTCATGTATGAACAAAATGAACTTGCTAACAACTTGTAATAGAAATTAAATGACACAAAATTCAAACATGAGAAAGGTCTGAAATGCAACAAAAGGAAAATCGTGAAGCAAAAATTAAATAAACAAGAAACACATTAAGGGATTTAATTAAAAACTGAAACAGACTTGCAGGGACTGGATATGCAATATGACTAAGGGGCAAGCTCAAAGTGCAAAGTTTGAAAACGCAGAGTGGCCTTTGGGGTAATTAAACCATTTGAAATCTGAATCAGGTTTATTTAAGGGCTAAATTGAAATGTTTTGAAAAGCTATAAGGACCGGGATTGCAAATTACCCAAAGGGCGAGACAGAACTGAAAATTTCAAGTGTAAGGGAGGATTTATGAAGCAATTTACCCATTTTCGTTTTATTTTAATTCTATAAAACTCACCCAACCGGCCCCCTATTTCATTTTTTCTTCATTTTTTGAACCCTAAAAGAGACTCTTCAATCTCTATATTTCTCAGAGAATGCAACCCCCAAACCCCCTTCAGTCACCGTGGATCTAGAGGCCGGCGATGGTCCTACTACTCCGGTCACCGCCCCCTAACACTCAAACGTCCTAAAACCTAGCCACGACACCCGTCCTAAACCGAATCATCTCTACTTTCAAAAGGCCGAACCAAAATCCTTCTATTTTGAGACCGCAAAACCTAGATCCTGACTTTTCGAGACAAAACAAAGAAAAATCCCTTTTTTGTGGCTCACTCCTCAGAGTTTATCGCCGACAGGGAAAGATTTTTCCTTAGGTAAACTCTTTCTTTTTTTCCTTTTTGGCTTATTATTTACATGCATGCATAAAATGAGAGAGAAAAAAATTACCAATGAAAGATCTGTTTTTTTTTTTGTATTTCTAGAAAGACTGATGATATTACAATTTTTGTTGGTTTACATATACGCCTGATCTCTGATTGT
Organism: Hibiscus mutabilis; assembly: GCA_019671005.1. Taxonomy (NCBI): domain Eukaryota; kingdom Viridiplantae; phylum Streptophyta; class Magnoliopsida; order Malvales; family Malvaceae; genus Hibiscus; species Hibiscus mutabilis. The sequence goes on along the minus strand of CM033753.1, from coordinate 21,956,419 downwards.
TTTTGGTATACCTAATATCTGAAAATACATATATTTTGGGACTGGGTAACTGACATAATCTCTGCTTTTTGGCGATTTTGGTACGAATGATTTGATGCGGTGGTTGGTACAGACGACATGGGGAGCGGCGTGGTGGAGATGTTGTCTTAGCTGGCCTCGTTCTTGGCCGTTGGGTCAGATCTGATCCAATGGCTGAGATGGTTCGATGACGAATGGCCCAGATGAAATCTTGAAACTGGTGGGATTGCGTGAGATGGTGCCACATGGTGCACGGCAGATGAGGGTTCTGGTGCGTGCGAGCCATGCACGCGTGGAAGACAGCTGAACAACGAGTGGTGTCACGCGCATCAGATGGAAGGTCACCCTAGCTTGATCACAGCCATTGGATCTGGATTTGATCTGACGACTCTGGGCTGACTGCACACAGATAATAATAAAATAGCGATAGGGTTAGATATATTTTTAGGGTTTTTATTTATTAAGGGCTTTGGCCGGTTGGGCCTATGCAAATGTAATTTGGGTTTTATGTAATTTGGACTTGGACTATTAATAATATATTTTTCTTTTTTCTTAATACCTTATCTGTTTATATATAATAATAATACGTATATATACAAATACATGAGCACACATACATACAACATACGAACCCACATGCAAACATTAATTAACATAATATACTATATACATGCATATATAATCACACACATGATAATCATGAATATCCACACACACTATACGTACAAACAATGCACTTCGTAAGAAATGTAAATACAAACTTGACACTCATATCTCATATTAATTATTTAATATGTATACATACATAGCTTATAATATACATGCACATAATATATTAATTATTAAACTAAAGTAGGTTAATACAGTATTTATAACGGATAAAAATGAGTGATTACAACTACAAACTTTCATGATATTCCTAGGTGGTTTCCACTTTACCACTGCTTGAATCTCTTGCGGATCGACACATATCCTATCTTTCGTAATAACGTGGCCCAAAAAGCCACATCGGAGAGCCAAAATTCACACTTACTGAACTTGGCAAAAAGTTATCTTTCCCTTAATGTTTTAAGGACAACCCAAAGATGATAGTAGTGCTCATCCCCTGAGCTCAAATAAAACAATATATCATCAATGAAGACCACTACAAACTGATCTAGGTAGGGCTGAAAGATCTGATTCATCAAGTCTATAAAAGCTGCAAGTGCATTGGTAAACCTAAAAGGCATTACCAAGAACTCGTAATGTCCCTACCGTGTTATAAAAGTAGTTTTTTGAATATCCTCTTCTACCATCTTTAACTTGTAGTACCCCGACCTCAAATCGATCTTTGAGAACACACAAACACCTCTCAACTGGTTAAACATGCCATCTATCCTTGGTAGGGGATAATGGTTCTTCATCGTTACCTTGTTAAGTTGGCGATAGTCAATGCACATCCTCATTAAACCATTATTCTTCTTGAAAAATGAGACCGGTGCACCCCCAAGGTGAGATGCTTTTCGTATAAAACATTTTTCCAACAACACTTGAATATGATTCTTTAACTCTCTCAATTCTATCGGTGCTATACGATATGGTACAATAGACACTAGTACAGTGCAAAGTATCATATCTATCCGAAACTCTAACTCACGATCTAGAGATAGTCTGGGTAACTCTTTTGAAAACACATCACCAAACTCTCTAACGGTCTGAAGGATCTCAAGACTTGGACTCTCAACACTTGTGTCAACCATATGAGCCAAAAAGGCCTCACAACCTTGTTGAATCATCTTTTGTGCCGCCAAGGCTGACACCACATTGGACAAGCAGGGATTCCTCTTTTTCTTTACCACAAGCTTGGCCTTATCCAAACTACGAAGCTTAAGTATCTTCGCTCTACATCCTATACTTGCATCATGCTTAAACAAACAATCCATGCTTAAGATAAAATTAAATTCTTGAAAGGGCAAAACCATCAAATTTGCAGAGAATGCGAGCCTTGAACCTCTATCAGACGAATAAACCTTGTCTACCAGCACATCATACCCCAAAGGACTGGTTACACAGACCCCAACCTCTAGGTCATTGGCATGAATACCCTACTGATGGGATACCCCACTACGAATATAAAAATGGGTAGACACCAAGTCTACCAAAGCAACAGTAGGGACAAAAAATAGGGTAAATGTACCTGAGATAATGTTGGTAGCCTCACAATCCTCTTAAGCCTTGACTACATATTGTCTTGCCAATTCCCTTGCAGTCGACTAGAAAGTACCCCTACTCTGTTGTCCCAATATGTGGCTCGCTCCTCCCCTAGCAAAGCCTCAACCTCTCTGAGCTATAAAGAAAGACATCTGATTCTGAACTAGGGTAGCATCTATGGCCTCTAGGCAGTCTCTCACAAAGTGGTCGGGTGATCCAGAACCATAGCATATTTTAACATTCCCATAACACTCTCCATGGTGCATGCGATCCTCTAGTTAAACCCTTAGAACACATAACCGAATAGGATAATTTATGCCTCTAACGACCAGCAGACTCAGATCCACGGTCTGACCTTGAAGACTGATTCGATGCACCTCTACCTTGATTTCAATTACCACTATACCTCTTAGAGTGAGACCCCTGCACTTGCTCAAGGGATTTAGCACTAGTGTTCAAATCAGAAAACACCTTCAGTGGATCGGTTGTCAAGTACGCCTAGATTTCTTTCCTCAAATCCCTACGGAACCTTTTGTATCTCATATTTTCTTTAGCAACTAACTCTGGGGACATACATTCTCAGCTCCAGGAACTCTTGCTCATACTCGTAAATAGGTTGGTTCCTTTAAACTAGATGTATGAATCAATCCCTTAAACTATCCATATGGGCTTCACCTACATACTTTCTTTCGAACTCATTAAGGAAGTCATCCCAAGTTGGTCGATTAGGGTACCATCCTAAATCTATGGTCTCTCACCACCCACGAGCATTCTTCTTTAATAGAGAAATTAAGCACTTCAACTTATCTTTGGGTTCCAACCCCATATGATGCAAGATTCAACGGATATGTCTCAACCATTGGTCTGCCTTGATAAGATTATCTTGTCTTGTTCCAAGGAAACCCATTTTACTACGACGGCAAAGCCTCTCAATCGGGGCCTCATGAGGGGTAGCAAAAGGCCTGAGAATGACCCTTACTATGCGATGAAGGTCCCGATGATGGTGGGTAAAGTAATTATCCCCATTGAACCCTCTTATCCTTTGACCTTTCATCGGTCTCAAGAACATAATCTTCATCATAGCTCTCCTCTCGAGAGCCCTAACTTTCATTACAATCATGCTCTCTTCTAGGCATGATTAAATTCTGCACATATAAACAAACAAGATTACTCCATCCAATAATCAACTTTAAACGAGTACAACTTTAACTTATGGGCATGTGTTCACTAGAAACCCCTTTTCACAACTCTCTACTACCTTGATGTTTCATAGAACTGGCTAAACTTAGGCTCTAATACCACTAAATGTAATGCCCTAAACCCGATGTCATATTTGGGCCTCAAGCCCAAACTCAAGTATAAAATTTTCAACTAGATTTAGCCCAAACCATTAACATTTCATAAGTCCAACGATGTTTCAAATAAAATAACAAAAGATAGTTAAATCATTTACAAAGGGTCCTATGAATACATTGCCCGACAAATCTAAGTATTGTACTCTTGATCACATCAATGAGCTAAAGTCCTACTCCGATGGGGCTCCCCTGATGCAACACAACAACCTAAAAACCTGTTAACAGAAACAATGATTCCAAATGCTGAGCTCATAAAGCTCAGAAGATACACCTCTACTCTATCATGCTTCATGCAAATCATAAACATAAGCTTGTAGTTAGATAAGATGATATGGCAAATAAAATGATACATGTCGCTAACATTAGTCAGTTAAACACATGTTAATATCTTCAAAGGGGCACACAAGGCCCAACATACCATACCACAACAACACTAGAGTGAGGCCTGGGAACATACACTCTATGGGTAAGGTTGGGTCACCTAGCATTGGAACATACACCCTGGGTGAGGCCTGGTCACCTAGCATCGGAATATACACCCATACTCAGTATCCCCCTCGACTACTTTCGAATGAGGCCCGTGTCACTTAGCATTGGTAACCTCCATTCGATATTCTTTTACCATAGAAGTTATTAGGTTGGTTTACTACCGGTTTTATAGTTTATTAACATGAAATTCGGGTCTTGCCATTAATGACCATATTCAAGCATTCAAATACCCTAAATATCAAAACAAGCATACAAAGCATCATAAGATGTGTATGAAACAAGGGAGTTGAAAAGTGTATTAACCTTCCTCCAAGAGCTGAAAAAGAGACTCATTGCCAACAAGCTTCAAACTTTCCCCTTGCCTTGACCTTTAGAGTGCTCCCCAACGTCTTTCACTACAACCAAATGTTGTAAAATGAGTTACAACATTGCTAGAAGGAGTAAAAATGATAAATGAATGATTTACCCAACAAGAAACATGGTTAAATCTTTTATTCCCGTTCATCCTTCCTAACCCCCAACAAAAACTCATGTAACATCATCCTACCACCAAAACCCATGATTCTTACCTTAACTTGTAGATCGTGGAAAGGAGATTACGAATTCCTACCTCCTTAACTTGAATTGACACTCAAATGAGCAAATATGGTAGCTTTAACTTATGTGGAAGATGAGAAGGAAGGAGAATGAGTGTGGGAGACAAGAATGATGTCACATATTCCCTTTTTTTGTAGAACCTTAATGGAAAATCAACCTCTCTCCTTCAAAATAAAGGGAAATTACCCCCTATACCCTTCAATTATCCCCATATTCACTCACCCATCCAAAGGCTTCATGCCCAACAACAAAATGAAAGACCATCAAGGCTCTTTTGGGCACCTAATAGGCCCTAAATCTTAGCCTAGAATGGAGCATTTACTTTTTAGTTGAACTGACCCACATATTCTAAAATGTAGGTCGTTACATCCACCCATAGTTCTTGATGCTATAAAAGTGTCGAGAAAAACTCCACTCCTCAATGCTCGATTCTACAAGGCTGCAAGATGTTTTAACTACACGCATACTAGCCTCTCCGCTTGAATAAAATAGCCCCAAAAAGAGAAGTCTCCACCCATGGCGCTCGGTTTTATAAGGTTATGAAATGCCTCAATCCAATATACAACGATCTCTCCAAAGTTATAGGATGACTCCTCAAGGAGACACCATCGCCTCACTTACACCACGAGCCTTACGACTCTTCAAAAATGGAAAAGCTTGTGCATCATCAGAAGGGGCACGCGGAACTGCACTCTCATATCTACCCCTAAGGGGATGGCCCAATTCCTTTCAGAAAAACTCTTTAAAGAGTGAAAGGGGAAGCACCACCCCTAAAGAAAGGGAGGGGAACTTTCCTAAGCATGAAAAATGTAGATGGCCTAACTCGATACACAATAAAAAACACAAAAAAGTTACTTACCAAAGTTATGATTTCATTAATAAAAGCATAAGTTACAAGGCTCCTATCCTACTGAACACGGACAAGATATGTCAATATTCTATAAAATCTGGTAACAAACTGGTCTACAACCTTGACTTTAACTTGACCATCCGTCGTAGGAGAATTTCTAATCACGGCCTTTGAAAAATTATCTACGCCTAGCATGGCAGAGTTGTCTGTCCCAAAAACCTCAGTCTATTCTCTCTTGCCAGTATGAGGTCATGTAAGATTGTCCGTGTCGACCTCAGTCCCAGTATCAGGGGAACCCCAGAGGCAGCGATCGCAAAATTAGAGGTGTGATTACCATCATGCTTCTCCCTGAAGACATAGGATGATAAACTAAGGTGGGTCGTCTCTCAGGATTTCTAGAGGGATTGTAAAGATCAAAACCCAAATCTTCTTCCATGATCTTCTAACAGTAATAAAGATCTATATTGGTCAAGACTAAGGGACTAACAACAGACTGGATAGCACAAATCAAGCTACGCTCTCACCTATCTGCATAGCCAACAAACTCTCTAAGCTTTTCTTCTATGACTAACCTGACTGTCTTTTCAAGCTCCAAGGCCCCCGCTAGTCTCTTTTTCTTCTATAAAGCAAGAGCAGCTTCTTTCTCATTTCTCTTTAGATCGGATGTCACCTCTGAAGCTGATTTCCTCTATGACTCAACCTTGGCCTTGACCTTTTTTTAAAGATCTTGAGTGTCTGCTAGGCACTACTTCAAGGTCTTAATTTCTTCAGCAATGGAGGCAACCTCGTTATTAGCTTTAACTAACACTACCTCTTTGGCCGCCAATGCTACTCGCTGATCATTATAAGCCACTTCAACCTCAACAAAAACTGACTCTACCAAGCCAAAAACTATCTTAGAATGGCGCAAAGATGGCACGACCGCCTCCACCACTAGGAACCCTGCACCAAACACACTTAAAATTGTACTCCTCATAGTATACTAGGAAAAGCAAATACAAAAATAAACTTACTCTCAATCGAAGCCAAGCGGTCTGCAATCTCCCATCTTTGACCTTCTGAACAACAACGTTGGAAGGGACTTCCAGAGTACTCATCCTAACTCTATAGCCACGGTCACAATCGGAGAAGCGACCTTAGCACCCTTTCTAGATAAGGTTATCCCAAAAGGCTTGTTCTTCTTAAGGGCAACCATGATCGAAAAACCCTCCAAAACCTTTTTCTTTTTCCCCATAAGAGGAATTCCCATATGTATATACTCCAGCGAAGGGAGTTTCCTCTTCATGTTAATGACTGTGTAAATAACCTATTTTGTATACCTTTTTAGCTGAGCATTTGCATGTGTTTAGGCTCATTTAGTTTCATTTAGGAGTAGTTTGCATATAGTTAGAGAGTTACACTGCTTGTGCTTAACTGTTATATACTTTGGTTCTTTTAATGGGAAGGTAATGTTTTTATGGTGCTTTCACAGGAACTATTAGAGCTAGAGGAACGCTGGAGCAAAAAGAACATCATATCTCTCATTGGAGCTGACGAGGCAAGAAAAGTTGGAGATGAATCTAACTTTGGCTTATATGGGTTCTTACTAGATACATAACTCATTAAAGTAAGCAGAAGAGCAAGATCTTCTTAAAGAGGCTTTGTGCGCTTTAGGGTTAGAAAAACCCTACCTTTCTCACTTATATAAAGAAGTTTGGGCCACAAACAAAGGGAGCTGGATCATAGATGACATCCCTTAGTGTTCAGCTATCAGAGAACCACCCGAGTTGAAGTTCTAGAGAAGTTTCCACATGACGGAAGCCATTGAGAGAGGCTAAAGGAGTGCGGAACTTATAGCACAGTTAAAGAGCTTGGAGGAGATTGTCGATGACGCTTGACCCTTTTCTATCCATTGCTTGATAAACTGGTACATTTTTAATTGTTTTTATTATGGATGTTATAGGCTCAAACATGAGCTAAATACTTTTTGTTGGGTTTATTGTTTTTAGGATTTTATGTTTTGATTGCTTTGTTTAATGCAATAGTTTTTTTCCTTTATCTATTATGTTTATCGTTCTTCATACGTGTTATTGTAAGAGCTACCGAGAGAGGCCTTTAACTATTGATCTATGGCTTAATATCGAGAGTGCTAAGTTAAACAAATGTGAACAGTGAGGTTAAGCTGTTAACTTAGTCTTAATCTGGCTTAGACATAAGTTTAGTTCTTCAATGACTAATAAGGGGAACTTGAATCAATAATAGAGTTGTTAGGGTTCACGTAGACATGTATTACCTTAGCTTCATTGTTATCAGATTCTAGGCATCGAGAGAGTCAGAAGTTTATTAAAAAAACCCTATCTAGTAGATAAGGATCTTAATTGGTTTAAGCAGACATGTATTGCCAGCGCTATAGCATTCAATAAGTAATCAAGCATAATTCCTAGGCTATAAACTAGCTTCTATAATCATTTGAATATCTACTGCAACATTTGTTTGTCTTGATCATTACCACCTTACTTTTATTTGCATTTAGTTTTGATAAGCACCATCAAACCAATACTTGCTCAACCATTCTTAAGTATGATCGCTTCGTAATTATTGATCTAATCCTCGTGGGTTCAACACTCTACTCTATCACTTTATTACATGATCGACAAGTATACTTGCTCTAAAGTGCATATCTATTTTGCAAGCATCAAGTTTTTGGTGCTGTTGTCAGGGATTGGCAATTGATAATTACGTAGTAATTGCGCTTAAAATTTTATTTTATTTTATTTGCATTTAATTTTTGTTTTTATTTCTCTTTTCAGAGATCGAAAGATACTTGAGTAGAAACTTCTATAGAGAATAAAGAATAATGGATCCTCCTCACTATGTTAATAATGGATAGAATGACTTGAACAACATACATAATGGCGACGATCCACCAATAGATGCATGAGTAATTGTTGATGATACAACCAACAATGGAGAACAAAGAAGAAGGTTGGTTGTTCTACCACGAGCCCGACCTAAAAGACCCATTCGTGACAATCTTGCACCCATCATCAATGATCTCAACCCATCGATCGTTTTGCCAGACCTAGAGGCAGTTCACTTTGAGCCAAAGCTCGTCATGTTCAACATGCTCAACTCTGTTGGACAATTTTGTGGATCAGCAAGAGAGGATGCTAGAGAATACATTCAGGCTTTCCTGGAATTCAGTGATTGTTTTAAACAACCGAGTGTTCCTGATGATGTGTTGAGACCTAAGCTGTTCTCTTACTCCTTGCGTGATCGAGCCCGAGCATGGTTGAAAACTATATCGTCAGGATCTATTACATCCTGGGATGATTTTTGCAAAAATATTTTGCACCAATATGATCCACCAAATGCGCACAATCAGAAGCGGGGTGAAACTATAGCATTGAAGCAACGAGATGATGAATCTATGTATGAATACTGGAAAAATACAAAGATATGTTGCGATAGTGTTCAATTCATGGATTTCATGACTGATTACAAATGATAGCGTTCTATAATGGCATCAACACTCTTACGAGAATGATGATTGACTCTTTAGCTAATGGAATTTTGCTCGACAAAGATCCTGAGAGGCCTTTGAAATTCTCAATCAGATAGCCAATAACGACTACCAGTTTCGTACGGGTAGATTGAATCTTGGCCCTAAATCCTCTGGAACACTCCAGTTGGACAATTCCCAGAGTATGACAGCTCAACACTCTATCATCGAAAACATGCTCTAGAATATGCAACCATTATCGAACACACGAGAGGCTAAGGTAATTCAATACACATATGAGCATTGTGATGGGGAACACTAGTCGAATGAATGGCCCTATCAATAAAAATATAGATGCTATATAGGAAATGCTAATTGCAACAACAATCCCTATTCGAACAACTACAACCCAGGGAGCTGACAACATCCAAATTTTGGTTAGGGAGGTAACATAGAAAATTCATGAGCTAGACAGAATACTACATCAGAGCCTCATAGATTCGAACAGAAAAGTCAGAGGCATAACCAGAGAGTTTTTAACTTCAACTCTAATTATTTTGATTCTTCATATCAAAGTTTTATGGATACTGCCTGAGTTATTATACAAGATAGCCAACACATCTCAAGAACCACAGTGACATGCTCACAACACAAGCCGCTATGTTGCAAAACCAACAATCCATCCTACAGAACAACACCGTTTCTCTACGGTCTTTCGAAATACAAGTGGGGCAGATTGCCCAAGTATTGAAGGTGAGACCTCAAGGTGGTTTACCTAGTGATACTGGAGTCACTAAAACTTTTAGTGTGGAGCAATGCAATGCCATCACGTTGCGTAGTGGCACCTAATTGACCAAAGATGACAAGTTTGGAGGAGGTTCCCTTGTTGATTCCACTCCAAGCAAGCCATCCATCAATGCTCCGGTATTGAAGGATACAATTCTTGTGACTAATACAGTGTAAGACCTTGCTTCTGATGGAAAGGATAATAATGCTAAGGATTCTACCACATCTAGTAGACCACGTAATGAGCCCAGACAACCACCTCTATTTTTGCTATGATTGAAGGCTCAAAAACAAGATGCTCAGTTCCAAAAGTTTCTAGAGATGCTTAAACAGTTGCACATTAATGTTCCATTTCTAGAAGCCATTGACCAGATGCCATTTATGCAAAGTCTCGGAAAGAGATTGTGACCAAGAAAAGGATGATAGGCGAAGTTGAAACTATTGCTACAGCGGGCGAGTGCATGGCTGTGTTAAGTGATTTACCACCCAAGAAGAAGGAACCTAGCAGCTTCACCATTCCAGGTTCTATAGGCCGAAACTACTCTGGCTGTGCTTTGTGTGATCTCAATGCAAGTGTCAACTTGATGTCGAAATCAGTATTTACAAGATTGGGCATGAGACAAACTAAACCTACATCACTAATCCTTCAATTGGTCGATCGTTCCCAAATCTGAACTAAGGGCAATATTGAATATGTCCTAGTCAAAGTAGATAGATTTGTATTTTCGATAGATTTATATTTTCGATAGATTTTATCACCCTTAATTGCGAAGCTGATGAGAATGCTCCCATCATCCTCGGGAGACCATTCCTTACGACTGGGCGTATTGTGATCAATTCTGAGAAGGGTGAATTCACTATAAAGATGAAAGACCAAAAGATCACACTTAATGTCTTCGACACTCTCAAGTACACGAATGACTATGAAGACTGTCAGCTTCTGCAAAATGAGGAAACCCTAGTCAAAGAAAACCTTCAAGAGATATGTTGTAGCAATGTGCTTAGCGCTGTAGAGCAATCTAAATTTGACGAGGCAATGCTCAAAGCTGAAGAAGAAGGTAAGGGAGAAATAGAACAATCCAATGTTGTGTTTTCTAGGCCAGGTATGTCCTTTGAACCTTTGGATTTTACTGAGTTTAAATATCCCAAGCCATCATTGGAGCATCCGCCGATACTTGACCTAAAACCTCTTCCCCTACAATTAAAATATGAATATCTAGGGGAGAATAATACGATGCATGTAATCATATCTGCTAGTTTAACAGCCGAGCAAGAAAATAAATTGTTGCATGTCCTATCTCAACATAAGAAAGCTATTGGTTGGACTATTGCTGACGAGAAGGGTATAATCCCTCCTTTGTGTATGCACAAGATTTTGCATGCAGATGATCATATCAGCTCGATAGAACCACAGTGGGGACTCAATTCCATCATGAGGACTGTGGTTATGAAGGAGATCATAAAATGGCTCAATGCTGGAATCATCTATCCTATCTCAGATAGTTCTTTGGTGAGTATTGTCTAGTGCGTGCCAAAGAAAAAAAGCATGGCCATGATAAAGAACGATGCCAATAAACTCCTCACAACCAAAACCGTTATTGGATGACGAATTTGTATTGACTACCAAAATATAAACAAAGCCACAAAAAAGGACAACTTCCTTTTGCTATTAATCGACTAGATTCTTGATAATCTTATAGGGAAACCCTATTATTGCTTCATGGAGGGTTACTTCAGATACAACTAGATTGATATAGCAATGGAGGACTCAGAGAAAACAACATTTACATGTCCATATGGAATTTATGTCGTTCTCCAAATGACATTTGGCCTATGCAATGCTTCAACAACATTCCAGCGTTGCATGATGGCCGTCTTTTCAGACATGGTGGATGACTTTCTAAAGATCTCCATGGATCTATCTTTGGAGACTCATTTGACTAATGCTTAGCAACCTTGCCAAAGAGTTGAAACGTTGTGTGGAAATCGACCTAGTGCTTAATTGGGAGAAATGCCACTGCAAGATCGTCGAGGGCATTATCCTAGTCCATCATATTTCTGAGAAGGGTATCAAAATGGACAAAGTCAAGATAGCAATCATAGATAAGCTCCCACCCCCAGCTAATGGCAAATCTATTCAAAGCTTCCTTGGCCATGCCAATTGATAAAGGAGATTCATCAAAGACTTCTCCAAAATCTTGAAGCCCTTATGCTTATTACTAGATAAGAATAGGCATTCGAGTTTGATGACCAATGTCGTGCAACGTTCAAAACCTTGAGGAATGAACTTATTTCTACACCGGTTGTAGCACCCCCGATTGGTCACAACCCTTTGAGCTTATGTGAGATGTGAAAGACTATGTTGCTGGCACCGTTCTTGGTTAGCGTCGAAGTAAGATATTTCATGTTATATATTATGCTAGCCTTACTGTAAATGAGGCACAAGTTAATTACACTACCACTAAAAAAGAACTGCTTGTTGTGGTTTTTGTATTTGATAAATTTAGGGAATAACTTATAGGAACTAAAGTTATTGTGCATACTGATCATTCTGCCATTAAATATTTAGTGACTAAAAATGATGCTAAACCTCGATTTATTAGGTGGATTTTACTTTTGCAAGAATTTAACATTGAGGTAGTGGATAGAAAAGACACTGGAAATTAAGTAGCTGACCATCTCTCTAGGCTTGATAATGCATGTGATAATGATATTTTATATGATATTAACGAAGAGTTTCCTGATGAGAAATTAATGACTGCCACGACATTGCCATGGTATGCTGATATTGTTAATTTTCTTGCTAGTGGTATTTTTCCTTGTGATCTTAGTAGCCAGGGAAGGAAGAAATTTTGGCATGATGCACGCTACTATTATTGGGATGAACCTTACCTTTTTAATCAATACACTGATAAGATGATCCAGAGATGCATACCCGAGGAAGAATAAAAAGACACCTCTACCATTTCCATTCCACTCCATGCGGAGGGCACTTTGGAGGATATAGGACTGCTGCAAAGGTCCTATAGTTTGAATTCTATTGGCCAACGTTGTTTAAAGATGCCTACGCATACTGAAAGGCTTGCGATAGATGTCAAAGAACGGGGACCATCGCTCGACAAAATGAGTTGCCCATGCAAGTCATCCTTGAAGTTGAACTTTTTGATGTTTGGGGCATTAACTTCATAAGACCCTTCCCATCTTCTAATGGACACTTGTACATTCTGCTCACTGTTGATTATGTTTCCAGGTGAGTGGAGGCCATTGTGACGACCAAGAATGATACAAATACCATTTTGAGGTTTTTGGATAAAAACATCTTTACTCAGTTTGGAGTACCTCGAGCTATCATCAGTGATGAGAGAAGTCACTTCGACAACAAGCTGATTGCTAAGGCGCCGATAGATATGGATTTCACCATAAGATCACCATGGCATATCATCCGTAGAAAAATAGACAAGCCGACGTGTCCAACCGTGAGATAAAGTAGATTCTTGAGATAGTGGTCAAGCTAAACCGCAAAGACTGGTCCTTGAAATTGGATGAAGCCTTGTGGGTCTACTAGACCGCGTTCAAAACACTACTAGGCATGTCACCCTATAGACTTGTCTATGGCAAGGCGTAACACCTACTGGTTGAGCTTGAGCATAAAGCCTTTTGCCCTATCAAGAAGATCAACATAGACTACCAACTAGTTGGAGAGAGAATATTGCTTGAGTTGAATGAGTTAGAAGAGCATCGCCTGGATGCTTACGAGAATGCAAAAATCTACAAGGAAAAGGCCAAAAGATGGCATGATGCTAAACTAATGCCTTAACATTTTGTTGACGGCCAAAAAGTACTACTCTACAACTCTCGCTTGAAGCTCTTCTCGGGCAAATTGAAGTCTAGTTAGTGTGGCCCGTTCCAAGTCGTCAAGGTGTATCAACATGGTGATGTGGATATCAAGGATCTCAATGATTACCCAAACTTGAAAGTCAGTGGACAACGTTTAAAGGCCTATCAAGGAGCACCTGTTTATTGTGGCAAATCCTCAATCACACTATTGGATGCCTAAGACATCCAGTTCTATCCCTTTAATTTTATGCACTTTTTATTTTTGAACTTTACTTTAATTCCCACAGTTTTATATTTTAAGTATTTTACATTCATTTTGTTTACTATTAGGTTTAGGTTTTATTTAATGTGTTTTGGTTATGCTTGGCAATTATCACACATGAGACATATTAGAAGGTCCTCCCTAGGATTGTGAAAGAGACTTCTTGGCAGATTAGGATGTATTCTCAGAAAAAAAGGAATGAATATTTGTATTTAAAACATTAACATCCCCCCATAATCATTAGTCTCACATTCTCTCTCTTACTTTACGTTACCCTATATAATTCTATATGTCGCCACATATCATTTCCATCAATCTCACGCCATTAAACTTTCTTTCCCTCTAAAACTAAGCCATTCAAAAACCTTTTCATCTTCCCCTCTACTTTCCTTATCCTAAGAGAAAAAAGCATCTTGCCTTTCCCAACTTTGCCATACCATTTTTTGACCTAACCCTAGAAATTGTGTGGAGCAGGGTGCTCCACGTCACCCCATTTCACCCACCCCTTTGCCTATAAATACAAGGCATGGGGGCAGCCAAGAATTCATGCCAAATTTGCCATAAATTGGCAATTGAATCGGCTCCCCAATTGGGAGCTAGGCTGGCCGCAAGGCTGGCCAGGGGTTGGGGGCAGTGCCCTCGGCCCCAGTTGGTTCGATCCAACATTCGATCGGGGTCCTATTTTAGGTCCGATCTAGTTAATAATTTTGGAGAGGTCGTGGTAGATCCCGGTGGGGTTCAGTCAAGGTTCGTTATTCGAGCTCCTAGTTAGGTATATTTTCTTCTCTTTTTATTTGTATTGTAATTTTTATGATTTAATTAAGTATTAGTTAATTTAAAATTGTGTTCTTTTTTACTTTTTCTGTTTATTTATGCTTTAGATTAGTATTTATTATGTTTTAAATTTATGTTTTATATTAATATTTTATTCATGTTAAATTTGTTTTTTATTTATGTGTTAGATTAATATTTATGAATGTTAGTATTTTATCTATGTTAGATTTGTTTTCATTTATGAGTTAGATTAGTATTTATGTATGTATGTTTTAGATTAGTATTTATTTATGTTTTAAATTTATGTTTTAGATTAATAATTTATTTATGTTAGATTTGTTTTTATTTATGGGTTAGATTAATATTTATTTGTGTTTTAGATCAATGTTTTATTTATGTTAGATTCGTTTTATGTGTTAGATTAATATTTATGTATGTATGTTAGATTAGTATTTTATTATATTTTTATCGCTTTGTATTTATTTTGCTTTCTAAGGTTGCATAATGGAATATAAATTATCAATGCGGTGTCCTTTTATCCGAGCGTAAACGGGGCCAGTATCAGGCGTAGTGATGGTGGTTGGGAGTTTATTCTCGAATAACGGGGCCTTTAAAATTTACTCGTACTTATAACCAAATTTTAATTTAATCGTCACTTTAATCCAGAAAGTTTAATATTAATAAAGCGGTAATTATTAAAGTACCAATTTTGGGCGATGTGGGGGTGCTAATCCTTTCCATCCGTAACCGACTCCCGAACCCAAAGTTTTCAAAATCTCTGGTTTTTATGGTGTCTGGCCTACCTAAGTGGCCGGTGGCGACTCCAATTTCTAATAAAACGCGATTTTTTAAAACCCCACGGAATATATATTTTAATACCCGAAAAACCGCAAACAATTCAAAAATATATTTTTTAGCGAAACAAACATCGCTACAGATGGCGACTCCGCTGGGGACCATTTTTTGTTTTTTTTAAAAAAAGAGAGTCGAGCTTTTTAAAATAATTATCGCTTTATTAATATTAGAAGTTCCGGATTAAAATGGCGGTTAAATTAAAATTTGGTTATAAGTGCGCGTTTACTTTAACGCATTTAAAATTTGGCATATAAACCCATATTTTTAAGTGGGGGGAAACGCTAATGCTTTCGTGGAGATATCGTTCTCCCGTGTAGCCCTAGCAAGTACCTTCGGGGCTCAAGTACCTTATGCTTTCGTAAGGATATCGTTCCTTCGTGCAGGCATAAGCGAATGGGTCCCCCTGAATTGAACTCGGTTGAAAAGAGCCTATAATGGGTGATGATCGGGGGCCTTGCTACCCTTAGTAGGGGACAACAAGGACAATTCGGGTACCTCCTAGCACCAACACTGCATGTAGAGAACATAGAAACCCACCCTGTTAGAGCCATGCGGATAACCTTAGGTGTTTTAGACGGGATAAATAAGGTTGTTTTGTTTGTTTACCTTATTTAATTTGTCCTTTTATTTATGTATTTATTATTTTTATTCAGTACTAACTCATTTCTTTTTGTGTTTTATTTTTATTTTTATTTTACACATACTTTTGTTGCATTATCATTGCATCCACATTATATAGAGGCGTTGATTCAAGTGGTTTGCCCGATTAGAAAATCTTTCATCATGAAAAAAAGGTGTCTTAAGAAGTATGACATTGATCCAGTCGTGCGACATTGGTCAGAGATTAATAAACATATCCGAGGTAAATATTTGCCGAGCAAGCGTGTAGTGCCAAAGTATACACACGAGACCCTGATGGTGGACATACAACGAGTTGCAATGCATGAGAATGACTTAGCTACTGAAGCCGCGGCTCTCCGACCTTTCGTAACCCCGGACATGGAAGAAGCACCAAGGTTTATCAAATGGCTCAGAGCTGTCGAGGAGCTAGGAGGTAGAGCTAGGGCTTATGTGTAGAACTTTGTTTTGTAATTAAGACTTTTTATAATAGGGACTCTTTTTGTAATAGGGACTCCTTTTGTAATATGGACCTTTTTTGTAATTGGACCCTTTAATTCCCATGAAAGTCGTTCGAAAGGGCGATACCAGCGGAATCAACGCCTTTATTTGCATTCATGTTACATATCATGGCATGGTGTTGATTCAAGAACAATTCATTAAAAGGCTTTCAAAATAGAAAAAGTCTGCTTTGCCGGGAACGATGATATTACAGTATCAAGTTAGGTCGAGCAAAGACCAATCGAGAAAGAAGACGGTACGATAGTAAGGCACGTGCGACACAGAAAATTTAGTTAGGGCCGCAGAACCCCAATTTTAAATCTTCACATTTGACCATTTTGTAAAAATCTCAAAGATTTTAATTTAACTCATTTAAATTTTTTTTGAAAATATTATTATCTTTTTCCCTCATAAAACTTTCAGAATAATAATAGTAAAAAAGAAACCTAAAAGTTTCATTTTTTAAGTAAGTTAAAACTTTTTGATAATAAAAAAGGGGGAATTTTTAAACCAAATGATCTTTGAGAATTTTAATTTAAACCCTAAAATTTTTAAAGTACTCCCATAGGACCGATAGAATCCATCCCTGTTTAGACGTATTATTCGTTTGCACCCAGATCTACAGAAGAAAAGATCTTGTCTGCATTATGCGTGCACTTGTTGATATACTTTTCAGAAGCCACAAAAATAAAGATCATGACGTCACGAGTCCATGGAATAGAATAAGAGGAGAAGACGAGGTCATCCATCATCCTGAAGACGACGTCGAGACGTGGAGCACAGGTTTTGCTTTCCGAAGTCAAGGTCTCCAGAATAAATCCAATTGTTACCTGTAATTCATTATTAAGTTCTGGCAAATAGACATTTTCTCTATTGAAAGTTTTTTAAAGACTGTTCGAGAATCAACATCACATTTGCATGCATTCTTGCATTTATAGGGTATTGATTCCCAAAGTGGTTCCTCAAATCTCAGAAATCGTTCATAATTGGCAAATGGTCGTCTGGTTAGATATTAGAGGGCACGGATCCAGGGTTTTGTCCCAGAGTAAGATCAGAGACAATAGAAGAGGAACCATCTGAAGACTTCATGTCAAACACGGTAAGGAGACACGGTACTGGTAATGAGCAAAGTAAAGTGCAAGAGTTGAAAGAAGCAGAGGCAAGAAGTGAGGAATCAGATGAATAACCTGACGAAAGGTAAACGATCTATCGAATCGGGATATTCAGAATTCTACCTCTAAGCCATCTAAATATGACAAATTAAACCCTTTTGTGATCCGCATCAGTAAACAGACGGAAGGTATGTCTGAGTTGGGCTTTCAAAAAAGTAGAGCTCGGTCCAGAAGAAACCTGAGAAGCAAGTAATGAAAAGTACATCTCAATTTCTATGAGGTACACCCAACTACTACTAATGTTCATCGTGAAGAGTCTTATTACCTCGGTAAAGTATCTAGCGAAGAGACAGTCTTATCTGAAAGATTACGACACTGTTTAGGAAGTTTGGGTCACAGTATTGAGGATTGTGGGGCCCTGAGGAACAAGTTCAAGATCTTATCACGATGAGAATTTTGGGTCTCAAAGACGGAGTTCCCCAATTCTATAGTAAGCTAACAATCACCCGAGGGGAAAAGTCGAGGAAGAATTGATATCCAGGACAAAGTTCAAGTAATGCCGAAGTGGGTCACTCAAGCGAGTTAAATTTGAAGATCGGAGATGGGGGCATCCCAGGAGAGAGATATTCTTTCGAGTTCAGCCAACTCAGATAAGAGAGAGATAACTTTGATAAAATTGAATTTTCAGAATGATCACCCGAAGCTCTACTGAGTGTTTAAGAATATCAGATTGGGTCACCTTTAAAGAGTAAATGAATGGTGTTGTTCAGTTTGAGGACGACTCAGAATATTGGAAGAAGAGAAACTAGTCAAGCAAGAATCAAGTTAGGCTGTTATCAGATAAGTTGAGGAAATTGGGAATAGGTACGACAATCTCCAGAGATGAGCTATAGAATAACTTAGCCATTAACAATAGTTTTGGGAACAAGTTTACGACAGAGCAATGACAATCCAACACTCTTCAGTTGGAAAGTAAGTAGGACAACTTCCAAGCTGCGAAAGACTAAGCAGGGGATAGATGAAGACCCGAAGATCGATATTACTCGAGCAGGTAAGGCGGCTCAACAAGGTGGCAAGCTTAGTCAGAACATTAACCAAGTGTTGGGCTACAGAAGGCAAGCTGACCGGACTACTGGATGAAGTTAAGAAAGTAGACACTGAAGCTTATCAGTAACTGTAAATATCTAATATATGATATAATGAAACCTTTTGGCCTCGATGAACGTCGTTCTATAGGGATCACTTTTGGGAATCAATACCGTATTGCATTCATGTTTATATTTTAGGATTGCATTGCTTTCTACGATCCTGGCATGTTTTATATGACATTATCATTACCTTGCATTATTATTACCTTGCATAAATTTTATGAGGAGTAATTCAAAGACCAATTAGGGTTTTATCATGGATAAAAGAATCGAAGACACTTAAAAATCAAGATTCGAGCAGTTAAAAGATGGGCTCGAGAGAAAAAGAGAAAGAAAAAAAGAAGTTTGATGCCTTTGATGCAAGAAAGCTTTGTTTGAACCCTGATTTGGTCGTTCCTCCAGATTCCAAAGACTCCAGATTTGCGCATGATAACGGAACAAGATGCCCCAAGATTCACGTGACCATATTTTGCAAAAAAGATGGAGGGCTGCATTGAAAAATTGTCGATCCACTACTTCCCCGACAGTCTAGCAGGACCTACCGTGATATGATATACTTTGGACCTAGCACTGAGTCGTCAGTATCTCCAGGGTACGAAGACGAAACCTGATAAAGCTTCAAGGAATGTGCTTTGAGGTGTCTGTGTTTAGCGACCCAGGTGCAGCCTCCCGTAGATGAAGGGGAAAGTAACTTACATGCCACCTTTCTTATTTCTTCTTTAATAAGGTGCTCGGGAAAATGAATGCCAGCTTTGAGGACTTCATGACAGTCGGAGAGAGAATCAAACATGCACTTCGGGACCTATGTTTAAAAGACCAGACATGCCTAGGAGCAGAAGGAAAGAAAGAGATAAACAGGTACCACTTTCAAAGGTTCTCGTGTTTGTAAGAGAAGAAGACAGGCAGATTCCCCCGAATCACTGAGAAAAATTCCTCGAACAAGTACATATTTAGAGATATTCAGATTATTCCATCTCAGACATATGGCCTCATTTGGTCAAAGGTTAGTACCTTACCTCAAGGCCAATAAAGATTACGCTAAGCTCATATGCTCACAGTTTTGATCCATACAGTATATGTGAGCTCCACATTGAGGCGTCGGGGCATGACACTAAGAAATTTGGGGTCATTAATAGAAAAAAATCAAGAAGCTGGTTGACGAGGAAGTCATGACGTGATAGTTGATCCAATGGTGGAAAATAAGAGAAGAGGTAAGCCTACACTACAAATGACGGAATGAGTTAGTACTCGGGAGGCAGTCCGGAGGTCCCCATGGTTTTCCCATCAGTTCGCAAAGAAATTCTCAATGCTTTGAAAAAAAACTCTCAAACAGATATTTTTTAGAATTAAAAATCACATTTCTATTTAGAAAGCATTTTTACATTTATGATTCTTTAAACATTTTATGGGGTAGTTTTCCCATATGCATATACATGCATTTTTGAATGGACATATGTATATATCATTTCTATACCAGGTCCTCGAGTTTTGAATGCAATAGTACATTTGCTTCAGATCCAAAGATCAACTCTAAGTTGCATATATTTAGAAGAGATTGAATGTTGTGGGGATACTGTAAATGTGAGTATCTGCTAGTTTACTTAGGCCAATAGAGGAACAAAGCGAGAGTTTAGACAATGGGCAGTTCCCATTTTAGGAATTTATCTTCTCAGGAGCTTGTCATTTAAGATCCTTGAAACGAGAGTTGACCCTAAACCTCTACCCCCTGAAGGCATTCTCAGGACATCTGTGAATTTGACAACGAATAATATTCTTTTACTTTACCAGAAGATAGAGATGAGACCAGACAGATTGGATACGAGGATAAGAAAATCATTAGAAGAAAGTGGTTGAAAGCAAGGATATGTCCAAATGAAAAACCAAAGAAAAGAAAAGAAATGGCAATCAGAAGGTCAAAGTAACCCAGATCGAGTAAATATCAGAAGAGCTGCAGAGAGGCAATTAACTTCGAGCGGAAGATAGCATCAATACCCAGTATAGATACGTGTTGATTTGAGGATACATTTATCGACTCGAATAAGAAGAAAGAGATTCAAGGCTAAAAACCCAAAAATGGGCAGTCTAAAACAAAAAAGAAGAAAAGAAAAGAAAAAATAAAATAAAAAAGAAGAAAGAGAGAGAGAAAAAAAAGAAAAAAAAGAGAAAAAAGAAAAAGAAAGAAAGAATATTGTATATGCTTCACACACAGATCAAACAATACAAGAACGAGACTTCAACTATGAGCAAGAAACAAAGGAATCCATATTTCAAGTAAATATCAGTTTTGGAAATTAGTATAGAAGCTCGAATTGAAGCCAAGTCAAGACAAGTCGGCCCAAAGATTGCTAATTTTGAAAAAGGAAATGACCTCTAGGGTGAAAACCCAAAAATGGGCAGTCTAGAGTAATCCTGAAAATGAAGAAAAATAGTAGTCTGCCCGAGCATGATGGCATCAATATCCAACCAAAATACACTGATCTGAAGGTACAGAAGAAATAAGTGACCTCTAGGGTGAAAACCCAAAAATGGGCAGTCTAGAGCGATCCAAGAGAAAAAGTGAAAAAAGAAGAAAAGAAAAAAGAAGAGAAAAGAAGAAAGAAATAATAACATTTCATCTGGGCGTGCCGACCACAAGAATTCCCAGAAATGTATTCGTAGTCCTTCATTCAAGAAATCTCAGTTTCGAGGAGTATTGGAGGATCAAACATTATTGAACAGAAAACGAACATCAGTATATAGCCAGAATGCAAGGCATCCTACAGTAAAAAGAAAGGAAATGAACTCTAGGGTGAAAACCCGAAAACGGGCAGTCTAGAGTGATCCAAAAAAGGGAAGGAATAATGGGCATATCCAAGTTACACAAGTACAGAAATACTGTTTCACTTAACCATAAACCAAAGGCCTGCATTATAAGCCCCCAAAGACCATTCTGGTCATCCATAGATATCCAAGTTGAATGAGAATGTCTTCAGATTTCATTCTGCCTATAAGGGTTAACTTTGCTTCAAGGAACGTCAAACTTCGAAGTGCTTGATCGACACCCAAATGAGGGAAGGATGGGGCATGGTGGGATAGTGAGATTAAGAGAGCCACCTTAAAAGGGGTAGAAACTAGGTAGGGTTGTTCCTCTCAAAAGCCTATTAGACCAGAAGAAACTGTACATTGGCATATATCTCCACAATGGTCAAGATCTTCTAAATATGCGCTTCATTAGAGTTGATCTCTGGCAACTTGAAGCGGATGTGCTATGGTGTTTGATATTTCGGGGGCAAAGATGTTTTAAACGGTTTGACATTTTCTCCCAAAGTTTTGATGTTTACCATTCCCCCAAACATTAGTTTTTAAAAATGTTTGGCAATACACTTCGAATTTTGTTTACCATTCTCCAAACATTAATTTTTTTAAAAAAATCTTTGGTCTTTAAAAAAAAGAGAGGATGTTTACCATTTGTCCCAAACAATGTTTTCAAAATGTTTGGTATCCCCTCCAAGTTGTGATTTTGAAAATGACTGTTATCTTTTCAAACGATTATTATTATTTTTTTGAAATATACACAAGTAAATTGCCTTTTGCATTACTTTAAAAATGAATGATAATGAGATTTAAAGCATAGGTACCGAGAGTTAGTTCCCGTCGAAAAGCTACGAGAAGATCAAGGATGAGCTCAGGGGATGGAAGCA
This sequence comes from Hibiscus mutabilis, assembly GCA_019671005.1. Lineage (NCBI taxonomy): Eukaryota > Viridiplantae > Streptophyta > Magnoliopsida > Malvales > Malvaceae > Hibiscus > Hibiscus mutabilis. The sequence goes on along the minus strand of CM033753.1, from coordinate 21,933,866 downwards.
TTTTGGCTTACCCTGGTAACTAGAAATAGATCAAGGCTCTGTATGATGGGTCAGAAAATTCAAAGCACTGGAGCCCGTGGTTGAATGGGGCAACGCCAAGCGAAGAAGATGACAAGGGTTCTTATAAGAATAATATAAGAACTACAAGATCATTTATGAAAACAGGTGATAACCCCGAAGATAAGAAAGCCTTCCGCACAAAAGGTTTGAAAGCATGTTAATCTAGATTCAAAGTGATTGATCAAATGAGGATTTAAGAGCATACAGTGAAGAAGTAAAGAGATGAAGAAATCTGAGGAACAACCTTTCAGGGTATAAGACTTTAGAAAAAAAGAGAGCGAACAGAAAAAGAGAAGAAAAAAGAAAAAATAAGAAAAAGAAATAAAAGAGAGTGAGAGAAAAATGATGATAAAAAGAGAAGAAGAAGAAAGAGGTAAAAGAGAGAAAAAATAGAAGAAGAAATAAAAATAAGAAAAATAAGAAAGGAGAAGAAGAAAAAGAAAGCACGACATTGCATGCATCATATAGATAGAGACATGTCAACTTTTGCTTGTTTTTAGACAGATATTTGAAGAATTGTCAAAGAATTTACTAAAGAAAGGAAAGATCGGCAGCCATAGCGGTGTGAGGCCCAGACGTTAAATCCTTTGGGTCATCGGTAAGTCCTTCGGGCCACCAGTAAGTCTTTCGAGCATGGTGATAAGTCCTTCGGGCCATCAGTAAGTCCTTCGGGCATGATGCGGCAGCCTTAGTAGCGTGAGTCCAGAAAGATCGCCAGCCATAGTAGCATGAGGCCCAGATGTTAAATCCTTCGAGTCATCCGTAAGTCCTTCGGGCACGGTGTTAAGTCCTTCGGGCCACCAGTAAGTCTTTTGAGCATGGTGATAAGTCCTTCGGGCCATCTGTAAGTCATTTGGGTATGATGCGACAGCCTTAGTAGCGTGAGTCCAGAAAGATCGGCAGCCATAGCAGCGTGAGGCCCAGATGTTAAATCCTTTGGGTCATCGGTAAGTCCTTCGGGCCACCAGTAAGTCTTTCGAGCATGGTGATAAGTCCTTCGGGCCATCAGTAAGTCCTCCGGGCATGATGCGGCAACCTTAGTAGCGTGAGTCCAGAAAAAAATTGATAGCCATAGCAGCGTGAGGCCCAGATGTTAAATCTTTGGGGTCATCGGTAAGTCCTTCGGGCATGGTGTTAAGTTCTTCGGGCCACCATTGAGTCTTTCGAGCATGGTGATAAGTCCTTCGGGCCATCAGTAAGTCCTTCGGGCATGATGTGGCAGCCTTAGTAGCGTACTTCCAAAGATATCAACACCCTTGTAAAAAATAGAGAGAATGAAAATGAGATAGAAAAAAAGAGAAGAGAAACAAAGAAAAAGAGCAGAAAAATAGGGAAAAAGAAAAAAGGAAAAAATGAAAAAAGAGAAAAAAAGAGAAGAAAAATTCAAAGATAAAGGTTCTATAGAGGAAGGGCCTGTACTTTCAAGCCCCCACAGCGAGAAGTTCTATTTAGGAAGAATCCGCCGCTCCGAGGTTTTAGAAGCTAAAAGTTTTATATAGGAAGAGCTTGCGGCTCTAGGATGAAGACTAGCAGTTCTATATAGGAAGAACTCCCAGCTGAAGGAATTCACCCATGACACAAAAGGTTTTATGTGGGGAAAACCCGCTGTGTTGAAGGCGAAAAGTCCTATATAGGAAGGGCCCCGAGCTTTACTGTCTTAGAGTGAAAGATTCTATATAGGAAGAACTTGTAGCTTTGAGATTTCAGAAGCTAAAAGTTCTATATAGGAAGGACTGACGGCTCCAAGGTTTGAAGACTAGCAGTTCTATACAGGAGGAACTCCCAGTCGGAAGAATCCATCTGTGGCGCAAAAGGTTTTATATAGGAGAAACCAACGTTGAAGGTGAAGAGTTCTATATAGGAAGGACTCCAAGCTTTACCGTCTCAGAGTGAAAAGTTCTATATAGGAGGGACTTGTAACTCAAGACTTCATAATGAAAGGTTCTATATAGGGAGGACCTATAGTTCCAAGATCAGAAGGTGAAGAAGTTCTATATAGGAAGAACTTACAAGCTTGAAGGTTCAGCTAAGAAAGAGCGGAGATTTCCAGAAGAACATGTGATTCCGAAGCCAAAGATAAGAAAGTAGGTCAAAAATGAGTGCTTTTGATCTTTGCTTTGTCCTCGTTTCACAAGAACAAGCAAAGAGGGGCAACTGTAATCACTCATTTTGACTGAGTTTTAGTGTTATTAGTATTATTTTAATGGTAGTATTATTAATATAAAATTAAGGAAAAATAATAATAAAAATAAAATATAAAAAGGTAAAAAATATATATTATTATTAATTAGAAAAAAGAAGAAATTGCGTGGAGCAGGGTGCTCCATTTCACCCCATTTCACCCACCCCTTTGCCTATAAATACAAGGCATGGGGGCAGCCAAGAATTTACGCCAAATTTTCCATAAATTGGCAATTGAATCGGCTCCCCAATTGGGAGCTAGGCCGGCCGCAAGGCTGGCCAGGGGTTGGGGGCAGTGCCCTCAGCCCCAGTTGGCTCTATCCAACATTCGATCGGGGTTCTATTTTAGGTCCGATCTAGTTAATAATTTTGGAGAAGTCGTGGTAGATCCCGGTGGGGTTCAGTCGGGGTTCGCTATTCGAGCTCCTAGTTAGGTATATTTTCTTCTCTTTTTATTTGTATTGTAATTTTTATGATTTAATGAAGTATTAGTTGATTTAAAATTGTGTTCTTTTTTACTTTGTATGTTTATTTATGCTTTAGATTAGTGTTTATTATGTTTTAAATTTATGTTTTATATTAATATTTTATTCATGTTAAATTTGTTTTTTATTTATGTGTTAGATTAATATTTATGAATGTTAGTATTTTATCTATGTTAGATTTGTTTTCATTTATGAGTTAGATTAGTATTTATGTATGTATGTTTTAGATTAGTATTTATTTATGTTTTAAATTTATGTTTTAGATTAATATTTTATCTATGTTAGATTTGTTTTTATTTATGTGTTAGATTAATATTTATTTGTGTTTTAGATCAATGTTTTATTTATGTTAGATTCGTTTTATGTGTTAGATTAATATTTATGTATGTATGTTTCAGATTAGTATTTTATTTATGTTAGATTAGTATTTTATTATATTAGTATTTATTTATATTTTTATCGCTTTGTATTTATTTTGCTTTCTAAGGTTGCATAATGGAATATAAATTATCAATGCGGTGTCCTTTTATCCGAGCGTAAACGGGGCCAGTATCAGGCGTAGTGATGGTGGTTGGGCATTTACTCTCGGATAACGGGGCCTTTAAAATTTACTCGTACTTATAACCAAATTTTAATTTAATCGTCACTTTAATCCAAAAAGTTTAATATTAATAAAGCGGTAATTATTAAAGTACCAATTTTGGGCGGTGTGGGGTGCTAATCCTTCCCCATCCGTAACCGACTCCCGAACCCAAAGTTTTTAAAATCTCTGGTTTTTATCGTGTCCGGCCTACCTAAGTGGCCGGTGGCGACTCCAATTTCTAAATAAAACGCAGTTTTTTAAAACCCCACGGAATAAATATTTTAATATCCGAAAAACCACAACACTTCGAAAATCTATTTTTTAGCGAAACAGACATCGCTACAGGAAGCTGGTGAATTTCTTTGTTGGATCGATGAACAACTATTTTTGCCTAAACAATGCAGATGATGAGCATACTACCATTGCAACGGCAGCCATCAACGCCACCTACGACGAGGCGCTTCGCGACTTGTGCATTTTTGAAACATGATGGATATAGAAATTGCCCAATTCTAGGGTTGTAAAAAGAGTTGACTTGAAGCCAGACCCCAAGTACTGGATCCACTTCATGAACACTAGGCTCATGCCCACATGGCCCACTTCACAATTTCCACCGAGAGGATGCTTCTTCTGTATTCGGTGATGAAAAGATGATGACCCAATATTGGAAAGTTGACCTATTAGTCTATTGTGGGGAAGGGTGTAACACCTCCTACCCGGTCTAGGAAATAAACTGGCTTAGGACGTGTTACCAAACAACTATACAAAGAGTCTTGGTCAATTTAGAACAATCAACTGAACAAGTCTTCGAAAAACATAGTAATTTAAAACTTTTATATATTTTAAATATCTAACTTAATCTTACAATCATATACAAACATGTCTTTACAACTCATAAACTATACACACCAATCACTAGGTCTTAGTATTCCTCTATCTTCCATGTTCTTAAAATCACAAAGTTATCGCATTAATCCTACTAACACATAAAATTTATTTTCATACGTACACATTATTAATCATAACTCAATTATAAGCTTTCATAACTCTAATAATTTCACAACATACTGATATATGATTGAAATCGTTCATGATAACAGTAACTCGTTCAAGATAACAATAACCCATTGGTTAATAATCTTTAAACTTTCATGTTGTACCGATTAATGTCAAGACTCATTGTTGCGCGTAATAAGTGCTACGCAATTGTGCAAGTATACACGTTGCAAGTTATAGTATAAAAGATATCGTCTCCACAGAGATTGGTGCCACTTCAAGAATCTAGTCTCTTGCACTGTAAAAAGTAAGAACACAAATAATAATAGAGGTTTTAATTAACGAGAAAACTAAGAGCAATAAACTAAAAGAATAGATGAAATTAAAATAGAGTAAATAGGCCAGGTTATCGTGAGTTGAGGTGTGATAGCCGATTGGATCGTCTTGGTAAAAGAGTGCAAGGGCAACTCAGTTGCCGTGGCAACTTGCACAGCGGGGTTGCCTTGGCAACTAATCGATGGTTGTCTGGGCGACTAGCTGGGCAACAACTTCAAGGTTCGGCAAAGCGTTCTTCAATGGTTTCTTCTTATCCATAAGTCAAAACTCTAGCTACTTGTTCATGCCTTGATAATACATCCCTGCGTGAATCAAGGGTGAACAACAACCAATCTTGCGCTCCTCTTAGCCGTTGAAATCCTTAACTTATTCCTAAGTCGGATTAATCTTCACCATCAGTAGATTGAATAAAGACCATACTCATTCGTTTCTTGAATCTAACTCTCCCGATATTAGATAAATAGATGAAGTTACGAGATCCTCTCCCAATTCACTCGCAAACAAGAATAAAAGCCAAGAATGAGTAAACCTTGAATAGAAAAGTGCAAACTCTTATTACCTAAACAAAATCCAATTGTTTCTCACAACAAAAAAACACAATAACCCCAACCAATCAAGTTAGTTCATGGTTGAGTTCAAAAGATATACAAAGAATAATCCCCAAACGATGAATCTAATGGAAGAAAAGAAGAAGAAGAAATTGAACTCTCTCCCCCTTGCTCTCTTGTCGAAATTTTTCTCCTCTTGCCCTATGGGGTTGTCGAAATTTTTCTCCTCTTGCCCTATGGGGTTGTCAAAATTTTCCCTCTTCTTTTCTCTCTATGGATTGTCGAAATCTCCTTCCTATTTATAGGGCTAGGCCAAAGTCCTTCTTTGAGGAGGAAGTTAAGTTGGAATTAAATTATCTTTAAAGAATATAATTCTTTATTATAATTGTATTCCTACTAGAACTTCTCCTATCTTCTTGGAATTTAATTCTTCTTTAATCTCTGCATGGCAATCAAATTCCTTTGGGTTTGGGCTTTGCTCCACGTCATCTTGGGCTTGTCTAGTCATCAATTTCGACTACCATATCACCTTTGCTCTTGTCAAAAATTGCCATGGCAACTGGCTCGACGTCTCCTTCATGTATTGCACTGGCAACTAGCTCGGCGTCTCCTTCATGTATTGCCCTGGCAACTAGCTCGGCATATCCTTCATGCATTGCCCTGGCAACTAGCTCTAGCCTTGCTTTGGCAAGTGATCCTGCATATACACACAAAACACACCAAAGCAGCATCTTTTCCTACAAAAACTACCAAGTTATGTAATCAAGCTCAACGATGGAAGGAAACATGGATTAATGCATGAATGGCTAATTATGCAACTAATATGAGCCTAAGTCTAACAATAATCTGAGTAAAAAGGGTAAGAAAAATAGTACTTTTGAACACTTATCACACCCCCAAACTCGAACTATTGCTTGTCCTCAAGCAATGCAAACTCATAATTACCTGCCAAGACTTCAATTTTCACAAACTTAGCTTTGAACTTGATTTCAATTCTCTGAACCAGGGCACAAAGTATGATTGGCTTTTTATTTTTCGGAAAAATTAGGAGTTACTCGGAATCAAACTTTATTGGGTTCTTTTTAACATGTTTTAACTAAAGCCAGTTTTGGGCACCTCTAGTGTTTTGTTTTTAGTTTTCATAAGTTAATTTATTCGACTAGAGCCTGTTTCGGGCACCTCTAGTGATCAATTATTTTTAGCACATACTAGAGCCAGTTTCAGGCACCTCTAGTGATCAAAATTTTTTAGCAGATGCTAGAGCCAATTTCGGGCACCTCTAACATTCGTCCAATTTTTATTCTAATCCCCCAATTTGTTAATTATCAACCTAAGTTTATTAGAATTCCTTAAATCAATCAAACCACAATAGTGTTTCATCAAATTTAGTATCATAGTAAAATTCTAAGTTTTTTCCATGGTTATCCTATAATAAAAATTCTATCAATTAAGTGCATTGGCAAAGTCATCATCGAATATTCATCAAATCTAAGCAATTCTTGTTCCAATTAAAGGCAGGGCAAGCAATTTATGTATCCTAAATGTAATACTTAAGATGAATGTAACTAAACATGGTAACTACTAATAACAATCCCCCCCAAACTCGAGTGAGGCATTGTCCTCAATGCATGCTTTAAAGAAAAATAAAACTAACGAAAAATAAAATGCATACGAGGACTTACTCCGAGAGTTCGTCATCGTAGATGATTAGTTTCCTTTTGGTCGGTGTCTTGATTCTCTTGCTTGAACGCGATGGTTGTTTTCTTGTTGCCGGTGGTGGAATCGATCCTCGTACGAGGTTGTCCTCATCGTCCTCTTCATCAATGTCATTGGCTTTTCGCTTGGAGGATTCAATTGATGCGGTCTTTGTTGATGCAATGGAAGACTCATCCGAATCTGAAAAATCAGAAAATGATTCCGTAGGAGTTGATTCGGGCATAGGTGCTTTACCTTTGGCTTTTGCAGTGGTTGCCGGGATGTCTTTAGCTTTGGTTACCGTGGCATCAGCTTGTGCAAGCACGATGTAGGTTGCCGCGGTATCTTCTTCATTGGTTGCCGGGGCAAGGATCTCGGTAGTAAATTTCCTTAGCATAGTAGTTGTGAGTCTTGTTGTGAAAAAGAAAACAAAGAAAACCTGAAAACTAAAGATAATGAAAAAATAATATATCTCCTAAAAATAAAAATGAAAATAAAAAGAAAAAGAAAATATTGAAAGGAGAGCATGCTCATGCATCTCCTAAAGTGACCACTTCCTTGTTACGTTCCACATGGGCACCATTGTAGTGCTTCAATCTTTGTCCATTAACTTTGAATTCATGGTTGTCAAAGATGGATTTGATTATCACAGCACCATGGGAGAATGGTTTGACGACTTCGAATGGTCCCGACCATCTTGATTTCAGCTTTCCTGGGAAAAGTTTTAGCCGAGAATTGAATAAGAGAACTAGTTGCCCTGGAGTGAATTGTCGCGGCAATAGTTTCTTGTCGTGCCATCACTTTGTTTTCTCCTTGTAGATTCGTGCATTGTTATAGGCGAGTGCACGGAATTCTTCTATCTCATTGAGGTCCAACAAACGCTTTTGTCCGGCACTTTCCCAATCCATATTCACGGTCTTGATTGCCCAGTATGCCTTGTGTTCGATTTCCACCGGTAGATGGCATGTCTTGCCATAGACAAGTCGGAAGGGGGACATACCTAAGGGTGTTTTGAATGCAGTGCGATATGCCCAAAGTGCGTCATCTAGTCTTAATGACCAATCCTTCCTAGAGGGATTTACAACTTTCTTGAGTATTCCCTTCAATTCCCGGTTGGGAATTTCTGCTTGCCCGTTGGTTTGTGGGTGATATGTCGTGGTGATCTTGTGTGATATACCGAAGCGTTGCAACATCTTGGCAATTAGCCTGTTGTCAAAATGTTTGCCTTCGTCACTGATAATTGCTCTCGGCATCCCAAACTGTGTAAATATGTTTTTCTGCAGGAATCGTTGCACGGTCTTGGAATCGTTGTTGGGAACTGCAGTTGTTGCCTCAACCCATTTAGACACGTAGTCGACGGCAAGTAGAATGTAGAGGTTGCCGAATGAAGATGGGAAAGGTCTCATAAAATCGATCCCCCACACATCGAACAATTCCACCTCGATGATGTTCTGGAGTGGCATCTCATGTCGTCTAGAGATATTGCCCGTCCTATGGCAATGATCACATTGCTTGTAAAAGTCTTGGGCATCTTTGTACAATGTTGGCCAATACAAACCGGATTGCAAAACTTTGGCCGCGGTACGAGTTCCTCCAAAATGTCCTCCATAGGGTGAAGAATGGCATTGCCGGAGTACATTCTGTTGCTCTTCTTCAGGGACACATCGGCGTATAACCTGATCTGCACATTGTTTAAACAAAAGAGGCTTGTCCCAAAAGTAATGCTTAGCATCATGGCGGAACTGCTTCGTCCCTTGGTGAGTAATGCCATAAGGTAAAATACCACAAACAAGGAAATTAACTAAATCCGCGTACCAGGGTATTGCCGAGGCATGTGCTGCCGTGGTGACTACTCCCAAAATTGTCGAGGCGTGCGCGTCAAGGGCTACTGCGGCGTCGAGAGTTGCCGAGGCGTGTGCATCCATGGTTGCTGAGGCGTCGAGGGTTGCTGAGGCATGCGCGTCCATGGTTGCCGAGGTAACTAAAATTTGTTCATCCGGGAATGCATCGCATATCTCTAGATCCGCGTCCTCCTCCCTATTGCCTTCTTGTGTAGCATCAACATTTTGATCAGCTTTTTTTCCTGGTCGATTGACTAGCCAATTTGCCTTTTCTTGTTGTTCCTCATTGACCGATTCTTCATACTCCTCAGGTTTCTCTTGATTGGCAATGTAGTTGCCGAGGCAACTAAATTCCTCGTCGAAGTTAAACTTTGCCGTGGTATGAAGAAGTTGGCATTTTTCTGGATCATCGGCATGCCTTAGTTTTTGGAACACATTTAGTTTAACTTGCTAGTCATTCACCCTCATTGTGAGTTCTCCCTTTTCAACATCAATCAAGGTTCTCCCCGTTGCTAGGAATGGTCTCCCGAGAATGATGGGTGCATGCTCATCTGCTTCACAATCCAAAACAATAAAGTCAGTGGGAAAAATAAATTTATCAACTTTTACCAGCATGTCCTCGATTTTTCCCTCTGGATCCACATAGGATATGTCGGCTAGCTGTAGCATAACTGTTGTAGGTCTTGCCTTCCCGATTCTAGTTTCTGGAAAACCGATTTCGGCATCAAGTTTATGCTTGCTCCAAGGTCACATAATGTTTTCCCAAAATAGTGGTTTCTGATGGAACAAGGTATTGTGAAACTTCCGGGATCTTTCAACTTAGGTGGCATGCGATTGTGCAACATTGCCATGCATCCCTCTGTTGCGGCAACTATTTCAAACTCTCCTAGCCTTGTTCTCTTGGACACAATGTCTTTAAGAAACTTGGCATATTTCGGCATTTGTTCAATTGCTTCCACCAATGGCAAGTTGATGTGGACTTGCTTTAGGATATCAAGAAACTTCTTGAACTGATATTCTTGCTTTTGTCGCTTCAACCTTTGTGGGAAAGGTGGTGGAAGTCGGATATCTTTGATCCTTTCATTAGTTTGAAACCTGATTGACGACATTGCCGGGACAATTGGAGTTGCCGAGGCATTATCAATTGGGTTTGCCGAGGCATGCTTTTCACAAGTTACCGAGGCGTTTTTATCGTCGGTTGCCGAGGCATGCTTATTTCCGGTTACCGCAGCATGCTTATTGCCGGTTGCCGCGGCAATTCCTGGTTCAGCATCTGAGGCTTTGCCGCTAGGTTCGTCTTGATCTTTTTGTGGAGTTTTGTTTGATGAGCGGGTTTGAGCCTCTCTAAGTTGTTGGCCACTTATAGTGGTGATTGCCTTACATTGCTCATAGCCAGTTCCTCTTGCGACTTCAGTATCGCTAGGTAAACCTCCTTGCGGTCTAGTGTTCAGATTTTGAGCAAACTGTCCGACTTGATTTTCCAATGATTTGATTGTCGCCTCTTGGTTTTGCAATCTCATCTCGGTCCTGTTAATAAAAGCATCAGTTCTTTTTATGAAGTTGCTATTCTCAGCCGTATAAGATTCAGTTTTCATCATAAAAGCATTTAGAGAATTTTCCAAAGAACTAGATGTTGTCGGTTGTTGCTGCGGCAGCTGTTGCCGTGGCATATTCTGCCAGAATCCCGATGCTTGTGCATTCTGATTGTTCTGGTTTAGAGCATTGTTGGGATTACTCCATAAAAAATTTGGGTGCTTCTTCCAAGTTGGATTGTATGTATTGGGCATCACATTGTTGTTCCGATTGTAATTCCCCACATAGAAGCTGGATTCCGGATTTTGCATACATTCAGAAGAATTATGGTTATCACCACATAACTCACAAAAAGAATCCATTACCTTGACTTCATGTGTGTTGTTTGGTTTTTGCATGTTCTCGACCATCTTGGTTAAAGTGGCCAATTGTGCCGAAATTGAATCTGATGATCCTAGTTCATGTATTGTGGCTTGGCGTCTAACTCCTCCTCTTCTAGTAGATGGGAATTGATAATCATTCTTGGCCAGCCTGTTTAAAATTTGCATTGCTTCCTCCGGTGACTTATCTAAGAGTATGTCGTTTGCCGAGGCATCTAGCATCATCCTTGTTGGTGTATTCACGGCGTTGTAAAACATTGTTACTTGAGTCCACACCGGGAATCCGTGTAGGGGGCATTTGTGTAGAAGTTCTCTATATCGCTCCCAAGCCTCGTACATGGATTCATCATCTGCCTGCCGAAAAGAAGTAATGTCGTTACGAAGCTTATCAGTTAAATTTGTAGGATTAAGCCGAGCAAGGAAATCACGACAAAGATCGGTCCAATATGCTATTGATCCGGCAGGAATGCTATTCAACCATGCTTTCGCCCTCTCCCTCAGTGAATAGGGGAATAATCTTAATCGTAAGACATCGGGGGTGACTCCGTGTATTTTGAACGAGTTGCAAATCTCGAGGAAAGATTTCAGATGTTGCCGTGCATCTTCAGTTGCTGAGCCACCAACTTGACCAATTGTGTTGATCATATTAAACATTACCGGTTTTAACTCAAAGTGGTTGGCTTCAATTTTAGGTGCGACAACTCCTGGGTTAAGTTCATCAAGATCTTCTTCAAGATAGTCTCGAATAGTTCTGTTTCGTGCAAGAATCACTCCTCCTCCTGCTCGAACATCTTGATTCATATCGCCGTCTTGATTAGCCATTGCTACTCTTATCCTTCGTCTAAGTCTTTGTAAGGTTCGTTCGATTTTCGGATGAAAGGGATATTCTAGTGTAGTCGGTCTCGCCCTGGTCATATACCAATGCAAAACCAAAGTTTGTTAGGCCTTTGAATCTTAAACAAGAAAAGTATAAAGAAAGTGCAAGAAAATAAAACAAAGTCGCTATTGCCAATCCCCGGCAACGGCGCCAAAAACTTGTTGCGCGTAATAAGTGCTACGCAATTGTGCAAGTATACACATTGCAAGTTATAGTATAAAAGATATCGTCTCTACAGGGATTGGTGCCACTTCAAGAATCTAGTCTCTTGCACTGTAAAAAGTAAAAACACAAATAATAATAGAGGTTTTAATTAACGAGAAAACTAAGAGCAATAAACTAAAAGAATAGATGAAATTAAAATAGAGTAAATAGGCCAGGTTATCGTGAGTTGAGGTGTGATAGCCTATTGGATCGTCTTGGTAAAAGAGTGCAAGGGCAACTCAGTTGCCGTGGCAACTTGCACAGCGGGGTTGCCTTGGCAACTAATCGATGGTTGCCTGGGCGACTAGCTGGGCAACTACTTGGGCGTCTGGGCAACAACTTCAAGGTTCGGCAGAGCGTTCTTCAATGGTTTCTTCTTATCCCTAAGTCGAAACTCTAGCTACTTGTGCATGCCTTGATAATACATCCCTGCGCGAATCAAGGGTGAACAACAACCAATCTTGCGCTCCTCTTAGCCGTTGAAATCCTTAACTTATTCCTAAGCCGGATTAATCTTCACCATCAATAGATTGAATAAAGACCATACTCATTCGTTTCTTGAATCTAACTCTCCCGATATTAGATAAATAGATGAAGTTACGAGATCCTCTCCCAATTCACTCGCAAACAAGAATAAAAGCCAAGAATGAGTAAACCATGAATAGAAAAGTGCAAACTCTTATTACCTAAACAAAATCCAATTGTTTCTCACAACAACAAAACACAATAACCCCAACCAATCAAGTTAGTTCATGGTTGGGTTCAAAAGATATACAAAGAATAATCCCCAAACCATGAATCTAATGGAAGCAAAGAAGAAGAAGAAGAAATCGAACTCTCTCCCCCTTGCTCTCTTGTCGAAATTTTTCTCCTCTTGCCCTATGGGGTTGTCGAAATTTTCCATCTTCTTTTCTCTTTATGGATTGTCGAAATATCCTTCCTATTTATAGGGCTAGGCCAAAGTCCTTCTTTGAGGAGGAAGTTAAGTTGGAATTAAATTATCTTTAAAGAATATAATTCTTTATTATAATTGTATTCCTACTAGAACTTCTCCTATATTCTTGGAATTTAATTCTTCTTTAATCTCTGCATGGCAATCAAATTCCTTTGGGTTTGGGCTTTGCTCCACGTCATCTTGGGCTTGTCTAGTCATCAATTTCGACTACCATATCACCTTTGCTCTTGTCGACAATTGCCATGGCAACTGGCTCGGCGTCTCCTTCATGTATTGCCCTGGCAACTAGCTCGGCATATCCTTCATGCATTGCCCTGGCAAGTAGCTCTAGCCTTGCTTTGGCAAGTGATCCTGCATATACACACAAAACACACCAAAGCATCATCTTTTCCCACAAAAACTACCAAGTTATGTAATCAAGCTCAACGATGGAAGGAAACATGGATTAATGCATGAATGGCTAATTATGCAACTAATATGAGCCTAAGTCTAACAATAAAATGAGTAAAAAGGGTAAGAAAAATAGTACTTTTGAACACTTATCACTCATTAACTAAAATTACCAACTAAGCAACTTATAACACTACCAAACATGTATCCTTACCAACCAACATTCAAAGCTTAAATCAATTCTAATCAGACACATATAACCTTTGCATAGCAAGACCAAATATATAATTCATGGACACTTATCCATTTACTTATTCTGACCATTAAACTAGCCATTCAAACTACACCATTTTTATTTGAGGTTTAACACACAATAATATATTTATATAAACATATATATATATATATCAGATTGCAACATACGTGCCATCAAGTGATCTATCAACTTAAGACTCATACAGTTATTTGAACAACCACACAATCTTACTAACTATTAAATCATATAAGCAAACAACAACCAAGAAATAATTAAAGGCTCATTACAAAACTTTGAATACTTATCAAACTTATATACATATATAGCCAAAAATGGAATTTAAATGCATTATGCAACTTAACAACTATGTGCCACCATCTAGGAGTTCTTTAAGGAAGTTCAAGACATACAACCTCGACTTCTAGTGATCTTGTCCAAGCTCAAAGCCAACAAAAAACGAACTTAACCTGAAAGAAAGTGAAAGGATATATAAGTATGATTACTTAGTGAGGTAGCTTAAAGCATCTAAAGCATGGAACAATAATTCATCCTTTCACTTAGATCTATTACTCATACACATATAATTCTAAGCTTGGACAAGAAGTTAGCTATTCCAAGGTAAGATATTTGAATAAACACATGTATAGAATTCCAAGCTTGTTCAACAAATCATAAGCATTCGAACGTTCAAGCAAATCGAACATGTAAGCATTTTACCAAGCTTATCTAATCACACAAAGAACATTTAATGAGCTAAGAATCACTTGACTTGTTATACAAGTCATTATCAATTCATAGTTTTGTTCGGTTTCATAGGAAATAAACTAATCTAATCAGGCATATAAACGCAGCGGAAAAATATCCTATGAAGAATTTCCAGGATCTCATGCAATCATATTAATGTACGAAGAGGAAATCAAGAATTACCTTAATTTTTGATTCAGGAATCCGGTTGAGTTGAGGCGCTGCCTTTTTGAAAGACGACCGCCCTCTACAAGTATCCGTACGCGAATGGACGACGAACGGCTATCGAAATGCTAGTTCCAATCTAGATTTCGAAAAATCTAGTTTTGTAGTTTTGTGGCTATTTCGAAAATCACTCTATATTAACCCCTTGGCATACATACATATATATATGACTTGATTAGGGTTAGATTGAGTTCACTTATTATAATTTAATTAAAACTCTTTTAAGTAAATTATAAAATAAATTCCTTTATCTAATAAGGAATTCAAGTTCAACCAAAATCTAGATGATGTGATTCATTTAATAATATTATTTATTTAAAATAAATAAATATTATACTAAAAAACAGATTCCTTATCCAATAAGAAATTTAAATCCAATCAAATCTAGATAATGAGATTATTTAATATTATTTTTTTGAAAAATGATAAAATAAATAAAATATTCTATCACAAGAATACGAATTTAACTTCTTTAAATTCGAATAAATAAACTCTCTCAATATAATTTAAAATAACCACTTTATCTTAAATTTATTATTAGGAGTAATAACCACAACCATTCTTATCCATTCTTAGTGTGCGACCCTATAGGTTCAATTAACGTTGGCAGTAGATAAAATCACATTTTATTCTACAAGTCATAAGCGGCCTCTAGCAAGACATTATGACTACCCAAGTTAAATGAAAAGCTCATAACCCAAGACAACCTTAATTCAGTTTATGTCATTATCCTTTTATCTCACGATATCTTGATAGAATATAAGGCATGGAAAATGTTAACCTTATATCGTTCCATCTTTAGTTTCTCGATGCCCAATTGAACTGATTAAACAAATGACATTGATCTCTATCAACTCATTTGAGCACGGCCATGCATTTCTCAGTCTCAATCATCGAGGGGCACAAAGATATCTCTCTTATGTTAAGAGGGATAAATTCCATCTTAATTACTCACATCTCACTGCATGATTCCTTATTATGTTTAAGCATAATCTTTATAATCGTCCGATTAAAAACGATGTTTGACAATGTCAAAACATAATAGTTATCATGTTGAGAACCATAGAAATTTTAGGTCTAAGGATTTAATGTCACAACTGTTTGAAGATTAATATATAACTTTAAACCATGTATTAATCTCAAGACGAGTCGATCCTAATATTTGTTCTCAATAAATATATATATGAATTTGATTTGAATCTCATTCACATATTCATCTTATGAATATCTATCAAACTTCATACTAATCTTATCTTATTATTGTTCCCACAATAATAACTTATTAGGGATATTTAGAATAATAATATTCAAGGATACAAAAGCATGCAAATTTATCATAAGAATAAATTCAATAATCAAAATATCACGTCCATACAATAGGCCTTAGGGCACTATCGGTAACAAATTTAACTTATAAATTTCCTGAGTTCTTCTATCATAGTCTTGTGATTCAAGTAACACATTTCACTTGTATGTCTATTGTTTAAATCATCCCTAGTACCATTACTTCATGGGTACATATTTATAGGTTCAAAAATAGTCCACAAACTTTCGTGTATATATATATATATATATATTCAAAACAGTCCAAGGTATGTTTATTTATGTCAAAACAGTCCACAAAACATGTATACACAATTATACATTACAAAAAAGTCCAAGATATACTCATTTATATCAAAACAGTCCACTAAATATGTATACACAATTATACATTACAAAATAGTCCAAGATATAGTAGTATTTTATTCAAATTTGTTTATAAATCGTGTATATACTTATATGCCAAGCCATTTATTTATCTATAAGCTTTCATGAATTCTTTAATCCTAACCACAAGGTTTGGAATCATGACATTAATTCTTAATCCAATTCTCACAACTTCAGTTAAACGTTAATTACTTAATATGCAAGTTTTCATGTTAATTCAATAGATTGACCTGTAGGTTCATAATTTTTCTTAAATAAGGCATCACTTAAATACGGTTACTTATCACCCAAGTTATTCTATTTTTGAGTTACTTGTCTCACAAGACATCTAACATATCATAATCATAACACATCATAAACATAGTTTTACTTATCAAATAAGTTATTAACATGATATATCATGAACTTAAACTACTTATTATATTGGCTATCAACTTAGCATGTCATCGACTTAAGATTATTTGTTACATATAATATCAAACATAGCATCCCAACATGATTACATGTTACCAAGTTATTAAACATAGTATCTCAAGAACACGCACACTTATCATATACTTTATCAAGCATAGTTCATTTGTTTAACTTGCAAATTTCATTATTTTGCCTTTATCATAGCCTTGAGAATCAAGTAACATCCTAGGTACTCGAATCCCCAACCAACTGTGGCCAACAAAAAGGTACTCATAGTACCGGTCAATCTTTCATACTGCCGCAAAGTGACCACTAAACTTCCCTCCTACTGTCGCCAAACAAGGACGATAGTCCAGGACCGCAGTTGTTAAGTATCTAACAGTACTATTTTATTCACCCTTTTATTCATATTATTGATATACTTAGGCTCATATTAGTTGCATTATTAGCCATTCATGCATGTTTGCATCGTTTTCTTGGTGGACAAGCTTGATTTCATATTTTGCTTAATTTTGTGGAAAAAGGGTGATGCCGATAGTTGTTTTTGTGTGTATGCAGAATCACTTGCCTAAACAAGGCTAGAATCAGTTGCCAAGGCAGTGCATGAAGGAGATGTCGACGCAGTTGCCAGGGCAATGCATGAAGGAGATGCCGAGCTAGTTTCCAGGGCAATTGTCGATAAGGGATAAGATGATATGGAAGTCAAAATTAATGACTAGATAAGCCCAAGATGACGTGGAGCAAAGTTAAATCCCAAAGGAGTTTGATTTCCATGAAGAGGTCAAAGAGAAATTAAATCCCAAGAAGATAGGAGAAGATCTTGAAGGAATTTAAATATAATAAAGAATTATATTTTTTTAAAGTATTTAATTCCAACTTAACTTCTTCCTTAAGAGAGACTTTGACCTAGCCATCTCCTATTTAAAGGAGACTAGGCCATCAACTCCAAGAGAGATCAAAAGGGGGAGAGATTTCGACAAGAGGCTTCAACCATTCTTCATTTTTTTTCTTTCTTGTTCAATTAGGTTTATGTTAGGGATTCTTTGTTTTGTGTTTCTTTGGAACCTAGCCATGAACTAAATCTATTTGGCTAAGGTTATTGTGGTTTGTGGTTGTGAGAAACAATTGGATTTTGTTTAGGTAATAAGAGTTGCACTTTCAATTTAAGGTTTACTCATTCTTGGTTTTTATTCTTGTTTGCGAGTGAATTGGGAGAGGATAATATCGAGAGAGTTAGATTCAAGAAACGAATGAGTATGGTCTTTATTCAATTTATTGATGGTGAAGATTAATCCGGCTTAGGAATAAGTTCAGGATTTTAACGGCTAAGAGAAGCACAAGATTGGTTGTTGTTCACCCTTGATTCACGCAGGGATGTATTATCAAGTCATCACAATTAGCTAGAGTTTTGACTTAGGGATAAGAAGAAACCATTGAAGAACGCTCTGCCGAACCTTGAAGTTACTGCCCAGCCAGTTGCCCAGGCAACCATCAATTAGTTGCCAAGGCAACCCCGGTGCGCAAGTTGCCACGACAACTGAGTTGCCCTTGCACCCTTTTACCAAGACGATCCAATTGGCTATCACTCTTCAACTCACGATAACATGGCCCATTCTCTCTCATTTGATTACATCTTCTTTTACTTTATTGCTTTCTAGTTTAGTTGTTAGTTAAACTCCTACAATCTTCTACTTGTGTTCTTTTACGTTTTACAGTGCAAGAGATTAGATTCTTGAAGTGGCACCAATCCTTGTGGAGATGATATCTTTTATACTATAACTTGCAACGTGTACACTTGCACAACTACGGAGCACTTATTACGCGCAACAAGTTTTTGGCGCCTTTGTCGGGGATTGGCAATAGCAACTTTGTTTTTATTTTCTTGACTTTTTTTCTTTATTGTTTAAGATTCAAAGGGTTAACAAACTTTGGTTTTGCATTGGTATATGACTAGGGAGAGACCGATTACACCAGAATACCCCTTTGATCCAGAAATCAAACGAACCTTGCAAAGACTCAAACAAAGGTTAAGAGTAGCAATGGCTAATCAAGACGGCAATATGAATCAGGATGTTCCAGTAGGAGGAGGGTGATTCTTGCACGAAACAGAACTATTTGAGACTATCTTGAAGAAGATCTTGAAGGACTTAATCCAGGAGTTGTCACACCTGAAATTGAAGCCGACCACTTTGAGTTGAAACAAGTGATGTTCAATATGATCAACACAATTGGTCAATTTGGCGGCTTAGCAACTGAAGATGCACGACAACATCTTAAATCTTTCCTCGAGATTTGCAATTCATTCAAAATACAAGGAGTCACCCCCGATGTTTTACGACTAAGATTATTCCCCTATTCACTGAGGGATATGGAAAAAGCATGGTTGAATAGTATTCCTGCTGGATCAATAAAATCTTGGACCGATCTTTGTCATGATTTCCTTGCTCGATTCAATCCTACAAATTTGACTGATAAGCTTCGTAACGAAATTACTTCTTTTCGGCAAGCAGATGATGAATCCATGTACGAGGCTTGTGAACGATATAGAGAACTTCTACACAAATGCCCCCTACATGGATTCCCAATGTGGACACAAGTAACAATGTTTTAAAACGCTGTGAATACACCAACAAGGATGATGCTAGATGCCTTGGCAAACGGCATACTCCTAGATAAGTCACCGGAGGAAGCAATGTAAATTCTAAACAGGCTTGCCAAGAATGATTACCAGTTCCTTTCTGCTAGAAGAGGAGGAGTTAGACGCCAAGCCACAATACATGATCTAGGATCATCAGATTCAATTTTGGCATAATTGGGCACTCTAACCAAGATGGTCCATAACATGCAGAAACCAAACAACACACAGGAGGTCAAGGTAATGGATTCCTTTTGTGAGTTATGTGGTGGTAACCATGATTCTTCTGAATGTATGCAGAATCCGGAATCCAGCTTTTATATGGGGAATTACAACCGGAACAACAATGTGATGTCCAATATATACAATCCAGCTTGGAAGAAGCACCCAAATTTTTCATGGAGTAATCCCAACAATGCTCTAAACTAGAACAATCAGAATGCACAAGCATTGGGATTCCAGCAGAATATGCCACGACAACAATTGCCGCAGCAACAACCGACAACATCTAGTTCTTTGGAAAATTCTCTCAATTCTTTTATGTTGAAAACTGAATCTTATATGGCTGAGAATAGTAACTTCATAAAAAGAACTGATGCTTTTATTAACAGGGCCGAGATGAGATTGCAAAACCAAGAGGCGGCAATCAAATCATTGGAAAATCAAGTCGGACAATTTGCTCAAAACCTTAATACTAGACTGCAAGTAGGTTTACCTAGCGATACTGAAGTCGCAAGAGGAACTGGCCATGGGCAATGTAAGGCGATCACCACTAGAAGTGGCCAACAACTTAAAGAGGCTCAAGATTGCTCATCAAACAAAACTCCACAAAAATAACAAGATGAACTTAGCGGCAAAACCTCAAATATTAAACAAGGAATTGCCGCGGCAACCAGCGATAAGGATGTCGCAGCAACCAACGATAGGCACGCCACGACAACCCCAGTTGACAATGCCTCGACAACTCTAGTTGCCTCGGTAATACCGTCAATCAGGTTCTAGACCAATGAAAGGATCAAAGATATCCGACTTCCACCATCATTCCCACAAAGGTTGAAGCGACAAAAGCAAGAATATCAATTCAAGAAGTTTCTTGATATCCTAAAGCAAGTCCACATCAGCTTGCCATTGGCTGAAGCAATTGAACAAATGCCGAACTATGCCAAGTTTCTTAAAGACATTGTATCCACGAGAACAAGGCTATGAGAGTTTGAAATAGTTGCCGCAATATGGGATGCATGGCCATGTTGCATAATCGCATGCCACCTAAGTTGAAAGATCCCGGAAGTTTCACAATACCTTGTTCCATCAGAAACCACTATTTTGGGAAAGCATTATGTGACCTTGGAGCAAGAATAAACTTGATGCCTAAATCAGTTTTCTAGAAACTAGGAATCGGGAAGGCAAGACCTACAACAGTTATGCTATAGCTAGCCGACAGATCCTATGTGCATATAGAGAGAAAAATCAAAGACATACTGGTAAAAGTTGATAAAAAAATTTTCTCGCTGACTTTATTGTTTTGGATTGTGAAGCAGATGAACATGCACCTATCATTCTCGGTAGACCCTTCCTAGCAACAGGGAGAACCTTGATCGATGTTGAAAAAGGAGAACTCACAATGAGGGTGAATGACCAACAAGTTAAACTAAATGTGTTCCAAACACTAAGGCATGCCGATGATATGGAAGCATGCCAACTCCTTCATGCCACGGCAGAGTTTAACTTCGACGAGGAATTTAGTTGCCTCGGCAACTACATTGCAGATTAAGAGAAACCTGAGGAGTATGAAGAACCGATTGATAAGGAACAACAAGAAGAGGCAAATTGGTTATTCAATTGACCAGGTACATACTTTAAACCACTGGATTACTCAAGTAAGGAAGGTAAACTTGAAAAGCCCTCCATTGAACAACCACAAATTCTTGAGTTGAATCAGTTGTCAGGGCAACTAAAATATGCTTACTTGGGAACCGATAATACATTGCCAATAATTATTTCCTCTAAGTTACAGCCTGAGCAAGAAAAGAAGCTGATCAAAATGTTGATGCTACACAAGAAGGCAATAGGGTGGACAATTGTCGACTTGAAGGGAATTAGCGTGGCAGCGTGCATGTACAAGATTTTGTTGGAAGATGATCACAAACCTTCGATTGAGGCCCAGAGGAGACTGAATCATGCCATGAAAGGGGTTGTAATGAAAGAAACCATCAAGTGGCTTGATGTCGGCATCATATACCCTATTTTTGATAGTACATGGGTAAGTCCAGTATAATGTGTAACAAAAAGGGGAGGTATAACGGTGGTAAGTAATGAAAACAATAAACTCATTCCAACTCATTCCAAGCCACTAAGAAAGATCACTTCCCATTACCCTTTATTGATCAAATGCTTGACCATCTTGCAGGTAAACCCTTTTATTGTTTTCTTGATGGTTATTCAGGTTACAATCAAATTGCCATAGCACTAGAAGATTAAGAAAAGACAACCTCACATGCTCATACAGAACTTATGCTTTCCAAATGATGTCGTTTGAATTGTGTAATGCCCTGGCAACCTTCCAAAATGCATGATGGCACTCTTTTCAAACATGGTCGAAGACTTCCTTGAAATCTTCATGGATAATTTTTCCGTATTTGGTAATGACTTCGATAGTTGCCTCGGCAATTTAGAGAAGGTGTTGGCAAGATGTGAAGAATTCGATTTAGTCCTTAATTGCGGCCACAAGATTTCATCCAAGGGAATTGAAGTAGACAAAGCCAAGGTGGACGTGATCGAGAGATTACCCCCACCAAGTTCGGTTAAAGGAATCTGAAGCTTTCTTGGACATGCATATTTTTACAGGAGGTTCATTCAAAATTTTTCTAAAGTTACTAAAACCTTGTGCAATTTGCTTGAACAGGATAAAGTCTTCAATTTTGATGATTCTTGCGCCCAAGCATTTGAAACCCTAAAAGAAAAGCTTGCCTCGGTACCCATTGTCGTTCCACCCGATTGAACGCTACCTTTTGAGCTCATGTGTTATGCAAATGATTTTACGTTAGGAGCAGTCCTAGGCCAACGCACAGGTAAGACATTTCATGTGATATACTACGCTAGTAAAACTCTTAATAGCGCTCAAGTGAATTACACAACAACGGAGAAAGAATTACTAGTCGTAGTTTTCGTATTTGACAAGTTTCGATCCTATTTGATTGGTACAAAGGTAATTCTCCATACGGACCATTCGGAAATTAAGTATCTATTTGCTAAAAAGGATGCCAAACCTCGTTTGATTCGTTGGATATCGCTTTTACAAGAGTTTGACATTGAAATTAAGGACATGAAAGGAACAGAAAATCAAGTGGCCGATCACTTATCATGCTTAGAACGCAATAGGGAGGAGGACGTGAATTTAGAGATATGCGATGCATTCCCGGATTAGTAACCGTTATGTGCCTCGGTAACCATGGATGCGCATGCCTCGGCAACCCTTGACGTGTATGCCTCGACAACCCTTGACGTGCATGCCTCGATAACTCCAGACGTGTATGCCTCGGTAACCACTGATGCACATGCCTCAGCAACTCCAGACGCGTATGCCTCGGCAACCATTGATGCGTATACCTCAGCAACCCTTGATGTGCATACCGCGACAACTGTAGAAGCACACGCCTCGGCAACACATGCCTCGGCAATACCCTGGTACACGGATTTAGTTAATTTCCTTGTTTGTGGTATTTTACCTTATGGCCTTACTCACCAAGGGAAGAAGCAGTTCCGCCATGATGCTAAGCATTACTTTTGGGACGAGCCTCTTTTGTTTAAACAATGTGCAATCAGGTTATACGCTGATGTGTCCCTGAAGAGGGGCAGCAGAATGTACTCTGGCAATGTCATTCTTCACCCTACGGAGGACATTTTGGAGGAACACATACCGCAGCCAAAGTTTTGCAATTCGGTTTGTATTGGCCAACATTGTACAAAGATGCCCAAGAGTTTTACAAACAATGTGATCGTTGCCAGAGGACAGGCAATATCTCTAGACGACATGGGATGCCACTCCAAAACATCATCAAGGTGGAATTATTCGATGTATGGGGGATCAATTTTATGGGACCTTTCCCATCTTTATTCGGTAACCTCTACATTCTACTTGCCATCGACTACGTGTCTAAAAGGGTTGAGGCAGCTGTAGTTCCCACCAACGATTCCAAGACCGTGCAACGATTCTTGCAAGAAAAATATATTTACACGGTTTGGGATGCCAAGAGCAATTATCAGTGATGAAGGCAAGCACTTTGACAATAGACTTATTCCAAGATGTTGCAACACTTCGGCGTGTCACACAAAATTTCCACGGCATATCACCCACAAACCAATAGGTAAGCAGAAATTTCCAACCGAGAATTGAAGGGTATACTCGAGAAAGATGTAAATCCCTCTAGGAAGGATTGGTCAGTAAGACTAGATGATGCACTTTGGGCATATCACACTGCATTCAAAACACCCTTAGGTATGTCTCCCTTCTGACTTGTCTATGGCAAAACATGATATCTACCGGTGGAAATCGAACATAAGGCATATTGGGCAATCAAGACCGTGAATATGGATTGGGAAAGTGCCGGGCAAAAGCATTTTTTGGACCTCAACGAGATAGAAGAATTTCATGCACTCGCATATAACAATGCATGAATCTACAAGGAGAAAACAAAGCAATGGCATGAAAAGAAACTATTGTCGTGGCAGTTCACGCTAAGGCAAATAGTTCTCTTATTCAATTCTCGGTTGAAACTTTTCTCGAGAAAACTGAAATCAAGATGGTCGAGACCATTCGAAGTTGTCAAACCATTCTCCTATGGTGCTGTGATAATCAAGTCCATCACTGACGAACATGAATTCAAAGTTAACGGACAAAGAGTGAAGCACTACAATGGTGCCCATGTGGAACGTAACAAAGAAGTGGTCACCTTAGGAGATGCATGAGCATGCTCTCCTTTCGATATTTTCTTTTTATTTTTATTTTTTTGAACTATTTAATTTTTTATTTTTATTTATTAATTTTGGTTATTTCTCTTTTTAGGATAAATTTGTTTATTTTCTTTAAGATTAAGACTACATCTTTCTTTCATATTTATGTAATTGTTTTTAAATTTTAGGTTTAAGAATTTCTTTGCACATCTTTATTTATTTTCTTTTATTAGTTTATCTTTAATTTTAATCCTTATTTTATTTGTTTTTGAATTGTAGGAAAAGAGATCAAGATAAAGAGGAATTTGATTCAAGAAGGAAATTTCTTCAACAAGAAAATTAATGGGCTAAATCTAAGGCTTATATTAATCCTCCAATTTACCCTAAATAAACCCTACATAGCCGACCAAACCCTTCTTCTTCCCCAAATCCCCTAGCCGTCCCCTTTCCCCAATCAAAACCCTTCTTTTCTTTCCAATTAATCTCACCCACCATATTTACTACCTATCTTTTCTATTTAACCCATCACCCTTAACTTCCAAGAAACCTATTCCTACTTTTCATCTTGCAACTCTTTAGTTTCTTTTGCTTTCTTTTCTTTGTTTCTACCAAACTCACAACCAAGATCATCCATGGCATCCAAAATCGAATTTTTGGTTCATCCAAGTTCCTCCAAAGAACCAAGATATAAGAAGTTTGCTACACCGGTGGTTCAAGAAATATTTCACTCCAAGTTTGAAAGCCGAAAGATTTGCGAAGAACAAGGCTTCGAATACTCCAACTCTCATCAAGATTTTGGCCTTGAACCATTCATCTTCGAAAGGATTGCACATCAAAAGTGGCAAATCTTTTGCCATCAATCGGAACCGGGTAACATCTCATGGGTAAGAGAATTCTATGCTCACTCACCTAACCCGGATAATCCTTATGTTTTTGTTCGTGATAAGGCTATACTCATAAGCCCCGAAAACATCAACACCTTTTACAAGCTCTATGTTGAGAATGACGAGCATCAAGCCTTTGTTGATCAACTCACGCCCAAGCAACTCGACAAGGTGCTTCAAGAACTCACTCTATCGGGAACTCATTGGAACGACGGTAAATACAAGGGCACAGTAAATCGCCTTCGGCTTAAACCTGAGGCAAAATTATGGAATAAGTTTGTTAAAACTTCTTTAATGCCCACAACACACAATACCACTATTGATACACCTCGTCTTTTCCTCATACATTCTATCTTGCATAATTGCATCATTAACATTAGAAAAATTATTTGTGATGAGATTTTTGTATGTAGCACAAAAGACAAGGGTTCTCTTTTCTCCCCTTGCTTAATTTCCAATCTTTGCAAGGAGATGCATGTCCCAAGAGAGTCCACTGATGAAAAGGCCCTACCAAAGTCCGGTTGGAATCGAGCACAAATTAAAAGCTAATGGGAGAGGCACTGGTAAAATCCCCAGCACCTTCAATTGCCGCGACAACTCCTACCGCCTCGGCAACTCTTAATGCCCAAGCAAATGATGCCCGTGCAACTCGGACAGCAACCCCGAGACAACTTGAAGCACTCTTACAACCATTGGAGAACCGCCTTAGGCAAATTGAAGACCGGCAACTAATGCTCATGCGGTACATGAATGATCACAACAATGCCATCACCCAAGTCATCCTGGAAAAGTACCCGGATAGCCGCATGTCGTTCCCCATCTTTCCTGCCGAAATCCTTGCCACGACAACCAATGAAGCACTTGCCACGGCAACCAACACTGAAGATGTCACGGCAACCAAAGCTAAAGACGCCCCGGCAACCACTGCAAAAGCCAAAGTTAAATCACCTATGCTCGAATCAACTCGTACTGAATCATTGTCTGATTTTTTCAGATTCGGATGAGTCCTCTATTGCACCAACAAAGACCGCACCAGTCGAATCCTCCAAGCCCAAGCGAAAATCCAATGACATTGATGAAGAGGACGATGAGGACAACCCAGTACGAAGATCGATTCCACCATCGACAATAAGGAAGCAACCACCGCGTTCAAGCAAAAGAATCAAGACACCGACCAAAAGGAAACTAATCATCCACGACGACGAACTCTCAGAGTAAGTCCTCGTTTGCATTTTACTTTTCTTTATTTTTATTTTTCTTTGTTGCATGCATTTAGGACAATGCCTCACTCGAGTTTGGGGGGGATTGTTATTAGTCAGTTACCATGTTTAGTTGCATTCATCTTAAGTATTGCATTTAGGATACATTAATTGCTTGCCATGCCTTTAGTTGGAACAAGAATTGCCTAAATTTGATGAATATCCGATGATGACTTTGCCAATGTACTTAATTTATAGAACTTTTTATTCTAGGATAACCGTGGAAACACTTAGAATCTTACTATGATGCTAAACTTGATGAAACACTGTTGTGGCTTGATTGATTTAAGGAATTCTAGCGAACTTAGGTTGATAGTTAAAAAATTGGGGGATTAGAATAAAAATTGGATGAATGCTAGAGGTGACCGAAATTGGCTCTAGTATGTGCTAAAAATTGATCGCTAGAGGTGCCCAAACCCGGCTCTAGTCGAATAAATTAATTAACTTAAGAAAACTAAAAAAACACTAGAGGTGCCCGAAACCGGCTCTAGTTAAAACATGTTAAAAGAACCCAAGGAAGTAATTTGAAAACCTCTTGTTTGCATAGAATCTGAAAAATCAACTTGCACACAACTTCGCACAAACTTATAAGCATTATAGTTTGATTCCGAGAAACTCCTAAGTTTTCCGAAAAATGAAAAGCCAATCATACTTTGTGCCACGGTTCTGAGAATTGAAATCAAGTTCAAAGCTAAGTTTGTGAAAATTAAAGTCTTGGCGAGTAATTATTAGTTTGCATTGCTTGAGGACAAGCAATAGTTCGAGTTTGGGGGTGTGTTAAGTGTCTAAAAGTACTATTTTATTCACCTTTTTTATTCATATTATTGCTGACTTAGGCTCATATTAGTTGCATTATTAGCCATTCATGCATGTTTGCATTGTTTCCTTGGTGGACAAGCTTGATTTCATATTTTGCTTAATTTTGTGGAAAAAAGGGTGCTGCCGTTAGTTGTTTTTGTGTGTATACAGAATCACTTGCCTAAACAAGGCTGGAACCAGTTGCCAGGGCAGTGCATGAAGGAGATGCTAACGCAGTTGCCAGGGCAATGCATGAAGGAGATGTCGAGCTAGTTGCCAGGGCAATTGTCGATAAGGAATAAGATGATATGGCAATCGAAATTGATGACTAGATAAGCCCAAGATGACGTGGAGCAAAGTTAAATCCCAAAGGAGTTTGATTTCCATGAAGAGGTCAAAGAGAAATTAAATCCCAAGAAGATAGGAGAAGATCAAGAAGGAATTTAAATATAATAAAGAATTATATTCTTTTAAAGTATTTAATTCCAACTTAACTTCTTCCTCAAGAAAGACTTTGACCTAGCCATCTTCATCTTTTTCTTTCTTGTTCGATTAGGTTTATGTTAGGGATTCTTTGTTTTGTGTTTCTTTGGAACCTAGCCATGAACTAAATCTATTTGGCTAAGGTTATTGTGTTTTGTGGTTGTGAGAAACAATTGGATTTTGTTTAGGTAATAAGAGTTTGCACTTTCAATTTAAGGTTTACTCATTCTTGGTTTTTATTCTTGTTTGTGAGTGAATTGGGAGAGGATCTCGTAACTTCATCTATTTATCTAATATTGGTAGAGTTAGATTCAAGAAACAAATGAGTGTGGTATTTATTCAATTTATCGATGGTGAAGATTAATCGGACTTAGGAATAAGTTAAGGATTTCAACAGCTAAGAGGAGCACAAGATTGGTTGTTGTTCACCCTTGATTCACGCAGGGATGTATTATCAAGGCATGCACAATTAGCTAGAGTTTTGACTTAGGAATAAGAAGAAACCATTGAAGAACGCTCTGTCAAACCTTGAAGTTGCTACCCAGCAGCCCAAACAGTTGCCCAGGCAACCGTCGATTACTGCAACTGAGTTGCCCTAAACCCTTTTACCAAGACGATCCAATTTGCTATCACTCTTCAACTCACGATAACTTGGCCTATTCTCTCTCATTTGATTACATATTCTTTTACTTTATTGCTTTCTAGTTTAGCTGTTAGTTAAACTCCTACAATATTCTACTTGTGTTCTTTTACTTTTTACAGTGCAAGAGATTATATTCTTGAAGTGGCACCAATTCCTGTAGAGACGATATCTTTTATACTATAACTTGCGACGTGTACACTTGCACAATTGCGGAGCACTTATTACATGCAACAGTAGTCCACCCCAAACACAAGCTCTATGGACTATATGGCATGCCAACTATACTTAAGACTGACTCGAAACCAAGGTTTTCACATTTATCATATCTTATGTAAAAGTAAAGTAAGCATATCTCCTTAAAAAAGCATCATATCGTCAAGCTTGTTGTCTTTGTCATATGTAGCATATATTCACCTTATGTGAATTTCTCATTGGTTCATTTCTCTTATTCGAAGAGTAGCATAGCAAAGTTTCCATTATCATGAATCACATGTAGTTTCCATTATAAGTATTTTGATCAATTCACAAAAGCTTATCATGAACAAGAGTTGCACATCATCATACTTAACATATAGAAGTTCTAACTTAAATAGCTTATATCCAAATATCCCATGTCACCTTGTATTTATAATCAGGTACTTACCTCGCGTTCCAGCTTATTGTTTGCAAGTAACATACGCATAATGGTAATAAACAATGAAATTAAAAATAAAGAATGTTCGGGAAGGTTTTGAGCCTGTCCTGAGACTTTAAACTACACTCACAGTTCACTCCAATCTAGTTTTTGCTCCCAAACACCATCCCCTTTTTGCTTATCTACTATTTGATCTATTTTAGTCCTTACACATTCCATTCCTTCTTGGTCTAATATGAAAAAGTATTTAACCATGTATTAGAACATTTCTTAACAATCATTTACTTGCAAAACTATTCACATACTAATGTATACACTTAATTTCAAACTAAGCAATTCATTCAGATTCACACATGTACATACTCAAAATAGTCCTCAATACATAGTTATAAAATCATGAAATCACAAAACACCCCCTAACATTTACAAGCATTCAAAATAGTCCCTAATTTTTGTTTTATCCAACAATTTGTTAAATTTCAAAACAACCCTTGTTTGTTTGTAAAGCAATCTCTCAACATACATGTTGTCACATATATATACATATAAACAATCCTTATTTTGTATTCATGCTTAAATACTTCAAAACAGTCTCTATGCTTATAAAACAATCCCTTTACACATTCTTAAAGTAATTTCCCTGTTTTAACTACCTAAAACAGTCCATATATTTCATTTTACATTCAAAACAGCCCCATATTTTTTATATACACGTGTATATTTTAACTAGTCCAACATGTTTTCCACGTACACAAAACAACCCCTTTAAGTGCTAGCAGTATAGACTATAAAATTTTAAGATTGTAATACATTGATCTCATTCAAGTATGGATTTATGGGTATCAAATGCCTCCTTAAAACAGAACATGGTCTCGACAACTTTTCTTTACCTTAATAAAGTAATTCAATCTAGCTAACCATCTTAGAACTCACTACCAAAAATTTTATAATCCAAGCAATCATACGATTCCAACAAAAATCATGCTATATTAACATGCATACTACCCAAGGATCAAGAATTCTCTAACTTGAATTGCTCTTCCACCCACATCCAAAATCAAGATAACATGTTGACAAATTATAACCCAAATCACCACTTAACAAAAATTCAAAAGAGAGTAAGGGATTTCTTACCCCTTTCTCCAAATTTTTCGAATGAAAATCCTAAATTGGCTTAGGATCAAGCTCTCATGGCTTCATCTCCTAGCCATCTTCTCACCACCAAGAAATTTTGGTGTTTTGGAGGAAGAAGATAATAAATTCTCTATCTTGAGTTGAACAAACAAAAAATATTGATCTGTCATAGCAGCTTCAGATTTTGGTCATTCCTGATTCATCCTTACATTATCTCCTCGAACGGATGAGCCAACCAAAATTCTCATTATCCCGGTCCAAAAGTGTTTCAGACATTTCTACTAACTATTAACATATAAGAGAGCTTTTATCAGACATATATCACAAACACTTGTCAAATTTAACTCCTAGGTGGCACATGTAACGAATGATGATGCAACAAGTTCCGGTTTAGTCCGAGAATCGGCTAAACCTGACTCTAATACCAAAATTGTAACACCCCCTACCCGGTCTATGAAATAAAATGGCTTAGGACGTGTTACAAAACAAACATACAAAAAGTCTTGGTCAATTTAGAACAATCAACTGAACATGTCTTCGAAAAACAGAGTAATTTAAAACTTTTTACATGTTTTAAATATCTAACTTAATCTTACAATCATATACAAGCATGTCTTTAAAACTCATAAAGTATACACACCAATCACTAGGTCTTAGTATGCCTCTATCTTCCATGTTCTTAAAATCACAAAGTTATTGCATTAATTCTACTAACACATAAAATTTCTTTTCATACATGCACATTATTAATCTTAACTCAACTATAAGCTTGCATACCTCTAATCATTTCACAACATATTGATCTATGATTGAAATCGTTCAAGATAACAGTAACTCATTCAAGATAACAATAACCCATTGGGTAATAATCTTTAAACTTCCATGTTGTACCGATTAATGTCAAGACTCATTAACTAAAATTACCAACTAAGAAACTTATAACACTACCAAACATGTATCCTTAGCAACCAACATTCAAAGCTTAAATCAATTCTAATCAGACACATATAACCTTTGCATAGTAAGACCAACTATATAATTCATGGACACTTATCCATTTACTTATTCTAACCATTAAACTAGCCATTCGAACTACACCATTTTTATTTGAGGTTTAACACACAATAATATATATATATATATCAGATTGCAACACACGTGCCATCAAGTGATCTATCAACTTAAGACTCATACAGTTATTTGAACAACCACACAATCTTACTAACTATTAAATCATATAAGCAAACAACAACCAAGAAATAATTAAAGGCCCATTACAAAACTTTGAATACTTATCAAACTTTTATACATATATAGCCAAAATGGAATTTAAATGCATTATGCAACTTAACAACTATGTGCCACCATCTAGGAGTTCTTTAAGGAAGTTCGAGACATACAACCTCGACTTCTAGTGATCTTTTCCATGCTCAAATCCAACCAAAAATAAACTTAACCTGAAAGACAGTGAAAGGATATATAAGTATGATTACTTAGTGAGGTAGCTTAAAGCATCTAAATCATGGAACAATAATTCATCCTTTCACTTAGATCTATTACTCATGCACATATAATTCTATGCTTGGACAAGAAGTTAGCTATTCCAATGTAAAATATTTGAATAAACACATGTATATAATTCCAAGCTTCTTCAACAAATCATAAGCATTCGAATGTTCAAGCAAATCGAACATGTAAGCATTTTACCAAGCTTATCAAATCATATAAAGAACATTTAATGAGCTAAGAATCACTTTACTTGTTATACAAGTCATTATCAATTCATAATTTAACTTATAAATTTCCTGAGTTCTTCTATCATAGTCTTGTGATTCAAGTAACACATTTCACTTGTATGTCTATTGTTTAAATCATCCCTAGTACCATTACTTCATGAGTACACATTTATAGGTTCAAAAATAGTCCACAACCTTTCATATATATATTCAAAATTGTCCAATAAACTTCTAAACATATAAACACATCAAAAACAATCTTTTAACTTTCATTTATATCCAAAACAGTCCAAGGTATGTTTATTTCTGTCAAAACAGTCCACAAAACATGTATACACAATTATACATTACAAAACAGTCCAAGATATACTCATTTATATCATAACAGTCCACCAAATATGTATACACAATTATACATTACAAAATAGTCCAAGATATAGTAGTATTTTGTTCAAATTTGTTTATAAATTGTTTATATACTTATATGCCAAGAAATTTATTTAGTTATAAGCTTTCATGAATTCTTTTATCCTAACCACAAGGTTTGAATCATGACACTAATTCTTAATCCAATTCTCACAACTTCAGTTAAACGTTAATTACTTAATATGCACGTTTTCATGTCAATTCAATAGATTAACCTGTAGGTTCATAATTTTTCTTAAATAAGGCATAAATTAAATATGGTTACTTATCACCTAAGTTATTCTATTTCTGAGTTACTTGTCTCACAAGACATCTAACAAATCACAATCATAACACATCATAAACATATTTTTACTTATCAAATAAGTTATTAACATGATATATCATGAACTTAAACTACTTATAATATAGGCTATCAACTTAGCATGTCATCGACTTATGATTATTTGTTACAAATAAAATCAAACATAGCATCCCAACATGATTACATGTTACCAAGTTATTAAACATAGTATCTCAAGAACATGCACACTTATCATATATATTATCAAGCATAGTTCATTTGTTTAACTTGCAAATTTCATTATTTTGCCTTCATCATAGCCTTGATAATCAAGTAATAGCCTAGGTACTAGAACCCCCAACCAACTGTCGCGAAAAAAAAGGTACTAATAGTACCAGTCAATCCCCCTACAATCGCCAAATAAGGACCGTAGTCCAGGACCTGTAGTTCACCCCAAACACAATCTCTATAGACTCTATGGCATGCCAACTATACCTAAGCCTGACTCGAAATCAAGGCTTTCACATTTATCATATCTTATTTAAAAGTAAAGTGAGCATAGCTCCTTGCAAAAGCATCATATCATCAAGCTTGTTGTATTTTTCATGTGTAGCATATATTCACCTTATGTGAATTTCTCATTAGTTCATTTCTCTTATTCGAAGAGTAGCATAGCAAAGTTTCCATTATCATGAATCACATGTAGTTTCCATTATAAGTATTTTGATCAATGCACAAAAGCTTATCATGAACAAGAGTTTCACATCATCATACTTAACATATAGAAGTTCTAACTTAAATAGCTTATATCCAAATATCCCATGTCACCTTGTATTTATAATCAGGTACTTACCTC
This sequence comes from Hibiscus mutabilis, assembly GCA_019671005.1. Classification (NCBI taxonomy): domain Eukaryota; kingdom Viridiplantae; phylum Streptophyta; class Magnoliopsida; order Malvales; family Malvaceae; genus Hibiscus; species Hibiscus mutabilis. The sequence goes on along the minus strand of CM033753.1, from coordinate 21,900,732 downwards.
GCGTTCCAGCTTATTGTTTGCAAGTAACATACGCATAATGGTAATAAACAATAAAGAATGCTCGGGAAGGTTTTGAGCCTGTCTCGAGACTTTAAACTACACTCACAGTTCGCTCCAAGCTAGTTTTTGCTCCCGAACATCATCCCCTTTTTTCTTGTCTACTATTTGATCTACTTTAGTCCTTACACCTTCCACTCCTTCTTGGTCTAATATGGCAAAGTATTTAAACATGTATTAGAACATTTCTTAACAATCATTTACTTGCAAAACTATTCACATACTCATGTATACACTTAAGTTCACACCAAGCAATTCATTAAGATTCACGCATGTACATACTCAAAACAGTCCTCAATACATAGTTATAAAATCATGAAATCACAAAACAGCCCCTAACATTTACAAGCATTCAAAAATAGTACCTAGTTTTTGCTTTATCCAACCGTTTGTTAAATTTCAAAACAACCCATGTTTGTTTGTAAAACAGTCCCTCAACATACATGTTGTCACATATATATACACATAAACAATCCTTACTTTGTATTCATGCTTAAATACTTCAAAACAGTCTTTATGCTTATAAAATAGTCCCTTTACACATTCTTAAAGTAATTTCCTTGTTTTAACTACCCAAAACAGTCCATATATTTCATTTTACATTCAAAACAGCCCCATATTTTATACATACACGCATGTATATTTTAACCATTCCAACATGTTTTTCATGTACACAAACAACCCCTTTAATTGCTAGTAGGTATTGACTATAAAATTTTAAGATTCTAATACATTGATCTCATTCAAGTATGGATTTATGGCTATCTAATGCCTCCTTAAAACAGAACATGGATTCGACAATTTTTCTTTACCTTAATAAAGTAATTCAATCCAGCTAATCATCTTAGAATTCACTACCAACAATTTTATAATCCAAGCTATCATACGATTCTAACAAAAATCATGCTATATTAACATGCATACTACCCAAGGATCAAGAATTCTCTAACTTGAATTGCTCTTCCGCCCACATCCAAAATCAAGATAACATGTTGACAAATTATAACCCAAATCACCACTTAACAACAATTCAAAAGAGAGTAAGAGATTTCTTACCCTTTTCTCCAAATTGTTCGAATGAAAATCCTAGATTTGCATAGGATCAAGCTTTCATGGCCTCATCTCCTAGCCATCTTCTCACCACCAAGAAATTTCAGTGTTTTGGAGGAAGAATATGATAAATTGTCTATCTACCTCTAAGGCCAGTTTCATCCTTTGCATACATGGCTCCCAAGTTTGACATGTGTGTGAAACCCCCTAATACATAGAATTTACATGCAAACCTCCATCTTATCTAAACTCTCATTTTAATCATTCTTTAATAGCTATTACACTTTCCAAACTTTGCAATTTGGTCCTTAAACCATTTAATTAATCATTCTAAAAAAATATCTTTTAATCAAATTGAACTAGGTTCTACTTAATAACTTACTTATTCAATTGACTTGATTTGAATCTTTAGAAATTAAAAAAAAAAAACATTATCTTCAAGGACGCTTGACCCTTTTCTATCCCTTGCTTAATAAACTGCTATGTTTTTAATTATTTTTATTATGGATGTTTTAGGCTCAAACATGAGCTAAATACTTTTAGTTGGGTTTATTGTTTTTAGGATTTTATGTTTTGATTACTTTGTTTAATGCTATAGTTCTTTTCCTTTATCTATTTTGTTTATCGTTCTTCATGCGTAGTTATTTAAGAGCTATCGATGGAGGCCTTTTAACTATTGATTTATGGTTTAATATCGAAAGAGTTAGGTTAAACAAGTGTGAACAGAGAGGCTAAGCTATTAACTTAGTCTTATCCGGCTTAGACATAAGTTTAGGGTTTCAACGAATAATAAGGGAAACTTGAATAGATAATAAAGTTGTTAGGGTTCACACAGATATGTATTACCTTAGCTTCATTGTTATCAGCTTCTAGGCATCGAGAGAGTCATAAGTTTACTAGGAAACCCTATCGAGTAGATAAAGATCTTAATTGGTTTATGCAGATATGTATTGCCAGGCGCTATAGCATTCAATAAGTAATCAAGCATAATTCCTAGGAAATAAACTCTGCTTCCATAATCATCTGAATATCTACTGCAGCATTTGTTTGTCTTGATCATTGCTAACTTAATTCTATTTGCATTTAGTTTTGATAATAACCATCAAACCAATACTTACTCAACCACTATTATGTATGATCGCTTCGTTTTTATTGATCCAATCCTCGTGGGTTCGACACTCTACTCTATCACTTTATTACTTGATCGACGAGTATACTTGCTCTAAAGTGCATATCTATTCCACAAGCATCATATGTTGCCAAGAAAGGCAGTCACGGCACTAGACCTACTTGAAGAGACTGACCCACCAACCAGGACCCCCACACCAACTCCCCCAGTTTCCCTGGGACCGTTCGTGCCTGCAAAAAAAAAAGTAAACTCAGAAGCAACGATAATGCGTAAAGTAATGAAAATATGTCTCAAGGAACTTTTACCATCATTTGTGTCCGATACAGAGACATCTCCCGATCTCATTGGACTTCCCTCTAAAATACTCAGAGTACTGTCACCATCATGAATAGTCCTCACTTACCCCTCAGCTGCATGCTCTCCGGTTGATTCCCTCAAACCTAATAAGCCAGTCTCCAAAACTAACCCCTTGTTCTTTTTTTCAACCAATCAGGTGTACCATTAGAATGCCACGACCTCCGACACAACACGTATAGGCAACCAGCCAGTTACCCTCTTCCTCTACCCCCCTATAACCCCTTTAGCCCAGCCTAGCCGAAATCGAACTAAAAGAATCACATTAGGTTTGCCGAAGCAAACCCAAGCTAATAACCTAATCCTTTTTTCTTTTTATCTTGTCTAAATGCATCAACATTAATTTCTAAGGTGGACATACTTCAGCAGAAACGTTACATTGAAAATAAATTTCAAATCGGGGTTCAATTGCTCACATTAGGGACCAAAACATATTTTTTACAAATTACAGGGTCTTTATCACAATTAGGATTGCCCAACCTTAATTAACCTAATTTCATGCCCACGTGTTTATTTTTAGCTTAAAACAATCATCCAAGCTCATTCAGACGCATACACGACATTCATGGACTAAATTGCAAGATTTCCAAACTTCAGCAAACTGACAAGCTTAATTTAGAGTTTGTGATGTTGAATTAATGATTTAGTAAGCTTGAATTGTTGTTTGGAAGCAATACCCTAAATTAAAGGTATAGGGACCATTTCGAAAATTCTAAAAGTTAGAGGACCAAATCTAGTTTTGAAGATTTTAAAGTGTATTTATGTTATTATTGATGTTGGAGATGTGAAATTAAAGTTAGAATGACCATTTTGACAATTTGTCAAAATTAAGTGACCATTTCGGCAAGGAAGTTTTGAATAAGGATTGAATCTAATTTTAGTTGAAATAATAGGATTCAAGTAGTAATGTTGATTTGAGGACTAAATTGCAAAGTTAAGAAGTTTAAATCCTTATCTTTGCATTTTAGTGACTAATTTGGAAAGAAAGAAAAATTAGGGGGATCAATGTTGAATAATTATTTGATGAAAAGGGTGATAAGTTGATGGTTTAAATCAAGTGTTGGGACAAAATTGAAAAAAGTAGAAAAAGTAAGAAGAAGTTAGTATAAAGTTTTGAATTATTTATGGAAGCAGTGTAGAAAACTAGATTATGGCAGTAAGTTTGAAAATTCACCATAAATTCTACAAAAATGGTTAGAAGGTAAATTTTATATCGATGTAAATATGTGTTCGTCTAGTTTCGTGTCCAACAAACGAAAACTGATTTCGAGTTCCGAGTAAAAAGATATGAATTTTAAGTGGTGAAAGGTCAGAAAACAGTATGGCAGTCTGTTCCGAAATCAGCACTAGAAATTGATTTTGAAAATTCGCCATAAATCGTACAAGTTGAATTTGGGCTATTAATTTATATGTTTAAAAAGCTTATTGAATCTAGTTTCTTTCGAAACAGACGGAATTGACTTCCGAGTTGTAGATTATTTTATAGAAATATTTCTTTGAAGGTAGTGCAATCTGCCAGAAATTGAGAATTGATACATTTTGTATCTAAGGTTAATTAGTAAGCTTGAAAAGGGTTAATGGAAGTTCTAAATGATTATTAAAGACCAAAATGAGTTTGTGAACAGTATAAGGAAGGAAAGAAATTTGTGGAAAATTTTTATGTTGAATGATTAAATAGCTTAAGTGAAATATTGTTAGAAGTGAATCTAACAAATGTTTATTTATATTCTTGTGATAAATGAAGTCGAATACGAATCAAAGAAGGTTTGAGGTACTATAAAGGAAATGATCAATAGAGCTTAGTGAAGCAAACTATTACATGGCCCAGGCGAGTGCATTTATGTGTTTCAAAAGGTAATTAGGAAGACTTGCGAATAGTCGACCTTAATTTAAAAATAGTACTGCATTATCTATATATATTGAGCTAATGCATGTTGCAATATAGGTAAATTAAATAGAATATGTAATGTGAATTGCTATCCTGAGAAATGATGATGAATTATGTTTGCCATGAACATTTATGATGAAACATAAGATATGAAATGTTTATATATATGATCGATTATGATGATTGATTGATAATGAAATAAATGCCCAAACATTGTGTATGAGAGTCTATGGTATAGTTGGTAAACTTGATAGAGCACAAGGTACAAAATATTGTTTGCATAAATGATGATGCATTATGCTTACTTGAATTACATGATAGTGATGATACATGATTCATATGATAATCTGAAATGTAAATTACATGATAGTGATGATACATGATTCATATGACAATATGATACATGAATTACATGAATAATGATATGATTAAAATGAAACAAGTAACCACCTTGGGGACCCACGCCCTTGGTGTTGCACCTGGGGATCTAGGCCCATAGTGCCAAGAACACTAAAGATGTGCAATTATGAGGAGCAAATAGCGCCCTCGAGTACGTACTCAAGTACTAAGGCTATATAGTCTTAAAGGACTTTTCAGCCAGAAGTATTAAGGCTACGGGTCTTAAAGGACTTTTTAGCCAGAAGTATTAAGGCTATGAAGTCTTAAAGGACTTTTCAGCCATTAAAGCACAACGGTGCAGTATTTAAGGCTATGGAATCTTAATGGACTTTTCAGCCAGTATAGCACTACGGTGCAGTATGTAAGGCTATGGAGTCGTAACGGACTTTTCAGCCAGTAATGAAGGCTATAGGGTCGTAATGGACCTTTCAACCAGTAACACTACAAGATGACTATAAGAAAGATATGAATATGCAAATGACTGCATACTAAAAGCATGTACGTGATAGAGAATATGATAGTATAGTGATATATGATATACATGATATACATGATAGTGATGACATATGATGAAACATGACCATGATAGAACATATGATATACAAATGAATGCATGATGAAAGCATGACTATGTCAAGGTATATGTTATGTAAACGATTACATGATGAAAGCATGAATATGTTAAAAGACATGTTATGCAAATAATTACATGATAATGATAGAATGTTGAAAGCATGGTTATGATAATAAAAAATATGTTATGTAAATGACTAATTGATGATCATGAAATATTGATTGCATGTTTCTATGACAAAACTGATAGATGGCATGAATCATGTTGAAAACATGTCTATGTTAAAGAATATGACATGCACATGAGTACTTGATGATTATGGAATAATAATAGTATGATTTTATGTTAGATAGATTAATGATATAAATCACATTTGAACATGCTTGCCATTTTACAGAACATGTACTGTACTTTTCATATAATATACTATAATGCATTATTTCATGATTAAATAAATGAGATTAGTTGCATCACTAAATTCGTACTTAACGTGTGTTTATTTCACACGTAGGTTTTCCAAAGTATATTATCATGGAGGAGCTGCTAATTGGAAAGATCAAGTTGCTACTTATAAGTACAGTAAGTACATCTTTAACATATTTTGATAGACTAATGGGCATGTAATATTTTTAAAGATGAATTGTTTTACAAGTTTAAGTTTACAATGTATTTATACATTTTTATGGAAGCATGAATTTAAATAAATGGTCTACTATTGGTAGTTATGGATTTTGACATAATTAAGTGTTGTTTAACCCTAATCGATTAAAAAATAATAAAAAAATATATTTACAAGTCAAGATTTTTCCCAACGATTTCGTAACATCTTTAATGTATATTCGGCCTACGAGTATACGCTAAGGGTGTTACAGGTATTGTTAGGAAACCATTAAAGATTAATTTGAAAACAAAAGAATATTGAAATCAAGTATCTACCTTGGAAAATTGAAGTGGAAAGAGTATTTGGCTGGAGAGAATTTGAGAGAAAACTTTGGTGAAAAGTTAGTTACGTCAAATTGTTTAAAGCTTTTTAATTATCCAATTAATTCTCCAAGCCTACTTATATTATTTTAAAACCATTTAAAATAGCTAGTTAAGGAAAAAATTCTGACATTAGACTTTGGGTAAATAGCTCCTTAAAGATTCAACGTTTTGACCCTTTTACAAAACATACACTAAAAATAATTTTAAAACTTTACATTTTAGTCACTAACCAAAATGTCCAATTTCGAGACCTCTTTTTGTAAAATTGATTTTACCAAATTCATTTTTATATTAAATAATGATTTTAGAATATTTTTCTATATTTTTTATCTCACCCAAAAATATTTATTTCGAATTAAATCCCGAAGCTGACTTGAATCCTCTAATTTGATCCAGCGGACCGTCTAAACCACCCAGAAAACTCATAGGCCCAAAACTGGGGCATTACATACCCAACAAGTACATAAGCCACATCCTTTGAACTACCATAAGGCCAAACCATCTCACACGTTGTTACCCCTAGAACGGGCTTAAACCCCACATTTAAATGGGAACACATATAACCATTATGGCTCTGTTCTTCAAGGGAAACCTTGAATACCTACCGCAAAGTAATATCCTTCTCGTCATCAACCCATCCTCCTCTCTTTATGATGGCGAACTAGGCCAGCTCACCCTCTTTCAGCTCCGGCAAAAACTTCCGTGCAGTCTTTCCAGGCATCTTCCACTTTATAGGGAAACCGAAGCCCCTCGCCAACTTTCGCTCCACCTTGTACACTTGGAACGATCCAAACCTAGATTCCTGTTTCCATTCTACCTCACAATGGCCTCCTCTATGATGCACACCTTCTCAAAAGGCTTGCTAATCCCGAAAGGATTTCAAATCCACCGGACTAAAAGTAAAGATCCTCCGCAGCACCGCCACGAAAGGCCGCCACTTCCTCTTTGCATATGTCAACAAGTAACTGATGAGGATCCATTATGACACGCCGGCCAGCTGCCCCATCGCTATGTTATACTCCCTCAGTACACCACAAACAAAGGGATGAAGCGGGAAATAAAACCCTACCTCTAACAAATAAAGGGAAAATAAACCACGTCGGCGAACCATTCGACCCATCGCTACATCTACGGTACGATCCACCTCAGTCCTCTTCACCGTAGATTTTTTGCCTTTGCCCATCCATAATCAGTGTCAAGCAAGCACATAAATCAAAGGGAAAGATAAGAAGGTTGCAAGCTCCCCCTTACACAAGAAACGAACCAATGGCTGATTCTTAGCTATATCCAGCGATTTATAGCACAACAGATAAGTCGTATCCCAAAAGCCAAGATCCACGCCTAAACTCCTAGACCACTCACAAGATGCCACGAATGCAACACTTACATCATCAACCGTCGCACCAGTTCCCAAGAGCTGCATCTACTCCATAGCATATCAAAACATCAAATCAAGTCTCAATTGAGTGTCACTTTATAACACTCCATTACAAGAAATTTATAAAATTGTAAAAAAATATTTATTACTAAAAGTACTAAATTTGTCACGGTATATTTATTTTGACAAATTTTATTTGTTACTATGTTTGTTAGAACAACTTCATCATGTAAAGTATATTGTGATGAAATTATGTATGTTACCATTTTATACTATTTATCTAACAATGAAATTTCGTTACTACAATGAACTTATCACGACAAAATATTTTTTACAATAAATTAACTATTTCATCGAGGTACGTTTTGTCACAACTAACTTGTATTTTAACATCAAATATAAAAGGCTTTTGTGACAAAAATACATATTGCAACAAAAAATAATTTTTCACTGCTTCTATTTCGTCAGTAAAAATAACTTACATAGACAAAATATTTGTTAGAATAAAATATTTATTTTATCACAAAAATAAATTGTCACAATTAACGTAAATTTTAACATTAAACGAAAAAAGTTTTTGTGAATAAAATACATATTATAACAAAATTTAATTTCTCACAACTTTTATTTCATCACTAAATGTTACTTATAAAGACAAAATATTTGTTAAAATAAAATATTTATTTCATAGCAACAAATAGATTTTGTCATAATTAAATTTTGTCTTCAGACCTCGCCGTCACCTTATGAACACCGGGACTTTGCACCTAGTTTACATATGCCCCACTAACCTTTGCCACAATATCGTGTTCATCCTTTCATTCACCGCAACATCAACCAACACCTTTTCTAAGCCTCTTGGTTACTCCCCTCTAACAACCACAACTTCATCATTATCAAACCAACCCCATGGCTGCACATATCCACACAGTCACACCACACACGGCTTAGGCCAATGTCATCACCCATTCAGACGATACTTCTGTCAAGAGGGAAGACATAATGAGAAAATTAAAAAGAAAAGAAAAGAAAGAACATAAGAGAAAAAAGTAAAAGCTTTACTTTTAGAAAGACAAAATTAATCAGTTGAAAATTTTAATAAATTTATTTGAAAATATTATCGTTAAAAAACATACATTCGTCTATGAATATAGTAATGAAAATATAATTTTATATAAAAGATATTTAGATTTATAAAAAAATCTTGTATTTATATAATATATATTATATATTTCACAAGTATCGATGAAATGATGGTTATTATAAAGAACATGAATTAAAACAATGATTGATTATGGTACTTAAAAATTATATATATGTAACGAACATGGCTTGCAAACAGTGTGGTATCTATTTTAATAATAATAATAATAATAATAATAATAATAATAATAATAATAATAATAAACACATGCATTGAATCTGTTGATTTTGAACAAAGGAAAATGTACTTTGAAAATTGCACAAAGATTTACCTAACATACATGAGTAGCATGAAACTCGGTATAGGAGAACCCCACCTTAACTTAATTTCTCTATTTCCCTTTGCAAATCCATAAAAGGTCCAATGAAGAATAGTGGTGACGATGATAGCTTCGTTTCAGAGAATAGTGGGGTTGGCATTGTCGTACAACGCGCGGAGGCAGGAACTCATGGTCGTGGAGGCACAATGATTTACTGACTTAGTGAACAGAAAGGTAGAAAGCCAAAAAGGGAGCGACCAAAATTTTTTTCTTTGGGTAAGATCTTGATGAAGATGACGGCTAAGTTTCTTTAGAGAAAGACTAAAAGTCATCAGAATGGAGAAAATGTTAATAAATAAAAAAATATAAAAAAACTCAATTTTATTATTTTTGTGACAATTTTTTCTGTAATAATAACTATAACTTATAGTTATAAAACTTATCACAAAAAATGAAAGACAACAATTGTGTAATATATTTTGCCACTATAATTAAAATATATAATTATAAATATAAATTGTTCAAAAATATAGATCTCAATATTTGTTATGATTTTTTTCTGTAACAACAATTATAATTTATAGTTACAAAACTTGTCACTATATTTTTTTTGCACCAAAAAATAAAAAGAAACATTTGTTACTATACATTTTGTGACTATAATTAAAATATATAACTACAAACATAATTTGTCACAAAAAAACTTGAATCCCATTATTTGTTGTGACAAATTTTTTCCCGTGATAATTATTAAAACTTATAGTTACAAACCTTGTCATTATATGACTTTTTTTTTGCGCCAAAAATGGAGAGGGAAACCTTTGTGACAAAAATGGTAACAAAATATATTGTCAATGTATGTTACACAAGTTTGATAATTGTGACAAAATATTATGACGGATTTAGTTTTTGTCACGATTGTATATGTTTTTTTAATTTAAAGTTACGCTTATATATTTTGTCACAATAAAGCTACTAATAGTGACAAAAATAATTGTCAAAATTAAATTTATCACAACAATAAAAAATTCTTGTAGTGCTCCTTTGACTAAAGGGGGGCTATTGTTGTGCCTCCGCCAAACGTCTCCGAAAATTATTATGGCTCTCCGCCCACATTAGAAGGGGTGAACCACCAAAGCGGTGTCTCTGCGCCACACACCCCTCCAGGTAGGTATCTCCCATATCTTTGGACTCGTCAGTCCATGGAGACTACCACACTCGGCCAATGCACCACGACAAGACAACCATCATAATCGACTGAGCCCGCAACCTGACAGCTGTGCTACAACTTGTTAGCCCATCAGTACCCATAACTAGGCTTGGCACTATCTCATCAGCCATCACTCGGCCTATAGTGCCAAGGGGATATACATACCCCTAAGACCGAAGACAAAGGGGATGCTCCCTCAATTCTCTACAAGGTCTATCAACGCCGAGAGTTGCTCTCGGTCCCTAGTCAACTAGGAGTGAACCGCCAAATTCAACGACCAACCATGGTCTTTTGTGGCTCTCGGCTCATCTTCCGACGAGTGAACTACCCATTAACAACCCCACACCTACCGTCGGCCACCGTCTCTACCTCTCTATTTTGGTGTCACCTAAAATCGGCATCAACAAGCCTCAATAAAAAATGAATAATGTTTTTACTAAAAAAATTAGATTAAAATAGTTTTATTTATGGATATATCAATAGTTTTGTCCTAGGTAGGGTGAAGTCATCATTTGTCCTAAGGTCACTCACATAGGATTTGGACTTTTAATCCAATCTTGACGTGAGTTTTATTCAATAGGAGTTTATGTTGGAGAACCCTTGGCAGGCTCGATAAAGGTTTTTTTTTTTTTTTTGTAGATCCCATATTAACAGGATTAACCACGGAGCTGCCTCCTTTGGAGGTATATATCGGGGGACACAGACAAAGGGTTTAACACAAGCATCCTTAGTCAAGGGAAATGTTATACAATGGCATGTCTTGATTTTTCGTTTTTACTGTTATGTAGGAAAATTCAAGAAGTATTGTATGCCATTGGAAATGTCCTTAAAGCTAAAGTGTAGGGCACGACATCGATCCTCGCCAACAACAATTTGACAATTAATTTATCATAACTCATGATGTATTAACGGTAAGTCGAATGATCTAACTATCGTGTTCCACTTCTCCAAAGCACTTTTAAAATTCTCTTAAAAGTTTAAAGATACAATTTCAATGCTAAAATAACACATAGAAACTAAAAAAAAAAAAACTCCATACTTTCCTATTATTGAGTTTACAACGGAATCCAAAAAACCACAAGCACCGTCCATATGAATAGTGAGGTATTCACCCCCTCTATTCATCTTCCTTTTATTCCAAATAAAGCATCCCACTATGTTTGGGTCCCCTCCCCTCCCTAAGATGCTCCTTTAAATCCCCCCATTCTCATTCCCTCTCTTCTCACTAATCATCCCTTTCCCTTCGCTCTTCCTTCTTTCTTTCAAATGTGTTTCTTCTTAGACGAGCCAGGGCTAATCATAACCCATCTTCTTTACAAAACAGCTCTTGTTTTAGCAGTGGTAAGATGGGTCCTGTCTTTGGCCCTGAATATCAGGTTTAATTTTAAACACATCACTTACTTCTTCTCTGCTAATCATCCATCGGATTCTCCTTCTCCATCTGAAATCATCAGAGACAGCCTCGGAGAAGCCAAGGAAAGGATGCCCTGGGTCTCCGACACCTGCGCTGTCTGCTTGTCTGAGCTCAACGAAGCTGACGATGTTCGAGAACTCAGGAACTGCTGCCACGTGTTCCATCAGGATTGCATCGACAGATGGGTTGACTACGATCAAGACGATGGTGATAATAATCGCAGGACTTGTCCACTTTGCAGAGCTCCTTTACTCGCCTCTTCTCAAAGCTTGGTTTGGTCTAACAGTGAACCCAGTTGGGCCGTTGATCGCCTGCTCTACCTATTTGGGGATGATCTGCTTCCTTAGATCACATCTGGGTTCCCCCCATATTTATCCATTTTTAATATTTAATTCCATTTATTCTCAACTAATTAGGTTAATTAGATTGATATTACCTTATTTAAAGTTTTTAGCTTTATTTTTATTCAGTTAAGCTCCTTTAATTTACTCTCATACACAATTCAATATGTATTTTATTTTTGTATATGGATGACACTTTGTCTTAGATATTCCAGCAATAATGATTGTTTAATTTTCTTCCCCATCCCACTTATGGTAATTTGGTTGACACAATTGAATTAATAGTAAATATTCAGAAAATGCAGAAGAGGTAAATAATTTAATTTTATATTAAGATTTAAAATTTTTTTATCGGGCATTCGCGTAATTATTATAAGAATATTTAAAAAATTCCATAAATGAAAGAAATATTTTAAAAAATTACAAATAGAATATAAAATATAATAATTGAGGAATAAACTTTACTACTGAACTAAAGCTTCATTAACGAATGAGTTGCCAACTCTGATGAAGCCCTTAATGATAATTAATTTATTGGTAAATACAATTATCATCTTTTGTCAGACTTTTTTTGGACCGCACATAATAATTCAGTTTATATGATATTTCATTTTTTCTAGAGATGGAACCTGCTTTTATGAGACTTTAGACAAAGTTCAATCATGAATGAGCTAATGACAAAATCCAGCTGACCGAATAACATCACACTGGAATCTTGGGTGAAATTGCTACGAATAGAAATTTTTTATTTCTTTTTAACGTTTTTATTTATACTTCATACTAAAAAAAATTAAAATTAAAGTTTAAGATAAAGGTTTAATGTTAGAATTTAAAATTATAATTTAAGAAATTATAAGTAAAATATTTTTTTAAGATTTAAGATTTAAAATTTAAAATTTTAGGTTAAAGACTTATAATTTAACTTTTTATTGTTCAATAGCTACATTGTATTGTCATACGATAATTCATACGTGTAAATATGATTCTGCTATCATTAATATTTTAACGAGGATTTTAACATAATAAAATTATTTTTGCCAAAATGATTTTAATATTTAAGCTTTGTTTTTTTGTTGCTTTCTGTAATTTAAACGAGTATTTATCCTAAAATTTCTAACTAAACAGGAGGAGATTTGGTCCCCAATGGGCCTTTACCCAGCAAATTTTCGCTTCAAATAATCGTTTGTTTACAATTGAATTTTTTAACTTTTGACAATGCTCGTTTAATCCCAACGTGCGTTTGCTCACAGTTGTCAAAAACGAAACTTTAGTGACACTTTCATCAAAACTTGAATTAAATTATATTGTCCTGTTTCAAAAAAAGTTACATTGTGTCACGACCTTAGCATATAACCAGTGTAACCCTTATAAAAAAATTATTAGCTATGTTTGGTAAATAGCTGTTTAAGCTAAAATTAAAGGTTTGAGCTAAAATTAGAAGTTTGACAGGTCAAATTCGTTAATTTAAATAGCGGATTGGAAAAACGGTTTGGCGTGAAACCTCTAATTTTAAAAAAACTGCTAATAAAAGCTTTTTTAAAATTAAATATTTTGATGTAAGAGTTATAAAACCTTTTACCCTTAACAATTATCAAAAAATCTCCAAATAACATAAATTTAATCTTTTTTATTTTAATTCTTCACCCTCACATATTTACATTGTGGCATTTGTAAACTAATACTTTTTTTTTTGACATATTTATATTTGTATTTAAATTTAATAATTAATTAAATTATATTAAAAATAATTATATAAATAATAAATTAATATATAGATCCTTCAAATATGTTTAGTAATATTATATTATAAAATATTTTATAATCTAATTAATATTAATAGATACAAAATATTGATAACTAATAAACTATTCAAACTAGTATCGAATATAATCATGTCCTTATATGTCATTTTGCTTGTTTAAATAATCAAACAACTATCAATTAATTTTACCAAACATTTTTATACAATCAGCTAATACAATCCGCTAGTCAAATCAACTAATATAATCCGCTATTAGTTATTCGCTAATTGCCAAATAGGGTTAATATTTAACCATTAAAGAAAACTATATGATTATTATATTTTAAACAAAACTAATACTTAATTTAAATTGTTATATTTTTAATTATTATTAACAATTAATGCTAATCATCTTACAGCATAATTACCAAGTTATTAATTAAGAACTCTCTTTAATCATTTAGTTCTTGCAAATTGTACCTGATGGAGAGTCAGAAGGAGAAGAAAGAAGCACCATTGCACTGGCTAGTAGGGGGAGTCTTAACATTACAAGCAGTCTGGAGAACCATTGCCCGAGTCTAGTCAACACTGACACCGAGTGACGAAGCACCTCCATTAAGGACTTGGCAGAGACACCGAGGGTTCGAGCTCACGACGATACCGAGCTGCAAGTAGCACGAAGAAGACAGTCTCCATGAGTTTCCTTGTATATAATCCAGGTAGGGAGACACGCTAATCAGCACATTGGTGCAAGCCCGAACTTGATTGCGCCATTGGTCCTGTACATAAACTTGCTGCTGCAGCTATAAAAAGCATTGCATGGAATTCCTATGTCTATTTGATTTGGAGGAACCAGAGTCTGTTTCGGGACATGAATTCTCAGGAGCATATCATTGTACAGAACATTAAAGACAAAGTCTGATTGAGATTAACGGGGAAACTTGTTAACAGAATCAACTTAGTAAACAGAATGGAATCTTGTATAGGCTGCTATTTTTCTTTGTAAGTTGATGATGTGTCTGAAAACAAATCATCTTGATTGGGAATTAGTGCAGCAATCTACTAGATCATGTGCAATTATAAGAAAGATAGCTAAATGAATCAATAAATAATCTTCAGCACTTTCTAGTGCCATAATACTAGCAGAATTTAACAAACAAGGCCAGAAGTGGGGCAGCTCAATTATAAGATTTTTTGGAGCAGGCTATCAAAATTGCACATGAAAAATACTATAATATATAAACGCTAGCATTGTGTAACGGGCATAGAGATGTCATGCATCATGTTTCGGGTAAAGACAATATTTTTAGGTTGGTGACCATTATATTTGGTATTAAAGTCGGTTTTTTGACCAACTATCAGTTGGTCTAACAAGATGAGGCGATAAATCCTTTAAGTAATGTCAAAATTCGATTCCTAACGCTGTGAGTAGAGCAAACTGAATTGAAAGAACTGTCCTTATAATAGGCCATGCAATGCCAAATCCCTATAATAGTAGCATGTGCCAGACGAACGAAAACCTGCAACAGCACATGGAGCTGGAAACACGGTTCCATCTCATCCAGCATTGGTCATGAGGCTTAGAACAAATGCATGAAGGTGGCAAAACGAAGTCCGAGCAGAGGGAAGAACATAGGATATTTGTTCATAACAAATCAAACACAACTAAGCAAATAAAAAACACAAAACCAGATACAAGCAGAAAGGTCACTCGGTGTCTCCTAATTCGAGGTGGGATTTCCCAGAACTCGAATTTGGGACACCAGTTTCGTATTGCATGGTTTTTCTAAACAATAAAAATATTTCATTATCCATCAAACATTAGATGCCAGTCACACTCCGACACGGACAGGGAGGTTAAAACATCGTCCCTTCCTCATCGCATTCATTTCATGCATCTGAAAATTTTCTAACTAATATTTTTTCACATTGTTTGTAAATTAAACAGAAAGCACAAAAGACATAACAAAACAAAATCTACATATTTAAAGTGACCTTGTTTTGACCCCCAAAGTTCCTGATAACAGTTAAGACCAGCACGACAATTACTTAATGGATCTCCAGCTGCATAAAGAAACACATAATCTTCATGTTAGGGAACCTATTGATAAACGAAGAAAAGCAATGAACTCGATCGTTGAGGTTAAAACGAGTATGCACCTGTTCAGAAACTGTGCTCTCGACAATGTAACCCTTAGGATGGTTCTCTATGCACTTGAGGAGATACTTGAAGGTTTCAATCTCGCAAGGGAGCGTGAGTCCACCCTTGTGATCGTACCCAAATTCCTCCTCTGCTTTTGCCAGCAAAATCTTGAAGACAGGATGGGTAAGGTAGCTTGTTGGGATGATAAACCTCCGAAGCTCTGGACCAACGTAAACCGCCAAATATCCCTTTGGGACATCGGGCGGTGGTTCGGGACTGGCACAACTTTCCTCATCAGAATCACAGTACATAATGTTTGTTAGCATTTTGTTTAAGGGTCTCGAGACACTCTCAGGGCAGTCTCCGGAGTGAGGAGTACTTGGCCTTGAGCCTAAAGTTTGGGGCAAATTAAAGTTTTATAAAAGCTAGTTTTTATAGTTTTTGACAAACTAAAGTTTGAGAAGCCAGTTTAGGGAGCAAACTAAGATTTTGACATTCAAAAGCTGTCTGTTTTTTATTGTTTCTGGTCAAACCAAGATTTTGACACTTAAAAGCTGCCTGTTTTTTGTTGCTTCTGACTTCTCAAACTAACTTTTCCACCCAAAAACAATCGCAAATAGGGCTTCAACGACTCTATCGGAGCTTTGATTTTTTTTCTGTTTTACCTCTCTTTACCCTTCAACTATTTTTCGATTTAAAGATGAAAAATTAACCAATTTTACGTTGGTCTAGGGATGACACTAGATCTTTTAAATAAAGTTATGGGTTCGAATTATAAGGTTATAAACAAAGTAAATTAATTTTAAAAAGTTGTCGATAACAAATCTTTACAGTACTGGATCCGAATTAGTTAATCAATAAAATAAATATCGATGAATATATAAAAATGAAAAATTAATTTAAAAATTATATTTATTTTATTTATTGATAATTAATAATGCCATTTTTAAGCCCATAATATAGGAAAGGTTATAAAATGATAATGTAAATGATTAAAATATTACTTTTTAGAATTTAATAAATAAAAGTGGACATTTGTAAAACAAAATGAAAATAGTTCAATGGCATTGTCCGTAGTTTTCTTAAATCCAAATATTAGCACCAAATGAAAATAAAAGTAGTGTACTTACTATTGGTTAGTCTAGAGATAAATTATTATATTTTTTTGAAAAATATCATAGATTTAAATAGTAAAACTATGAGAATGGTCATTAAACTATCTCCGCTTTTTTATTTTGATAATCAAACTAATTTTTTGATAAAAACATCCCTATCGTTACGCTGTTTTTTCCACTTTGGTCACCGGCCCTTTAAAAAGTAACCACAATGATTATGTGGACATTTTTAAATATTTTTTCTCTCTCCTTTATATATTAGTTTTTCTTTAAATTTATTCGACCAATAAGATAGTGACATGCGTCACAAACCTTATGAGAAGCAAAGAGAAAAATAACAAATACTTTGCTGTTGCATAGAGCCCAACAACTTCGGCATTGAGCTAAGCTTTCAATTTCTTAATTTTCACGAAATATTATATTTAAGTTATAATAATTTAGTACCAACAAAAAAATTAAACATTGGTATAGGAGAAGAGAATTGTAATACTCAAATTTTGTCTGGGTATATACATATAGATAATATTTTCTCTATAAATAAAATAAAAAATAAATAAATACAATAAGTCCATAAATAAATCCAAAAAAGGTCCATCTACAAAAAATAATGTTCATTTACAGATCTGGAACCAAAAGGCCCAATCACAATTTTTAAGCCCAAGTTACAACTTATTTCCCGTCAATTTCTAATAAATCCAGCCCAACAAAATTAGATTATAACTTTTTCCGCTAAAAAATGCCACATGGCAGCCTTTCATTGGTCGAAACAGATTCCACGAGGATTTGTGTTTCTTCAGGGTTATCTAGATCCAACTGGCAGAAGACGTCAGCATTGTGACGTCATCCATGATGTCACAAAAGTCAAACCTACAAGGCTTAAATAAAAAATAAGTGCTCAAAGTATGTCTTTTTATAACTTTAAGTGCCTAAAGTATTTTTTTTTTGTAAAAATAGGTGCTCAAAGTTTCAAAAGTTATAATTTTAGGTGCCGACCGTTAATGGGTGTTAAAATTTTTTTAATCAATCAATGCTTGACACGTGGCATATTTGGGGTACCTAAAATTTTAACTTTTGAAACTTTGGGCACCTATTTTTACAAAAAAATACTTTAGGCACCTAAAGTTCAAAAACTGCATACTTTGGGCACTTATTTTTCATTTAAGCCAACCTATAAATAGGAGAGGGAGAAAGTCTAGCCATTAATTACAAATTATTATCCTCATAATTATCAAAATTAAAAAAAAACATTAAAGAAGAGAGTGAAAAGCTTACCTCAGGAGTTGAACCGTTGAACGGAGAAGACGATCAGACGCTAGAGCTCGTTTGAAAAGTGATCAGAGTTACGAACCACCACTGTCAAAAGGTATATTTCCTTCATCTTCTTGTTTGTTACTATAAAAATGAAGAAAACATCAATATATATATAACATAAATGAAAGTAAAAACGAGGGAAAAAGGATTCGTGGGCTTATCTTGTGGTGGCTGGAGAGTTTAGAGTGTCTGTCGGAGTTGAAAATGGGTCGAGATGAGTAGTTTTAAGTTTTTAGGTCGGGGAAGAAGGAAGATTCTGTCGGATCGGACTTAGTTTTAGGCTCGAAAAAGAATTTTTTTAGGAGTTTAAAGTTTTGACACAGTGAAGGACAGCGGTCGAAAATCGATCTACGGCCGTCGGAGCAAAGACAAGGATGATCAAAATTTTAGTTTTAATTTCCTTTCAATTTGTTTTTTAATTTAATTAATTGCAATATAGTTTTAATTGTTAATTGGTGATTTAATTAATTCATATAGTATCATGATAGGTGACATAAATACTTATTATTATTATATAGAGCCTTAGTTTTAAGTTCTCATTAGGCTTAAATAATTTGAATATGGTAGATAATTGTAGAAAATTAATGAGTATTGAGTGAGAAATTTTGGAGTTAAAATTTGACTGGTGTCCTAAAGTAATGAGATGTTGTTCAACATGAAATCTTAAATAGAATATTCAATATTCATTAAAACCCTAGAAAATTGATAAATAACTTAGATTAATATTTAATTCCTTAATTAAGATTAGAACTTTAATAATTAGAGTAATTAAATATTAGGGAATATTATCTATAATTTTTGAGTTTAAATATGGATGGTGCTCAAGAGTAATAGAGTGTTATATCATATAAATTTTGAAATTAAATAATGATCATAGATTAAATAACACATGAATTTAAATTAAAGCCTTTCTAGGTTAGTACTTAAAATGAACTATACCATAATTAATCATGCATAAAAAACCTTTTGTAAGTGAGATATATTTTTGGAATATGAAAGGCAATGCCCAGAGCATATAGGGGTGTTTCCAATTTTATATTCGAAGAAAAAATATATTTCCTTATAAAATGAATATTTTCATTTTGAACATAAACTCAATTAATAATTAATGATTAAATTAAATTTGAATTGTTATTCCAAAATACCAAAATTCCACACAAAATTAACGGTACCGATATCGGGCGTTTGTAGGGGCGCCAATCCTTCCTCACACGTAATCGACTTTCAAACCCCAATTTTAAAAAAATCTATGGTTGTCCTTTTATGGTGCCCGGTCTACCAAAGTGACCGGTGGCGACTCCAAATCTTTTTAAAACCAAGTTTTAACAAAAAATCTAATTTCAAAAATTAATCGTCCATCCTATTTTATCGCTTCAAAAATGGTTTCGACAGCTTGGCGACTCCGCTGGGGATCAATTAGTGAGTAAGGCCTTAATTAATTTTGTGTGGCATTTTGGCATTCTAGAATGATAATTTGAATTTAATTTCTTCATTAATTATTGAATGGGTTTATAGGAAAAATGGAAATATAGTTTTAATTTGTGTGATATAACTGTCATTCATGCATAAGCCTTCTACCCGAGCTTTCTCCTTTAAGTGGGAGCAAGACATTTTTTACGTAGGGTTTTCCACCTTCATGCAGGAATTTTTTTTCTTCTTGTATACTAAACTTATACACTGTGGGATGTTCACCTCTACTATAAGGGTACGTATACTCCCGAATCGATGTCTTATTGTCGTAGTAGACAGTAACGACAGTTCAGGTACCCAGAGTTTAGAACAAACCACATTCTGTAAATCCAAGAGCCCAGTCCACTAGAGCCATGCGAGAAACCTTAGAATTAGGCAACGTGCTATTAGGGTGCTGCTGTTTTAAATATGCTTCTCTAGTTATTTCTTTGCCTAATATGAATTATTTTATTGTAGCAATTTAATTTTTGCTTATACGATTATTTCACCGTACTAACTCATTTTCTTTGTTTTCGTTTTTTCTTTTGTTTTACGTTTATGTATTCATACATTGTATTGCTTAAATATTGCATTTAAAAAAACAAAAAAAAACATTGCATTGCATTTTTTTTCAAATAACATTAGATTAGCTGAAAACCAATATCTCGAGAAATATGGACAATAGGCTTTTAGGGTTGACCAATATCAGAAGGTTGTTGAGGACCGCTTGGGAAGCATTGAGCAAAAGATTGATCAGTCCCAAAAGGAGATAGTAATTCGAGCTACCACATTGCTTAGGATTACGGAAGCCGGAAAAAGAATATTTTAATATAGAAGTACCGATATTGATGAGCAATAAGGTATCACATCTCACACGAGGGTTCAACCTGAGATGATTCTTCGTGCAAAAAGAAGAAGAAGAAAAGACAAAAAGGCAAAAAAAAGAAAAAAGAGAAAAAGAAACATAAAAGGAAAGTTCATATCAATATAGCCCGAGGATCTACGAAAAATCCAGTAGATCTGAGTTTGAATAATGAAGTGCCTGACTTTAAGGCACTTGTGGATTTTGAAAGTGTTTCAGCCAAAATCACATTGATCAGTGGTCAAGTGACTGTTACAGGACATGATGATTCTAGAAAAGTTGAGGGATTGCATACATTGGCAGAGTATTTCTCCGAAGTGATGAAATCTAGGGATTCAGTTGAGGATAGAAATTTTCTCATAAGAGAATTAACTTCATTAAAGAAAAGAGGAGCAGAGAGCACAGAAACAGAAGACAAAGAAGCTGAAGAGTTTAGTAAGAAAAGGAAGGGGACTATTCTAATCTCAATGATATTTTTGGATTTGTTCTTTATCTCGTGCAGAATCACCTTTTGATGATAGTGCCCTGAAGTTTTATAAGTCTTTTTATGGCATAGTTTTGAAACATAGATTCAGTAATCTCATCAGGAATGGGTATTTATGTTTTGAGAATGGAGAACCTCGATTCTATAAAAGATCATTATTTTCTAGAGGAATTGAGATAAAAGAGAAAAAACATAATCCAAAGCAAGCTCTTGTGGGAAATTCACTACAGTTTGGGGTCTACCAAAACCAGAGAAATTTTTTGACATATATCCCTTCAAAGTTTCATTTACTGAAAAATACCCTAAATGTAACCCCCTCGACCCAGCCTAGTCGCAAGACCGAACCGAACGAGCTACATTAGGTTTACCAAAGTAAACCATGAAGAAAACTCTGGAAACGCGACCATTTTTTCCCTTTTATCTTATCTAGATGCTGGTTATTACCCTACACGCACATACAAACAATGAGTGGAAACCTAACTTATCGGGCATCGAATTGATATCCAATTGGCCACATTACAAGAATAGGGTCCAAAACGTAAATCTGTAAATCTATAAGGGTTAACTTGTAATTTGCTTTACCAATCTTCGATTATTCAGGTTACAAGCATACATGCCAAATTTCAACTTAAAACGATCATCCGAATTCCATCCAATTGCATACATGACACCTAGGGACCAAATTGTAAATTTCATTATTTCGAAGGGCCAATTCCACAATTAAAGTTACCAATCCACAATTAAACCAATTACATGCATACTAATGAAATTTCGGGTCAAAATGATCATTCAAACTCATTTAATTGCAAGTAAAACAACCAGGGACTAAAACGGGAGAAAATAGAAACCTTAAAACATACTTTTAACTAACTTAATCACTGACCGTATCGATACGCGGGCAAGTGTATCGATACGCCTGAGCTTTCTCAAAATTCTAGATTCCAGTAGCTCAAAACCGTATCGATACACCTTTACGTGTATCGATACACTATGCTTGAAAATGTGCTTATCCGTATCGATACGGTCACCTGTGTATCGATGCGCTGTGCCTGGAAACACTTACTTGTATCAATACGGGCATAGGCGTATCGATACGCCCTGACCTATAATGTCAAAATTTGCTGGTTTTTAGCCTCGTTTTGGAATTCTAACACTTAAGCATGCTTCTAACAATCAAATAACATCATCGTTGGTCATTTTCCATCAACTACCATAAACCAAACATCAAGGATCAATCATCATGCCTCAAAGGTAAACTATAGGCATGCTTCCTAATACTCAAGCAACCAAAGTATGAACCATATACAAAATCCAACAAACCAAGCTTATCACAAGTCCAAAGCAATAATATAAACTTGCTCAAACAGAGAATTAACCACTCAAACCCTCCCAACAACATTTAAGCCACACTGCCTTTATTACTACTTTAAAACCCAAACATACTTTGGTAAATCAAGTCTTGGAATTCCCTCATTGCTTGCTAGGCCACTTGCATTCAATCAATCTGCATTGATGATAAAATAGAGCGTAAGCAATCAATGCTTAGTGAGGAGCACTTGAGAATATAAAACATCATCCAATGCAATTTAGAACCATTTCAAACCATCATGCCATTCTTTCAAAACATGCACTTAATCTTTATGAAATCTGCATATTAAACTATATGCAACATGTATCATGGATTCCACAGCATAATCCCACATGCAATTCCCTCTACTTAAGCTTTTCCAAGCATAACATCCCATATGCAAAGCTTAAGGAGTATAACACGTATAAATCACGTCATTCAAACCAATCCATCAACATGATACAATTTAAAACATTATATTAGCTTTCAAGCAATCCATTTCAATATTCACCCTTTCCATAAATCATCATTAACATCGGATACAAGGATTTCCCAAGAGATTTCGCAATCTCTTGTAGCCCAATGGCATGGAGTTGTGCAACACATGCACTACCTCTACACTACCAAGGTTAATCCTCCAACTTGGAGTACACACACTCGACGCATCAACCTCTATAGCTCATGGCTAGAGTAAAAGCCATCTAAGTGTTACCTCAACAACATTGGGGTTCACATGATCGGAGTAAGTACCTCTCGTACTACCTCTACAACCACGGGTGACTTATTATAGTGCATTTTAAATCCTATGGCCGGCCAATTATATCCGATATCATTTCCATAACATTTTCGATTCATCACTTGCCAATATAATCCATTTTTATAAACATTCCTCACTGTTTTCATATGCATTATTCAAATCATTTCGTTGTGCATTAAACCATGCATAAACCATGTTCATAACATTGTTTAAAATAATGCATTACTTTCCAAAAACATCTAACCTCATTTCATATCATTTCATAGCATTAAACCATGTTTATTTCATGCATAAAACATGATTTAAAAAATCATTTAACAAGTGCATTCATAAATCATTTTCCACCGAAATCAAGAGAGAAATCCACTTTACTTACTTCTGAGCCTTAGACCAGTGTATCAAGCCTTGTCTAGACTCCCATTAAACCTTTTAAAATCTTTGAAAAGCCATTCTTATTTGTTTCACTCACCGACAAAGCAACGCCTCTCTTGCTGATGCCAAATTAATCTTCCGATAACTCCTCAACACCAAGGTTCACTTTCGAATTAACTTCCCCTATTTCAAACAAATCAAAACAGAGGATCCAATGCATTATAATGCATCCAAACTCACAACAACCATCAATTAACATTTATCTAACTATAATCCCCCACAACACCACAACCTATAACATGAAAACGCCATCGATTCACAAAAAACCTCAACCCAGCCCACAACTATGAAACTCAACCTTCAAATAACATCAATTAACATCAAAACAACAACACAAAACAACCTTATACCTCCAGCAACCAATAATTAACCTCAACACCTCAAAATCTCTTAAGTACCAAACTAACAAACTAGAGATTCAATAGATTCTGGGATTCTATCATCAAAACTCAATTCATTATCATATTAAACATCAAAATCAAGGAATAAACCAATCCTTAACTCAGCGAAAACATATCACCACGAATTTCTTCAATTTTTCATCATAAACCATCAATTAAACCATAAATCCGAGTTAAATTAATCAAAACCCAATGAAAATCATATAAAATGGATCAAGAACTTTGGAATTTCAATAAAGAACTTTTCATTAGAGGAGAAGAACGAATCTTTCCTCCAATACTGATTTCTCCCCTCATTTGCTTTATAAACCATGAAAATCAAGGTAGAAACAATAAGTATTTGATGTAAAAGCTTTAGAAATCAATTGGAAATCAAAACTCTTTGAAATCCTAATTTTACCTGAAGAAATTGAAGCTGGAAATGTGTTTGGCTGAAGAGAAATTGAGAGAAAGAAGTTACAAAGTTAGTTACGTGAAATTTTTTTAAAAGGCTTAATTGTGTTTAATTAATTCTCTCCACTATTTATACCTCTTAAAACTTAATTGAAAATAGTTAATTAAAGGGAGAAATCTGATGAAACCCTTTTGGATTATTAGCTCCTTAAAGATTCAAATTTTGACCCATTTTCAAAACAGTCACTAAAAATAGTTTTACAAACTTTGCGTTTTAGTCACTAACTCAAAATGTCCTATTTTCAAATTTCTTTTTCCAAAATTGTTTTCACCAAAATCATTTATATGATTAATAAAGATTTTAGACTATTTTCCATATTTTTATCCTTTATAAAAATATTCAATCCAATTTAAATCCTGAATCTGACTCGAATCTCTAATTCCGGTCCACCGGACCTACTAAACCATCCCAAAACCCTTAGGCTCAAAACCGGGGTGTTACAACTCTCCCCCACTTAAGAAATTTCATCCACAAAATTTACTTGGAGGAAAAAGAAGCAGAAATTGCTCTTTCATGTCTGACTTACTCTCCCATGTGGCCTCCTCAACTCCTCGGTGCCGCCACAACACCTTAACAAGCTCTATCGTCTTCCCACGTAGAACTTTACTGCTGGTATCAAGGACTTCTACTGGTTCCTCATCATAGGAAAAATCCGGCCTCAATTCCACATCTTCCACCGGCATAACATGCGATGGATCAGATCGATATTTCCTCAACATCGAAACTTGGAACACATTATGAATTTTCTCCAACTCAGGAGGCAACCTCAACCGGTATGCTACAGGACCCACGCGTTCAATAACCTTGTATGGTCCAATGAACCTCGGACTAACCTTACCCTTACGTCCGAATCTCATCACCTTTTTCCATGGTGACACTTTCAAGAATACGCGATCACCCACCGCATATTCTACCTCTTTACACTTCAGATCCGCGTAAAATTTCTGTCAATCCGCAGCCGCTTTCAACTGATCGCATACAAGCCTAACCTTCTCATCTGTATCTTTCAGTACACCCGGCAGGGTAACATGCTTTTCCCATACCTCAGCCCAACATAAGGGCGCACGACACCTCCGACCATATAACGCCTCATAAGGTGCCATCTTTATACTCGCCTAATAACTATTGTTGTAGGCAAACTCAACTAAAGGCAATTGCTTCTCCCAGGTTCCTTGGAACTCAATAATGCAACATCTCAGTATATCCTCCAAAACCTGGATAACCCGCTCAGACTGCCCATCTGACTGAGGATGATACGCAGTGCTAAAACTCAACCTTGAACCCAAAGCCTGGTGCAGACTTCTCCAAAATCTTGACGTAAACCTTAGATCCCTATTCGAAACAATGGATTTAGGTACACCATGCAAGCGCACAATCTCAGCTATATACAAATCCGCCAGCTTGTCCAAGGTATACGTTGTATGCACTGGCAGGAAATGTGCACACTTTATGAACCGGTCAACAATCACCTAAACAGAATCCTTTTTATCCGGTGTCAACGACAAACCTGTTACAAAATCCATGGTGATTCTCTTATATTTCCACTCTAGAACTTTCAGCGCTTGCAACAACTCGGATGGAAATTGATATTCAGTCTTGACCCGCTGACATACCATGCGCTTGGAAATAAACTCAGCCACATCCTTTTTCAACCCAACCCAGTAGTATGCCTCCCTCAAATCACGATACATCTTAACACTACCAGGATGCATAGAAAAAGGACTAGAGTTACCATGCGTTTGGAAATAAACTCTGAATCATTTGGCACCACCATCCAAACCTTGAAACACAAAACTCTGTCATCATCAAAATGAAACTCCGATGGTTTCCCATCCAAGATATACTTAACATGAGGTACCAACTTATCATCATATGATTGCTTAACTTTAATCAACGGTGATAACGTAGGCTTAACTTACAACTCGGCTAACAAGCCCCCATCACGAGTTACACTCAACCGAGCGAACATAGCTCTCAACTCAACCACAACTTTTCTACTCAAAGCATCTGCCACCACATTTGCTTTACCCGGATGATACTCAATGGTCAAATCGAAATCCTTAAGCAACTCCATCCATCTTCGCTGCCTAAGGTTCAACTCCTTCTGTGACATTAGATACTTCAGGCTCTTATGATCCGTAAAACCAAACACTTCTCACCATAGAGGTAATGTCGCCAAATTTTCAAAGCGAACACCACAGCCGCAAGCTCCAAATCATGATTTGGATAATTGCGCTCATGAACTTTCAACTGCCTTGATGCATAGGCCAAAACCTCCTCGCCCTGCATCAGCATACAACCCAAGCCAACATACGACGCATCACTATAAAACACAAACTCCTTCCCAAATTCTGACTGAATCAACACAGGAGCGTGTGTCAAAACCTCTTTCAACTTTCAAAACCTTGCTGTTGCTTTTCCATCCACACAAAAGGAATATTTTTTTTGCAACAACTTGGTCAACGGTGCTGCGATACTCGAGAACCCCTCATCGAAACGACGGTAATAACAAACCAACCCAAGAAAACTACGCAACTCCGATACAGACTTAGGTTTCTTACAATTAAGAATAGCCTCGATTTTCTATGGATCGACGTGAATACCTTCTGCGGAAACCACATGACCAAGGAACATCACCTTCTTAAGCCAAAACTCGCACTTGCTCAACTTAGCATTGATTATCCCCCAGCACTTGCAACACTACCCGCAAATACCGATCATGCTCTTTCTCGATACGAGAGTACACAAGAATATCGTCTATGAAAACTACCACTAACTGATCAAGGTACTCATGAAACACTTTATTCATCATGTCCATAAATGCAGTTGGGGCATTTGTCAAACCAAAAGGCATAACCAGAAACTCATAATGCCCATACCTAGTACGAAAGGCAGTCTTTGGCACATCCACATCCTTCACTTTCAACTGATAGTACCTAGACCTCAAATCTATCTTAGAGAACACCGAAGCACCTCTAAACTGATCAAACAAATCATCAATTCGCGGTAAGGGATATTTATCTTAATCGTCAACTTATTCAGTTATCGATGTACATCCTCATCTTGTTGCCATCATTCTTCTTCACAAATAACACCGGTGCACCCTAGGGTGAAACACTAGGTCTAATGAAACCTCGATCAAGAAGCTCTTGCAGCAGAGTCTTCAACTCCTTCAATTCCTTAGGTGCCATGCGATAAGGCGCAATGGACACCGGAGCCGTATCAACACACGTCTTGATTTTAAACTCTACCTCTCTATCTGGCGGTAACCCTGGTAACTCTTTAGGAAAAACTTTTGGAAAATCAAAAACTATACGAATGTCCTGCACACGAATATCCCTAGATCCAAGATTCATAACATAGGCCAAATACGCCTGACATCCGAGTTTCAACATTCTACTTGTTTCCAAAGCTGAAACAACATTGGCCAGGAACTTTGCATTCTCGCCAACCACCACAACTTCATAATCATCGGCAAGACGCAAGGATATCCATTTAGTTTCAAAATCCACAACCGCCCTATGCTCGAATAACCAATCAATCCCTAAAATTACATCAAAACCATAGAATGACAACTCCATCAAATCTACGGCAAACACATGATCTTGCATTATTAAAGGACACCTTCGATATAACTTTCTAACCACAATTGTTTCACCCAAAGAACTAGTTACTCGAACACCAACATTTAAAATCTCAACAGGTATATCAAGTAACTATGCATGCTCACTCGAAATATATGAATGGGTGAAACCAGAATCAACTAATGAAACAACGACAGAGATTGCAAAGTAAAGGTGCATGCAATCACATCAGTATCGTTGCGTCCCTCACAATGCGTATACACCCTCGCGGGAACTCCATTCTCTGACTGGATAGCAACAGTGTGTGCTACAATCCTATGCCCACAATCTCTCGACTAGAAATGTCCTCGTCCATGCCCTCGACCTCTCGGGGCAACCACATCAAGTGCAGGAGCCTGCGCACCTCTAGCTAACATAGGGTAATCACGCCTCACATTATCAGTCGACCCACAACTCCAACAAGCATTAGCTACAACTGGTGCAGGAACTGGACCAACTCGTCCTGTCTATGGACAGTCGCGTTTAACATGGTCTCGAGATCTACAACCCAGTAAACCTTATCCGACCTCCAGCAAACCCCATAATGTCTCTTCCTACACTGAGCATATTCAGGTATTCCACCTTCAGAACTCTGCCCTAACTGACCTCTCCGCCAAAGCTCAGGTCGATATCTCTAGTCCCGATGTCTCTTATACCTACCACCACCAATATTAGAATCAGCGACTCTCTTACCATGACCACATCCTCCAGCACGGGATGTCAAGCCCAAACTTTGCTCAATATCCTTGGCTCTTGAAGCCAACACATCAAAATCAACATACTCAGCAACCAACATATATGTCTTAACCTCTTGAGCCAATCCATAACGGAAGCGGTCGCAACGGCTCCTCTCATTAGGCATCAACTCAGAAGCATACTGGCCCAGCCTCACAAACTGTATCTCATACTCAGATACCGATATATCTCCCTGAACCAAAGCCATGAACTCGCGTTTCTTCTCATCTTGGTATCTAGCTCTGAGATACTTCTTCCTAAAGCCAGATTGGAAGGTTTCCTATGTCACATTGTCAGCCTTCATACTCGCAATCACCGTACTCCACCAGCTATACGCATCTCTCTACAGCAGAAATACATCACATCTCAGCTTACGGGCGTCAGAATAACCTATCTGATCTAATATACGATCTGTGTTGGCAAACCACTCCTCGGAAGCCTCAGGCATCAACCCTCTAAACTCGACCCCTTCCAAGCTAAGTAAATGCTCTAAAGGTAATCCCGGATTAACAGTAGCAACCGGTGCTGGTGCAGGCACATGCACTCTAGCCATCACGGCCTGGAACGCTCCCGTCATTGCCTGTATCAAATACGTCATATCACTCAATGCTGGCTCAGCCGACACAGGTGGTACTTGCTCCACACCCGCAGGTGGATTCGGCGGAGGAGGTGGCAACCCCTCAATAGGCATAAGATTATCCTCACCCTCTTGCCTTCCCGCATTCGCATTAAAACGTAATTCTCTCCTCGGTGGCATCGTAAACAAAAAATCTATGGCATGATAATACACCAAAACAAAAACGATTAGGCCATCTTCAAGCAAAGGTCCAAGACTTCCATTTCAAATCTAAAATACTTTACATTAGTAGCAATAAGACAATGTGTCCCAAATCATACCCCAACATGGCATATAACACACAATCAATCACCGTGTATATCAATCAACTCAATTCAATCTACATATATATCAAACAACTTCCCAACATGCATAAACCAACCATAAACTACTCCCAACAATTATAACCTGGCTCTGATACCACCAAATATAACCCCCTCGACCCGGCCTAATCGCAAGACCAAACCGAACGTGCTATATTAGGTTTACCGAAGTAAACCATGAAGAAAACTCTAGAAACGCGACCATTTTTTTCCTTTTTATCTTATCTAAATACTGTTTATTACCCTACATGTACATACAAACAACGAGTGGAAACCTAACTCAATCGGCATCGAATTGATATCCAATTGGCCACATTACAAGAATAGGGACCAAAATGTAAATCTATAAATCTATAAGGTTTAACTTGTAATTTGCTTTACCAATCTTCGATTAATCAGGTTACAAGCATACATACCAAATTTCAACTTAAAACAATCATCCGAACTCATCCAATTGCATGCATGACACCTAGGGACCAAATTATAAATTCCATTATTTCAAAGGGCCAATTCCACAATTAAAGTTACCAATCCTCAATTAAACCAATTACATGCATACTGGTGAAATTGTGGGTCAAAACGATCAGTCAAACTCATTTAATTGCAAGTAAAACAATCAGGGACTAAAACAGGAGAAAACAGAAACCTTAAAAAACAGTTTTAACTAACTTAACCACTAACCGTATTGATACGCGGGTAAGTGTATCGATACGCCTGAGCTTTCTCAAAATTCCAGATTCCAGTAGCTCAAAATTGTATCGATACACTTTACGTGTATCGATACACTATGCCTAAAACTGTAGAACCGTATCGATACGGTCACCCGTGTACCGATGCGCTAAGCCTGAAAATGTGCTTATCTGTATCGATACGGTCACCTGTATATCGATAATCTATTCCTGGAAACACTTACCTATATGATACGGGCACAAGCGTATCGATACGCCCTGACCTATAATGTCAAAATTTGTAGGTTTTTAGCCTCATTTTGGAATTCTAACACTTAAGCATGCTTCTAACAATCAAATAACATCATCATTGATCATTTACCATTAACTACCATAAACCAAACATCAAGGATCAATCATCATGCCTTAAAGGTAAACTATAGGCATGCTTCCTAATGCTCAGCAACCAAAGCATGAACCATATGCAAAATCCAACAAACCAAGCTTATCACAAGTCCAAAGCAACAATATAAACTTGCTCAAATAGAGAAGTAACCACTCAAACCCTCTCAACAACATTTAAGCCACATTGCCTTTATTACTACTTTAAACCCAAACATACTTTGGTAAATCAAGTCTTGGATTTCCCTCCTTGCTTGCTAGGCAACTTGCATTAATCAATCTGCATTGATGATAAAAGAGAGCGTAAGCAATCATTGCTTAGTGAGGAGCGCTTGAGAATATAAAACATCATCCAATGCAATTTATAACCATTTCAAACCATCATGCCATTCTTTCAAAACATGCACTTAATCTTTATGAAATCAGCATATTAAATTATATGCAACATATATCATGGATTCCACAACATAATCTCATATGCAATTCCCTATACTTAAGCTTTCCCAAGCATAACATCCCATATGCAAAGCTTAAGGAGTATAACACGTATAAATCACGTCATTCAAACCAATCCATCAACATGATACAATTTAAAACATTATATTGGCTTTCAAGTGATCTATTTCAATATTCATCATTTCCATAAATCATCATTAACATCGGATACACGGATTTCCCAAGAGATTTCACAATCTCTTGTAGCCCAATGGCATGGAGTTGTGCAACACATGCACCACCTCTACACTACCAAGGCTAATCCTCCAACTTGGACTACACACATTCGACGCATCAACCTCTACAGCTCATGGCTGGAGTAAAAGCCATCTAAGTGTTACCTCAACAACAGTGGGGTTCACATGATCGGAGTAAGTACCTCTCGTACTACCTCTACAACCACGAGCGACTTATTATAGTGCACTTTAAATCCTATGGCCTACCAATTATATCCGATAACATTTCCATAATATTTTTGATTCATCACTTGCCAATATAATCCACTTTTATAAACATACCTCATTGTTTTCATATACATTATTCAAATCATTTCATTGTGCATTAAACCATGCATAAGCCATGCTCATTGATAAGTGTTCAAAAGTACTATTTTTATTACCCTTTTTACTCATATTATTGTTAGACTTAAGCTCATATTAGTTTCATAATTAGTCATTCATGCATTAATTTATGTTTCTTTCCACCATTGAGCTTGATTACATAACTTGGTGATTTTTGTGGAAAAAGATGCTGCTTTGGTGTGTTTTTTTGTGTGTGCAGAATTACTTGCCTAAACAAGGCTAGAACCAGTTGCCAGGACAGTGCACGAAGGAGATGCCGAGCTAGTTGCCAGGGCAATGCATGAAGAAGACGCCGAGCCAGTTGCCAGGGCAATTGTCGACAAAGAATAAGGTGTTATGGTAGTCAAAATTGATGACTAGACAAGCCCAAGATGACGTGGAGCAAAGCTAAATCCCAAAGGAATTTGATTTCCATGAAGAGATTAAAGAAGAATTAAATTCCAAGAAGATAAGAGAAGTTCTAATAGGAATATAATTATAATAAAGAATTATATTCTTTAAAGATAATTTAATTCCAACTTAACTTCCTCCTCAAAGAAGGACTTTGACCTAGCCCTATAAATAAGAGGCCATATCGTCAACTTGAGAGGAGAGCGAGAAGAGAAAGAGAGGGGAATTTCGACAACTCCAAGGAGGGCAAGAGGAGAGAATTTTCGACAAGCATCTAGGGCAAGAAGGATTTCGACAAGCCTCATTCTTCATCCTTTTTCTTTCTTGTTCGATTGGGTTCATGCTAGGGATTATTTATCTTGTGTTTCTTTGGAACCTAGCCATGAACTAAATCTATTTGGCTATGGTTATTGTGTTTTATGGATGTGAGAAACTATTGGTTTTTGTTTAGGTAATAAGAGTTTGCACTTTTCTATTCAAGGTTTATTCATTCTTGGTTCTTATTCTTGTTTGCGAGTGAATTGGGAGAGGATCTCGTGATTTCATCTATTTATCTAATATCGGGAGAGTTAGATTCAAGAAACGAATGAATATGATCTTTATTCAATCTATTGATGGTGAAGATTAATCCGGCTTAGGAATAAGTTAAGGATTTCAACGGCTAAGAGGAGCACAAGATTGGTTGTTGTTCACCCTTGATTCACGCAGGGATGTATTATCAAGGCATGCACAAATAGCTAGAGTTTCGACTTAGGGATAAGAAGAAACCATTGAAGAACGCTCTGCCGAACCTTGAAGATTGCTGCCCAGACGCCCAAGTAGTTGCCCAACTAGTCGCCCAGGTAACCATCGATTAGTTGCCAAGGCAACCCCGTTGTGCAAGTTTCCACGGCAACTGAGTTGCCCGTGCACTCTTTTACCAAGACGATCCAATCGGCTATCACACCTCAACTCATGATAACCTGCCCTATCTCTCTCTCATTTGATCTCATCTTTTCTTTTACTTTATTGCTTTCTAGCTTAGTTATTAGTTAAACTCCTATAATCCTTTATTTGTGTCTTTACTTTTTACAGTGCAAGAGACTAGATTCTTGAAGTGGCACCAATCCCTATGGAGACGATATCTTTTATACTATAACTTGCAACGTGTATACTTACACAATTGCGTAGCACTTATTACGCGCAACAAGTTTTTGGCGCCGTTGCCGGGGATTGGCAATTGGTGTTAGTTGTTTTTGTTATTGCATTTTTTCTCTTAGTTTTACTAACTTTTCTTTTTGTTTGTTTTATCAAAAAAAAATTTAAGTGCGCTACAAGTTAAGGGACATCAACATGTCAGGAAATAAAAGCCAATCTATTCGAGATATGATGTTGGAAGATATGAATCAATCCAATCAAGAGTTTCTTGCACCCTTTGATGATTACCTATACCAACCGAGAAAAGCCCAAAAAACTTATACCGTGGAAAAAATCTTGTGCTATGTGTGGAGAACATCATGTGTTTGAAAATTGCCCTCACATTTTCGGTGCATATAACTACATGGAGGACCATAGAGGGAACCAACAACAAAATTCTTCATGGTATGGTCAAAAAGCTCAATTTTTTTTTACCACAACAATTTTGCCGCAACAACAGATATGCCATGGCAATGTAGTCCTTTTCAAGAGCATTCCAATTCCTTGGAGGAAACGTTACTAGCTTTCTTGGCTAGACTTGACGGATCAATTGAAGAGATTCGAAAGCTATCAAAATCTATGGATACGAGGATAACTCAGTGGGATACAACCTTAGGAGATTCAGAAGATCAATTGGGGAGATCCACATATGTCATGGATAATATGCACCAACAATTCATTCCTAGGGATACTGAAGTCCCAAGGCAAGAGGACAAGGAACAATGCAAGGAAAGCTCTATGATATGTGAGGAACAACTAAAATCTCAAAGTCGAGAGTATGCCAATGAGAGAGACTGCCCAACACATGATGAGTCTGAACAACAAATTGCCTCGGCAATGATTGAGGAGCCTGAACAGAGCAATGCCGCGACAACACTCAATGAAGCTGAGAACAATAATACTACAGCAAATTCTGAGGAGCCTGATACCCAGAAGGTTACAACATTGATGTTGAAGCATGAATTCGTAGATTTCTCTCATCTACAGTTGCCACGGCAATTACACGACCACATGCAAGATCAACGAGATGATAATACATTGCCAATGGAATATGAGCAGGTAATGGTTGAACCTTTCGAATTCTTTAAAAACTTACCTCGTCCATTGAAGGTACGTCTTGAGGAACCGATGTTGGTAGATTTGAAGCCATCAAAATCTCTACTGATGGAGATGTTTGAGAGGCCAAAAGAAAACGGTGTTTGGATTCATAAGGCTTTTCAGAAAATTGATTCTTCCCTTGACTTACAACAAATTTTGGCAACTGATTGCCACGACAATTGGCTTGAGTAGCAATTGCCATGACAACAAAGGCTACATCCAACCATGATAGAAGTTGACAAGAATGAGGTAATTGAATGGTTAAGAATGGATATAATTTTTCCTATTAATATATTTATGCCTTCAGGAATAGTAGCAAGGTGGAGAGTATACATGGACTACAAGTGAACAAAGAAGAAAGACACCTCCACCATGGTAACGCTAAAGGGAGTAGTGGCAAGCACATTGGCCAAACTCTTTTTGGGCAATATTGTCACTCGATGGAGGGTGCGGATGGACTATAAGAAGTATCGAAAACGACCATCCTCAAGTTTTCTCAAATATGCACTAACATTAGAAGATGCATGATGGCACTCTTTTCAGACATTGTCGAAGACTTCCTTGAGATCTTCATGGATGATTTTTCAGTTTTTGGTAGTGACTTCAACAGTTGCCTCGACAATTTAGAGAATGTGTTGGCAAGATGTGAAGAAACCGATTTAGTCCTTAATTGGGAGAAGTGCCATCTTATGGTAGATGAAGGAATAGTGCTCGACCACAAGATTTCATCCAAGGAAATTGAAGTAGACAAAGCCAAGGTGGACGTGATTGAGAGATTACCCCCACCAAGATAAAGTCTTCCATTTTGATGATTCTTGCACCCAAGCATTCAAAACCCTAAAGGAAAAACTTGCCTCAGCAACCATTGACGCCTCGGCAACCATGGATGCACATGCCTCGGTAACCCTTGATGCCATAGCAGCTATTGATGCGTACGCCTCGGCAACTCTAGACACACACGACTCGGCAATCTTGGGAGCAGTCGCTACGGCAGCACATGCCTCGGC
Source organism: Hibiscus mutabilis (assembly GCA_019671005.1). Taxonomy (NCBI): domain Eukaryota; kingdom Viridiplantae; phylum Streptophyta; class Magnoliopsida; order Malvales; family Malvaceae; genus Hibiscus; species Hibiscus mutabilis. The sequence continues at coordinate 21,864,880 of CM033753.1, read as the reverse complement.
AATACTCTGGTACGCAGATTTAGTTAATTTCCTTGTTTGTGGTATTTTACCTTATGGCCTTACTCACCAAGGGAAGAAGCGGTTCCGCCATAATGCTAAGCATTACTTTTGGGACAAGCCCTCTTTTGTTTAAACAATGTGCAGATCAGGTAATACGCCGATGTGTCCCTGAAGAAGAGCAGCAGAATGTACTCTAGCAATTTCATTCTTCACCCTATGGATGACATTTTGGAGGAACTCATACCACGGCCAAAGTTTTACAATCCGGTTTGTATTGGCCAACACTGTACAAAGATGCCCAAGAGTTTCACAAGCAATGTGATCGCTGCTAGAGGACAGGCAATATCACCCACAAACCAATGGGCAAGCAAAAATTTCCAACCGGGAATTGAAGGGTATACTCGAAAAAGTTGTAAATCCCTCTAGGAAGGATTGGTCAGTAAGACTAGATGAAGCGCTTTGGGCATATCGCACTGCATTCAAAACACCCTTAGGTATGTCCCCCTTCTGACTTGTCTATGGCAAAACATGCCATCTACTAGTAGAAATCGAACACAAGGCATATTGGGCAATCAAGACCGTGAATATGGATTGGGAAAGTGTCGGGTAAAAGCGTTTGTTGGACCTCAACGAGATAGAAGAATTTCGTGCACTCGCCTATAACAATGCACAAATCTACAAGGAGAAAACAAAGCAATGGAACGACAAGAAACTATTGCCGCGACAATTCATGCCAGGGCAACTAGTTCTCTTATTCAATTCTCGACTAAAACTTTTCCTGGGAAAACTAAAATCAAGATGGTCGGGACCATTAGAAGTTGTCAAACCATTCTCCCATGGTGTTGTGATAATCAAGTCCATTACCGACGAACATGAATTCAAAGATAACGGACAAAGATTGAAGCACTACAACGGTGCCCATCTAGAACGTAACAAAGAAGTTGACACCTTAGGAGATGCATGAGCATGCTCTCCTTTCGATATTTTATTTTTCTTTTTATTTTTCTTTTTTTTGAACTATTTTGTTCTATTATTTTCGGTTATTTTTTCTCTTTATTTTTAGCATATATTTTATTTTTCTTCATTATCTTTAGTTTCTAGGTTTTCTTTGTTTTCTTTTCTTTTCCACAACAAGACTCACAACCAACATGCTATGGAAATTCACTGCCGACTACTTGCCACGACAACCGCAACAGAGGATGCCCCTGCAATTACCTCAGCAGTTGCCACGGCAACAGAAACTACTGATGCCCAGGCAAGTGAACCTGCATCGACAAACATGGATCAAATCAAAGCAATGCTATTCACGTGGCACCAGCATTCAACCACCGACTGAAAAATGAATCAAGCAAACGGCACGAAGGAAACTTATCACTCGAGGTGACGACCTCTCCGACTAACTCATTTCATTTAGTTTTTTTTTAAATTTTGTTTCACTCTTACATACATTGAGGACAATGCTTCTCTCGATTTTGGGGGGGTGTTGGTTTCTAGTTAGTTTCATGTTTAGTTGCATTCATCTTTAGCAATCACATATAGGTTGCATATGTTACTTGCCATGCCTTTAATTGGATTTAATTGCTTAAGACTTGTTGAATATCCAATGATGAATTTTTGCCACTGCACTTAATTGAAAGAACCTTTAATTTTAGGATTGCATGAAAAGAACTTAGAATTTTACTATGATGCTAAATTTTTTACATGGTTGTGGCTTGTTGATTGAAAGAAACTTAGTGAACTTAGGTTGCTTAAAATTTGGGTAAATTTAAAATTTAAAATTAAAAGTTAAATTCTTGCTAGAGGTGCCCGAAACTGGCTCTAGTAGTAAATACTCTTTCTTGCTAGAGGTGCCCGAAACTGGCTCTAGTAGTTAATGCACATTAAAGAATCGCTAGAGGTGCCCGAAATTGGCTCTAGTCGACTAAAATAAAATGAGAAATTGCTTACCTTGCTAGAGGTGCCCGAAATTGGCTCTAGTGAAAATAAAAATAAATGCCCCGGTAATTAAATTGATAAAAACCTATTGTTCACATAGAATCTTGAAAATCAACTTGTACACAACTACGCACACACATTGTCACGAGCATTATAGTTTTGTTCCGGGTAATTTTTGTGCTATCCGAAAAATTAAAAGGTGATCATACTTTGTGCCACGGTTTCGAGGTTTGAATTCAAGTTTGAAGCATGTCTTTGATGATTAAAGTCTTGGCAGGTAATTGTTAGTTTGCATTGCTTGAGGACAAGCAATAGTTTGAGTTTGGGGGTGTGATAAGTGTTCAAAAGTACTATTTTTATTACCCTTTTTACTCATATTATTGTTAGACTTAAGCTCATATTAGTTGCATAATTAGTCATTCATGCATTAATTCATGTTTCTTTCCACCATTGAGCTTGATTACATAACTTGGTGATTTTTGTGGAAAAAGATGCTGCTTTGGTGTGTTTTTGTGTGTGTGCAGAATCACTTGCCTAAACAAGGCTAGAACCAGTTGCCAGGGCAGTGCATGAAGGAGATGCCGAGCTAGTTGCCAGGGCAATGCATGAAGGAGACACCGAGCCAGTTGCCAGGGCAATTGTCAACAAAGAATAAGGTGATATGGTAGTCAAAATTGATGACTAGACAAGCCCAAGATGACGTGGAGCAAAGCTAAATCCCAAAGGAATTTGATTTCCATGAAGAGATTAAAGAAGAATTAAATTCCAAGAAGATAGGAGAAGTTCTAGTAGGAATATAATTATAATAAAGAATTATATTCTTTAAAGATAATTTAATTCTAACTTAACTTCCTCCTCAAAGAAGGACTTTGACCTAGCCCTATAAATAAGAGGCCATATCGTCAACTTGAGAGGAGAGCAAGAAGAGAAAGAGAGGGGAATTTTGACAACTCCAAGGAGGGCAAGAGGAGAGAATTTTCGACAAGCATTTAGGGTAAGGAGGATTTCGACAAGCCTCTTTCTTCATCATTTTCTTTCTTGTTCGATTGGGTTCATGCTAGGGATTATTTATCTTGTGTTTCTTTGGAACCTAGCCATGAACTAAATCTATTTGGCTATGGTTATTGTGTTTTGTGGTTGTGAGAAACTATTGGTTTTTGTTTAGGTAATAAGAGTTTGCACTTTTCTATTCAAGGTTTATTCATTCTTGGTTCTTATTCTTGTTTGCGAGTGAATTGGGAGAGGATATCGTGATTTCATCTATTTATCTAATATCAGGAGAGTTAGATTCAAGAAACGAATGAATATGATCTTTATTCAATCTATTGATGGTGAAGATTAATCTGGCTTAGGAATAAGTTAAGGATTTCAACGGCTAAGAGGAGCGCAAGATTGGTTGTTGTTCACCCTTGATTCACGCATGGATGTATTATCAAGGCATGCACAAATAGCTAGAGTTTCGACTTAGGGATAAGAAGAAACCATTGAAGAACGCTCTGCCGAACTTTGAAGATTGCTGCCCAGACGCCCAAGTAGTTGCCCAACTAGTCGCCCAGGCAACCATCGATTAGTTGCCAAGGTAACCCCGTTGTGCAAGTTGCCACGGCAACTGAGTTGCCCGTGCACTCTTTTACCAAGACGATCCAATCGGCTATCACACCTCAACTCACGATAACCTGGCCTATCTCTCTCTCATTTGATCTCATCTTTTCTTTTACTTTATTGCTTTCTAGTTTAGTTATTAGTTAAACTCCTATAATCCTTTATTTGTGTTTTTACTTTTTATAGTGCAAGAGACTAGATTCTTGAAGTGGCAACAATCCCTGTGGAGACGATATCTTTTATAATATAACTTGCAACGTGTATACTTGCACAATTGCGTAACACTTATTACGCGTAACACTCATAACATTCTTTAAAAGCATGCATTACTTTCCAAAAGCATCTAAAATCATTTCATATCATTTTCCAGCATTAAACCATGTTCATTTCATGCATAAAACAAGAGGTAAACAATCATTTAACAATTGCATTCATAAATCATTTGCCAACCGAAATCGAGAGAGAAATCCACTTTACTTGCTTTTGAGCCTTAGGCCAACGTATCAAGCCTAGTCTAGACTCCCATTAAACCTTTTTAAATCTTTAAAAAGTCATTCTTATTCGTTTCACTCACCGACAAAGCAACGCCTCTCTTGCCGATGCCAAATTAAGCTTCCGGCAACTCCTCAACACCAAGGTTCACTTCCGGATTAACTTCCCCTGTTTCAAACACATCACAATAGAGGATCCAATGCATTATAATGCATCCAAACTCACAGCAACCATTAATTAACATTTATCTAACTATAATCCCTCACAACACCACAACCTATAACCCGAAAACACCATCGATTCACCAAATACCTCAACCCAGCCCACAACTACGAATCTCAACCTTCAAATAACATCAATTAACATCAAAACAACAACACAAAACAACCTTATACCTCCAGCAACCAATAATTAACCTCAACACCTCAAAATCTTTTAACTACCAAACTAACAAACTAGAGATTCCATAGATCCCAAGATTCAATCATCAAAACTCACTTCATTATCATATTAAATATCAAAATCAAGGTATATACCAATCCTTAACTCAGCAAAAATAGATCACGGCGAATTTCTTCAATTTTTCATCATAAACCATCAATTAAACCATAAATCCCAGTTTAATTAATAAAAACCCAATGAAAATCATATAAAATGGATCAAGAACTTAGGAATTTCAATAAAGAACCTTTCATTAGAGGAGAAGAACGAATCCTTACCTCTAATGCTGATTTCTCCCATCAATTGCTTTATAAACCATGAAAATCAAGGTAGAAACAATAAGTATTTGATGTAAAAGCTTTAGAAATCAATTGGAAATCAAAAACTCTTTGAAATCCTAGTTTTACCTGAAGAAATTGAAGTTGGAAATGTGTTTGGCTGAAGAGAATTTGAGAGAAAGAAGTTACATAGTTAGTTACGTGAAATTCTTTTGAAAAGCTTAATTGTGTTTAATTAATTCTCTCCACTATTTATACCTCTTAAAACTTAATTGAAAATAGTTAATTAAAGGGAGAAATCTGATGAAACCATTTTGGATTATTAGTTCCTTAAAGATTTAAAGTTTTGACTCATTTTCAAAACAATCACTAAAACTATTTTGCAAACTTTGCGTTTTAGTCACTAACTCAAAATGTCCCATTTTCAAATTTATTTTTCCAAAATTGTTTTCACTAAAATCATTTATATAATTAATAAAGATTTTAGACTATTTTCCCATAGTTTTATCCCTTATAAAAATATTCAATCCAATTAAAATCCTGAATCCGACTCGAATCTCTAATTCCGGTCCATCGGACCTACTAAACCATCGCAAAACCCCTAGGCCCAAAACTGGGGTGTTACACTAAAGTTAGCTGCTCAAGATGTTCCTGCTAGTGGAAAATCAAAGTCTAAGTTGGATCTCATTCATGCTTCCTATCGTGAGTTGTACTTTAAATTGCTCAAAGCTTTACCACATCATGTGAAACCTTCAAAGCCTCATCATCCAAGTTGTTACAACTTTAGGAATTATTGTGAGTATCATAATAGAGTTCATGATCATGAAATTGAAGATTGTTACACTTTTAAGTGGCAAGTTCAAAACTTTCTGAACTAGGGGATTTTGGAAGTCAATATTGAAGGTCAATCCATTAAGATCTGTAACTCAAGATGTAGTCACCTGATTGGAACCAATGCAATTGGATTGTGTGGAAATTAAGTGCCGAAAGACGTCATGAAAAAGGGAGAATGAAAAGCAAGATGAAACCAATGGAGACTCAATAGTTGTCAAGGAAGAAACCTCGAATAGACATGCCCATTAAAACCTTCAACACATCCAGCCAACATCTTGTAAAGCAGAGTTCATCTAGATGTCAGCCAGAAGATACTGTTAATTTCCATATGAAAATTATTGAACATTCTTTGGAAAAGAGCAAACAATTGATTAAAAAGGATATTCATAGGAAGGATGGACTTAACTCAAGATTCGATAAGAACAACAGAACATAAACAAGAAGAGGCATTTTATTTGTGCCGGTAAAGGAAATAAATGAAGAATTATCGATAAAATTAGAGTGGCTAAAATTCTTCCAGGTTTTTCTTGATCAATGATCAACAATTGGACCACAAGAGATCTTTCTGTAGTTTTAGAACTGTTACAGAGTAATACCCTGAACCATCTCAATCGCTTTTGCCAGCGAGCATTGGGGGTCCTTTGTAGGGGAAGCTATTTCAGTTTATTTGTTTTTTATGCTTGTTTCTTACTCAATTTTTCTCAAATGGAAAACATGCAATCTTAAAATATTCATTGTCTTCAAATATATGTACATATTTCCAATTTCTTTGCAGGGCCCCTATTATTAACTGTATGAATGAATAAGACTCTAATCCCGAAATAGAGCAATCTATATAGAGGTGAATGAATATGAAGATAAAAAGGAAATTGATGTCCTTGAGGAATTATTAAGATTTGTCAAAAAAGGGAAAAAAATAGATTCTGCCTCAGAAGCAAGAAATTGAGATTATGAATTTGGGGACTTGGGATGAAATGCGAGAAGTAAAGATCAATGCAACTTCATCAGCTAAAACCAAGCATGATTTGGTTGAATTGCTGTAAGAATTCAAAGATATCTTCACATGGTCATACAGGATATACTGGGTTAGATACAAACATCGTTATGCACAAGTTACTCATGAGGCCTGAATACAAACCCGTTTAGCAAAAGCTTAGAAGAATGGGACCAAAAATGTTGCATAAAAGTAATTTGATGTTAAATTCCTTAAGATGGCCAAGACCTTAATAAAGTAGGCCTGAAAGATACATTTTTTATCCAAAGGATGCAGAGAAAACAACATTTACAATCATGTAAGACTCATTTTGCTACAAGCTAATATCATTTGGATTGAAAGTATTGTGCAACACATCAGAAGGCCATGGTAACCAAAATAAAGATGGATGTAAATTCAAGAAAGATTCTCCAAGGATTGAGAAAGTATCAGTTGAAGCCTAATCCATCAATATATAATTTTGTAGCCATATCTGGGAAACTCCTGGGTTTTGTAGTCAGCAAAAGTGGAAGTGAAATTGACCCTGACAAAGTGAAAGGTATTCAAAATCTTCCTCCTTCAGAAAAAAAAGAAGAAAAAAGAAAACAAACAAAAAAGGGGAAAAGAAAAAAAGGAAGAAGTATGGGTTTTAGGAGGATTGAATTATATATCGTGAATGACTGACAAATGTGATCAAGTGTTCAAGTTGCTGACAAAGAATGACCAAGAGTATGGAACGCTGAATGCCATGAAACCTAGAAAGATCAAGAAACATTCTGATAGAACCGGTTCTAGATAGGCCGTTGACCCTTTATTTAACGGTCTATAAAAACCCAATGGGGAGTGTACTAGGCCAACATGAAGAAACATGAAAGAAAGATCCATTTTTTATCTGAGCAAAGATTCACCAATTACAAATGCAGTACCCACCAATCCAAAAATTTTAAATTGGTTTGGATAACTCGAAGGCTTAGACAGTATATGATCTCAGGATTGGATCATTTGAAATTCTTGATGGAAGCACCGACATTGACTAGAGAATGGATCGTTGGCAAATGTTATTATCAGAGTTTGATATTGAAACAAAGGAGGGGCAATAGTGGGTTTCCTTGGCGAGACGTGCTTCTGATGATCATGAGTCACTGAACTTTAATTTCCCCAATGAGGATTCGATGTGCATAAAAAGGTAAAAGGAATAAACCTCTGGAAGCTTATGTTTGAGAGAGCATATAATGCCTTTTTTATGTATAAGGTGAATTTATCCAAAAGCCTCAAATAGACGCCATCTTATCCTAGTCATGATTGATTACTTTACCAAGTGGGTAGAAGTTGCTTCCTATGCCGGTATTACAAGAGTAACACTTTGCAAGCTCTTGAAGAGAGAGATTGTTTATTGATACGGTTGCCAGAGAATCATCATTGATAGTGCCTGTAATTTGAACAACAAGATAATGGAAGAAATATTGTGAGTAGTTCAAGACAAAGCACCATAATTCTGTGACTTATCGCCCAAAGATGAATGGGGAAGTAGAGGCGACAAATAAACACATCAAAAAGATTACCTCAAAGACTGGCATGAGAGATTATCGTTGGCCTTGTATGCATATCGGACCACAATGTGCACTTCAACAGGGGCAATATTGTATTCTTTAGCCTATAGGATGGAAGTAGTGTTACCAATTAAGTTGAGATTCTGTCACTAGGTTTTGACAGATGTGAAATTAGACAAAGCAGAATGGGTACAAGCTTAGTATGATCAGTTGAATCTTATTGAAAATAGGAGACTGAAAATAAGTTTTATGGCTAGATGTACCAAAAGAGAATAATGTGAAATCATGACAAAAGGTTCATCCAAGAGAATTATGGGAAGAGGATCTAGTGCTTAAAAAGATCTTGCTAATTCATAAAGATTTCTGTGGAAAATGGATGCCTAATAGGAAAGGGCTATACATTATCAAGGAGGCCTATTTTTGGGGGAGCGTTGATTTTAACAATGATGATCAGAGATGAGTTAAGCATTCTAATAGACTTAGACTCGGTCAAGAAGTGTTACGCTCGAAGAATTAAAAAATTGAAAAAAGGAAAATAAAAGAAAAACAGAGTGAAAACCCAAAAAGGGCACTTCTCAAAATGAAAATACCTACAGTGAAAACCCAAAAGTGCCTTAGATATAAAAAAGAGAAAAAAGATAAAAAAAAGGAAATAAGCAGAAGAAAAAAGGGAGGGGTTCAAGATGAAAATTCGTAAAAGGGCGTCTTGAAAGCAAATGAGAATTTGAGCTGAAAATCTGCATTGGCAGCTCAAGTACATTTTGAGTTAGGCATTCGGCAAGAAACCTTCTCGAATACTATAGTTTTGAGTAATTTCGTGGTTGGAAGCTCCATTTTGGTTGATAAGCTCTTGCGTCCTTCATATAGTGGATACCTGGGGTATTGCATTGATTTTATTTTCTCATGTTTTCCATGACTTATCAAATTGTTCCATTTTCTCAAATTTAGTAAAATAGTATTTTAAGCCTTTCTCTTATCGTTTCTACAAGCATCTTACAGATAAATTGATTAGACACAAGAAAAGAAAAGGATTTCATGGGTATTATTATGAAGTTCTAATCCTTTAAGTGCAGGTAGAACAAGAGGAAGCCTCGATACTTGTTTAGTGATGAAAAGTATGTCGAGGAAAGGATAAAATTTTGAGTGTCAGAAATATTTAAACAAAGCAGCATGAAAGTGACATAAATAATCTTGGGGCAAAAAGAACATAGACCATCTTTTGGGGCAAAAATTGCAGCAAGATTATCCCGTTAAAGGTTCATATTATTCAAAAGCATATATCAATACTTCTGAGGCATTGCAAGACAAGAAAGCTTTGTTTCAAAAAAAACAAAAGGAAAAGATAAGGTGAATGTTAGAGTAAGTAAAGATGATAGTTGAATTCAAGGTTGAGTGGGGCAATGCTACAAAAAATAACATTACAGAAGAATATGTTTTATTCTGGTGAATAGAGTCTGCAAGCTAGAACAACATGAGTTAATGATCTCTTTTTGAATTATGAAAGAAATGCTGGTGAAAAGCTGAACGAAGAAGTATCAAGAATGGTTTTACAAGAAAAGAGTTGTCATCGGTACTTTAGTGTTTTTTTATGTGAAGTGCATGGTGAGATATGGCAAGAGAAAGGTTTATGTGTTGAATTCATGAAAAGGCAAGTACGATTTCTATAAGAATTGAAATTAGTCTTATTTGGAACAAGAAAAACATTAGAGAGTAAAGAGAAAAAGAAAAAAAGAAACGAGGTGAAACCCGCAAGGGCACTTCAAAAAAGAAAAAAAATAAAAAATAAAAAGAAGAAAAACTGAGGTGAAAACCCGAAATGGCGCATTGAGAAAAAAGAAAAGAAAAAACCAAAGTAAAAACCTAAAAAGGCGCTTTGAGAAAAGAAATCTAAAGTTAAAACCTGAAAAGACGTTTTAGAGTAAAAGATGCAGAGATCCTGAAGATTGAACCTAAGTGTGAGATGGGTTACTTTGGTAGCAAAAGGAGTTATAATGAAAAATGAAGGAAGGAAATTTTAAGCCTCTCTAAAGATGAAAGCTCACCCAAGTGGTCCTCAATTGACATCATTCATGCATCATATAGTTAGGCATCCATAAGTAGGGGACTACTAACTCATACATTCAAAGCATTTTTTTGTATGATTCGACAAGAATTTACAAATCAACAAGGAATGAGGAAAGATTTCAATCTACAACTTTAGGATTTGAGGAGTAGATCCAGTCATATATGTTCCAAGCATAGAGAGAGATTGATCAACAAAAGAAAAGAAACAAAAGATCTCATGCGAGCTTCAAATTGAAAGATCGAAACCCATTAGGCAGAAGGAGCAATGACACTAAAGATTTCAGTGATTTATGCGAGAAATTGAAGATATTTCATATTACTTCAGTTAAATTTAACTAATTGATGATATTTCTTTTTTTAAGGTTTAGTTTTCCCCAAAGAATGAGGTAAATCAGAATTCCCAATAAAGAATGAAGAGCTCATAATTAGAAGATTTCGCACAACAGAGAATGAAGAGCTACTAATGAGAAAAGTTCGCCCAATAAAGAATATAGAGTTTCTAATGAGAAGAATTCACTTGTTCAATACCTTGGCAGAGAGGTGGATTAACATTTCAAAAGAAGAAAGAGTGTAACTGTTCCAGTCTTTACCAATATTTCAGAAGAATAGATAGTTTAATTTTTTCGAACTTCACCAATATTTCAGAAGAAAGAGTGTAACATAAATACTCAGTATTATTATATAGAGCCTTAGTTTTAAGGTCTCATTAGGCTTAAATAATTTGAATATGGTAGATAATTGTAGAAAATTAATGAGTATTGAGTGAGAAACTTTGGAGTTCAAATTTGAATATTGTCCTAAAGTAATGGGATGTTGTTCAACATGAACTCTTAAATAGAATATTCAATATTCATTAAAATCCTAGAAAATTGATAAATAACTTAGATTAATAATTAGTGCCTTAATTAAGACTAGAGATTTAATAATTAGAGTAATTAATAATAGGAATACTATCTATAATTTTGGAGTTTAAATATGGATGGTGTTCAAGAGTAAGTGACTGTTATCGCATATAAACTTTGAAATTAAATAATATTCATAGATTAAATAACACGTGAATTTAAATTAAAGCCTTTTTAGGTTAGTACTTAAAATGAACTATATCATAATTAATCATGCATAAAAAAACCTTTTGTAAGTGGGATATATTTTTGAAATATGAAATGTGATGCCCTGAGCGGGGTGCAAACTCTTCCCCACACGTAATCGACTTTTGAACTCCAATTTTAAAAAAGAATCTTTGGTTGTCTTTTTATGGAGTCTGATCTACCAAAGTGACAGCTGATGACTCCAAATCTTTTCAAAATCAAAGTTTTAACAGAAAAACTCTAATTTCAAAAAATAATCTTCCATGCTATTTTTCGCTTCTAAAAATGGTTTCGACAAGAATCAAACCCAAGCCTTGAAGCAAAGATTAAAAGTTGTCTACCAAATATCATTTTTTCACATTGTTTTGAATAAAAAATTAATTAAATAATCATGTATTTATGTTTATAAAACTAATTTTATATTATTGTAAAATTAAATTTATAATATTCATTTATGATAGGGTATTTTAAAATTTTAAAATAATTTCTTTTATTTAAAAAATTTAAAATATTAATTTTATAAAAATAAATAAATAAAATTTTTATTTTATTTTACATAAAATATTAATTTATAAAAATATTATTTTTTATTTTATTATATTAATTTTTTTTCGTTTATTCATGTAGGACTTTACCAATCCATTCATTTTATTTGATTTTCAGTTCACAAATTAAAAATCATAAGAAACTATTTTTTTTGACAAATTCTAATTCTAATCCTAATTATACCTAGAGGAGAGGGGAATAAAGGACATTAGAGGAAGGAAGATGATGCTCCTAGTGGGTCTACAACCCATAACCTAAGGAAATATAAGAGAACAAAGATGAGTAGCTTGGTCAACAGGCGAAATGTGCTTGCTCCGCAAGAAACTAATCTAAATCAATGAAATCTGATTTGATTTAATTATTTTTAATATCCAATTTGATATCAATTTGAATTTTAAAAAACCAAAATATCGTAGGGTAAGTGAATTTTTCTTCAAAACAATCATAACCTAACCTTATCACTCCCTAATTAATATCTATAAATAAATTTGGTACACTTTATATGTGTTATCATACACGCGTTTTATTAAAACAATTTGGGTCATGTGGGTCTCGGGTTGGGGTTTTGAGTATATGAAGGTCAAGATTTAATTAAAAAAAATTGAAGCTTGGAAATTCAATTTTAAAAAATTAAGGGCTAAAATGAACACGAGTTAAAGTTTTGGGTTAGGGTTAGGGTGAAATAAGAAAAGAGTTGGACTCTTTAATGAATTATATTACCCGAAAATTATGAGATATTTTGTCTATGATAAATTTTAACCATTGGATGAGATAAGAATTTCCATGCTAAATCTTAGCCAATGAAGTTTAAATAAAATGTGTGGTGGAAATTTAATGAGATTTGAAATTAAGAAAAAGGTATTAAATATGAGAAATGAGAGAGAAAAGATGAACACGTCTTCTCCCCCAAAGTGGAAAGCAACAAGAAGATAGAGAGGTAAGGAGTTTCAAAGTTTAATCTTCATTTCCCTTCATTTCTAGTTAGATTTAGACTTCAAGAGTGAAATGTAAAGTTGTTTATTTCGTCATTCTCTATAAGATGAGTGTAATCTTGAAGACTATTAGTTGAGTTTTGAGTAAATCCTAAAACCTCCATGAAATTCTAGAGTAAGAAAGTGTTGAGATAAAGACTTTGGTATAACTTTTATGAAATATGTTTTTGGACTTAAACATATTTCAAAAATATTTCAAAGTCCATAAAACTTGAAAAATATGTTTAAAATATTTTGACTTTGTTCATAAATCGAATATATCTTTTAAAGTTAATTTTTAGCCGGTTTTACAAGTTTTTAATGCATGTTCCGAAACCCCCTATAAATGATTTTGAAACCATTAAGGCAGTAAGGCCTGGAAACCAAACATGGGAAACAAGTTTTGAAACCCCTTTCATGGTTTCGAAACCTCACGGTTTTGAAACCCCCTAGCAGGTTTCGAAATCCCCAGGCCTAATTTCTATACTAGGCCCCTGTAACGGCTAGTTTTTCATTTAAAAACCCCTAATAGTTTCGAACCCTTACAATGGCCTCGAAACTTCTATGCAGGTGAGCATTTAATGCTCTATTTTAATGGCTTCTAACGGCTCCAAAACATCCCCAGCGACCATAAACGGCTAGAATATCATTCCACACTATAAAAGCAAGCTTGGGACACTTGAAGATGGTTAGAGACAATATCCAAGCTTCATGATCAAGAGAAATAGCATTTAAGTCTTTATTTCTTTATTTATTTATTTCTCTTGTATATATTGTATAAATAGTGTTCTTCATTGTTTTTATTCTTTACACTCTTGTGAGCTTCAATCTGTAAACACCCACCTTGTGAGGTTTCTTTGTTTACACAATTACCTTGTAAAAGGGAGACATTCTAGTTTAGCCTAAGGGAAAACTAGAGTGGTTCTTTCTTAGCCATTGAAAAGATATGATTGCAAAGATTACCCTTTGGCCTATGAAAAGGAAGAATTCATAATAGCGAATTGGGAAATCCTTAGTGGTGTGCTAAGGTAGTAGATGTAGACTTGGTTGGGTAGTCGAACCACTCTAAAATCATCGTGCAATATTGTCCACTATTTTTTGGTTTTAGCCGATTCATTCGAGAAGCAATCTCAACCCTCTTAGAACTAACAATTGGAGTACACCGAGCCTATCAATTGGTATCAGATCCTCGTCTCTATAGAAAGTCTCACAACCGAAAGAAAAGATCATCAAGCTCGAAGTCTACCATTTAAGAAAATGGCTAGATTTAAAGAAGGTCGTTGTATCTTGTGTCCTCTACTCTTCAAAAGAATGTCTATATGTTTTCGAGTATGTAGTAATGTGCGGTGCCCGACGACTATGTGTTTTTAGGTACGCACACGATTTCCCTACCCAATGTCTTATGGTCCCAGGTAGATGACCCTCACTAATACCTGATGGCTATGTGTTTCTAGGTATGTAGTGAGGGAAGGCGCCCGATGTCTAGGTGGTCTCGGGCTAGCATGTTTGTATACCACTGTAGTGGTATTGGTTGATGATTGTTTATTTCCCCACATTATGCTATTGTTTTTATTGCATGCTTACTTTTATAAATGTCATGAAGTATAGTAGATTAAACATGTACCACTAAGCTTTGTAAGCTCAGCGTGTAGATTTGTTGTTTCCGTGCATAGGTTGACATGACGCTCGCTTGGAGGAGCACATCCACGAAATTTTCCCAGCACCGACTTAACTCGAGTACAATACCTTGATTTTAGTAGTTGGGCTATGTATCCGTAAAACCTTATTGTAGTTATTCTATAACTCTATCTTATTTTGTTTTGAAATACGGTGTTTTAATTCGTACGGATCACTATTTAATTTGGATTTAAATTTATCTAAGGAAACTTTTATTTATAACCCGTTTTTAATTATGATTTATGGCTAAACTTGAGGTTTTAAATTGAACAAAATTTTATGGGTCGGGTTAGAGGTGACTTGAATGTAGCGTCTCGGATCTGGTGGGATCGGGGTGTTATATTTAGTGCTATCAGAGCCTAGGTTTAGCCAATTCTAGGAAATCCCTGGGGTATATGGGAGTTGTCGTAAGGTCTCTAGTGAATACAAGCCCTTAAGATTAAGTTTGTACTCTTCCAAGACTGGAATCTGATGTGCTTCTTATCTTTCCCTTGCTAAACATCGACGGTGACGTTAAAATTGTTTATGATCGTGGGAGCACATTGGAGAGCTGAGCCTCTTAGGATAATGATTTTGGGATTAAGATTGTCTCGGACCATTAAGATAAGGGTTAGTTGAAATATGTCAAAGTTGAGGACGTGTCCTCCTTTCGCAACTTGAATGGTGTTTTCATTGGGTGCATTAATCATTCTAAAGCTTTTAAATATTTTGTGAGAGTTATGACGAAGAATTTTTACCGTTATGCATGAATAACGTTTGTGGTAGTGTATGGATAACCCACTCTCAAAATCGAATTCGTTACATGTTTGTCAAAGGATCTTTCGTCCATTTAGAAAGAGTCTTGTTAATACTTGAAAAGTATCATCGCCCTTATCAAGGGAATTTCTCGGAGATAGTGGACTCGAGGCCCACTACTTCGTATGTTTATGGTAAGGTTACTTGTTGCGCATAATAAGTGCTCCGCAATTGTGCAAGTGTACACGTCGCAAGTTATAGTATAAAAGATATCGTCTCCACAGGGATTGGTTCCACTTCAAGAATCTAGTCTCTTCCACTGTAAAAAGTAAAAACACAACTAGGCGATTGTATGAGTTTTAACTAACAACTAAACCAGAAAGCAATAAAGTAAAAGAAGATGTAATCAAAAGAGAGAGAATAGGCCAGGTTATCATGAGTTCAGGTGTGATAGCCAATTGGATCTTCTTGGCAAAAGAGTGCAAGGGCAACTCAGTTGCCGTGGCAACTTGCGCAGCGGGGTTACCTTGGCAACTAATCGACGGTTGCCTGGGCAACTGGCTGGGCAACTGTTTGGGCGGCTGGGCAGCAACTTCAAGGCTCGGCGGAGCGTTCTTCAATGGTTTCTTCTTATCCCTAAGTCAAAACTCTAGCTAATTGTGCATACCTTGATAATACATCCATGCGTGAATCAAGGGTGAACAACAACCAATCTTGCGCTCCTCTTAGCCGTTGAAATCCTTAACTTATTCCTAAGCCGGATTAATCTTCACCATCAATAGATTGAATAAAGACCATACTCATTCATTTCTTGAATCTAACTCTCCAGATATTAGATAAATAGATAGAGTTACGAGATCCTCTCCCAATTTACTCGCAAACAAGAATAAAAACCAAGAATGAGTAACCCTTGAATTGAAAGTACAAACTCTTATTACCTAAACAAAATCCAATTGTATCTCACAACCACAAAACACAATAACCTTAGCTAAATAGACTTAGTTCATGGTTAGGTTCCAAAGAAACACAAAACAAAGAATCCCTAACATAAACCTAATCGAACAAGAAAGAAAAAGATGAAGAATGGTTGAAAGCCCTTGTCGAAATCTCTCACCTTTTGCTCCTTCTTGAGTTTGACGGCTTGGTCTCCTTTAAATAGGAGATGGCTAGGTTAAAGTCCTTCTTGAGGAGGAAGTTAAGTTGGAATTAAATACTTTAAAAGAATATAATTCTTTATTATATTTAAATTCCTTCTAGATCTTCTCCTATCTTTTTGGGATTTAATTTCTCTTTGACCTCTTCATGGAAATCAAACTCCTTTGGGATTTAAATTTGCTCTGCATCATCTTGGGCTTATCTAGTCATCAATTTTGACTGCCATATCATCTTCTCCCTCATCGAAAATTGCCCTGCCAACTAGCTCGGCATATCCTTAATGCATTGCCCTGGCAACTGCGTCGGCATCTCCTTCATGCACTGCCCTGGCAACTGGTTCCAGCCTTGCTTAGGCAAGTGATTCTGCACACACACAAACAAATATCGGCAGTACCACTTTTCCACAAAATTAAGCAAAATATGAAATCAAGCTTGTCCACCAAGGAAACAATGCAAACATGCATGAATGGCTAATAATGCAACTAATATGAGCCTAAGTCTAGCAATAATATGAATAAAAAGGGTGAATAAAATAGTACTTTTAGACACTTAACACCCCCCAAACTCGAACTATTGCTTGTCCTCAAGCAATGCAAACTAATAATTACCCGCCAAGACTTCAATTTTTACAAACTTAGCTTTGAACTTGATTTCAATTCTCAGAACTGTGGTACAAAGTATGATTGGCTTTTCATTTTTCGGAAAACTTAGGAGTTACTCGGAATCAAACTATAATGCTTGTGAGTGTGCGCGGAGTTGTGTGCAAGTTGATTTTTCGGATTCTATGCAAACAAGAGTTTTTCAAATTACTTCCTTGGGTTCTTTTAACATGTTTTAACTAGAGCCAATTTTGGGCACCTCTAGTGTTTTTGTAGTTTTCTTAAGTTAATTAATATATTCGACTAGAGCCAATTTTGGGCACCTCTAGCGATCAATTTTTAGCACATACTAGAGCCAATTTTGGGAACCTCTAGCATTCATCTAATTTTTATTCTAATCCCTCAATTTCTTAGCTATCAATCTAAGTTCGCTAGAATTCCTTAAATCAATCAAGCCACAACAGTGTTTCATCAAGTTTAGCATTATAGTAAGATTCTAAGTGTTTCCACGTTTATCCTACAATAAAGAGTTCTAGTCATCATCAAATATTCATCAAATCTAGGCAATTCTTGTTCCAACTAAAGGCATGGCAAGCAATTTATGTATCCTAAATGCAATACTTAAGATGAATGCAACTAAACATGGTAACTAACTAATAACAATCCCCCCAAACTCGAGTGAGGCATTGTCCTCAATGCATGCAACAAATAAAAATAAAAATAAAGAAAAGTAAAATACAAACGAGGACTTACTCCGAGAGTTCGTCGTCGTGGATGATTAGTTTCCTTTTGGCCAGTGTCTTGATTCTTTTGCTTGAACGCGGTGGTTGCTTTCTTTTTGCCGATGGTGGAATCGATCCTCGTACGGGGGTGTCCTCATTTTCATCTTCCTCAATGTCATTGGCCTTTCGCTTGGGCTTGGAGGATTCGATTGGTGTGGTCTTCGTTGGTGCAATGGAGGACTCGTCCGAATCTAAAAAATCAGACAATGATTCAGTACGAGTTGATTCGGGCATAGGTGATTTACCTTTGGCTTTTGCAGTGGTTGTCGGGGGTGTCTTTAGCTTTGGTTTCCACGGCATCTTCTGTTGCGGTTTTCGTGGCAACTGCTTCATGGATTGCCATGGCAAGGATTTCGGCAGGAAATATGGGGAACGGTACGCGGCTGTCTGGGTACTTTTCCAGGATGACTTGGGTGATGGCATTGTTGTGATCTTTCATGTACCGCATGAACATTAGTTTCCGGTCTTCAATTTGCCTAAGGAGGTTCGCCAACGGTTGTAAGAGTGCTTAAAATTGTCCTGGGGTTAGTGGTCGAGTTTCCTAGGCATTAGTTGCTTGGGCATTAGGAGTTGCCGAGGCGGCAGGAGTTGCCGCGGCAATTGAAGGCGTTGGGGATTTTACCGGTGCCTCTCCCATTAGCTTTCGGATTTGTGCTCGATTCTAACCGGACTTTGGTAGGGCCTTTTCATCAGTGGACTCACTTGGGACATGCATCTCCTTGCAAAGATTGGAAATTAAGCAAGGGAAGAAAAGAGAACCCTTGCCTTTTGTGCTACATACAAAAATCTCATCACAAATAATTTTTCCAATGTTAATGATGCGATTATGCAAGATAGAATGTATGAGCAAAAGACGAGGTGTATCAACGGTGGTATTGTGTGTTGTGGGCATTAAAGAAGTTTTAACAAACTTATTCCATAATTTTACCTCGGGTTTAAGCCGAAGGTGATTTACCGTGCCCTTATATTTACCGTCGTTCCAATGAGTTCCCGGTAGAGTGAGTTCTTGAAGTACCTTGTCAAGTTGCTTGAGCGTGAGTTGATCAATAAAGGCTTGATGCTCATCATTCTCAACGTAGAGCCCGTAAAAGGTGTTGATGCTTTCGGGGCTTATGAGTATAGCCTTGTCACAAACAAAAACATAAGGATTATCCGGGTTAGGTGAGTGAGCATAGAATTCTCTTACCCATGAGATGTTACCTGGTTTCGATTGATGGCAAAAGATTTGCCACTTTTGATATGCAATCCTTTGAAATATGAATGGTTCAAGGCCGAAATCTTGATGAGAGTTGGAGTATTCGAAGCGTTGTTCTTCGCAAATCTTCCGGCTTTCAAACTTGAAGTGAAATCTTTCTTGAACCACCAGTGTATCAAACTTCTTGTATCTTGGTTCTTTGGAGGAACTTGGATGAACCAAAAATTCGATTTTGGATGCCATGGATGATCTTGGTTGTGAGTTTGGTAGAAACAATGAAAAGAAAGCAAAAGAAAATAAAGAGTTGCAAGGTGAAAAATAGGAATAGGTTTCTTGGAAGTTAAGGGTGATGGGTTATATAGAAAAGATAAGTAGTAAATATGGTGGGTGGGATTGATTGGAAAGAAAGAAAACAAGGGTTTTGATTGGGGGAAGGGGACGACTAGGGGATTTGAGGAAGGGGAAGGGTTTGGCCGGCTAATAGGGTTTATTTAGGGTAAATTGGATGATTAATATAAGCCTTAGATTTAGCCCATTAGTTCCTTTGTTGAAGAAGCTTCTTTCTTGAATCAAATTCCTCTTTATCTTGAACTATTTTCCTACAATTCAAAAAAAATAAAATAAGGATTAAAATTAAAGATAAACTAATAAAAGAAAATAAATAAAGATGTGAAAAGAAATTCTTAAACCTAAAATTTAAAAATAATTAGATAAATATGAAAGAAAGTTGTAGCTTAATCTTAAAGAAAATAAATAAATCTATCCTAAAAAGAGAAATAACTAAAATTAATAAATAATAAAAAAAATAAATAGTTCGAAAAAATAAAAAGAAAAAGAAAACATCAAAAGGAGAGCATGCTCATGCATCTCCTAAGGTGACCACTTCTTTGTTACGTTCCACATGGGCACCGTTGTAGTGCTTCAATCTTTGTTTGTTAACTTTGAATTCATGTTCGTCAGTGATGAACTTGATTATCACGACACCATGGGAGAATAGTTTGACAACTTTGAATGGTCCTGACCATCTTAATTTCAGTTTTCCCGGGAAAAGTTTCAGCCGAGAATTGAATAAGAGAACTAGTTGCCCTGGCATGAATTACAGCGGCAATAGTTTCTTGTCATGTCATTGCTTTGTTTTCTCCTTGTAGATTTGTGCATTGTTATAGGCGAGTGCACGAAATTCTTCTATCTCGTTGCAGTCCAACAAACGCTTTTGCCCGACACTTTCCCAATCCACATTCACGGTCTTGATTGCCCAATATGCTTTGTGTTCGATTTCCACCGCTAGATGGCATGTTTTTCCATAAACAAGTCGGAAAGGAGACATACCTAAGGGTGTTTTGAATGCAGTGCGATATGCCAAAAGTGCATCATCTAGTCTTACTGACCAATCCTTCCTAGAGGGATTTACAACTTTCTCGAGTATACCCGGTTGGAAATTTCTGCTTGCCCATTGGTTTGTAGGTGATATGTCGTGGCAATCTTGTGAGATACACCAAAACGTTGCAACATCTTGGCGATGTGTTTGTTGTCGAAGTGCTTGCCTTCATTACTGATACTTGCTCTCGGCATCTCAAACCGTGTAAATATGTTTTTCTGCAAGAATCGTTGCACAGTCTTGGAATTGTTGGCGGGAACAGCAACTGCCTCAACCCACTTAGACACGTAGTCGATGGCAAGTAGGGTGTAGAGGTTTCTGAATGAAGATGGGAAATGTCCCATACATCAAACAATTCTACCTCAATGATGTTTTAGAACGACATTTCATGTCGTCTAGAGATATTGCCCGTCCTCTGGAAACGATCACATTGCTTGTAAAACTCTTGGGCATCTTTGTACAATGTTGGCCAATACAAACCGGATTGCAAAACTTTGGCCGCGGTACGTGTTCCTCCAAAATGTCCTCCATAGGGTGAAGAATGGCATTGCTGGAGTATATTCTATTGCTCCTCTTCAGGGACACATCGGGGTATAACTTGATCTGCACATTATTTAAACAAAAAAAGCTCGTCCCAGAAATAATGCTTAGCATCATGGCAGAACCGCTTCTTTCCTTGATGAGTAAGGCCATAAGGTAAAATACCACAAACAAGGAAATTAATCAAATTCGCGTACTAGGGTATTGTTGAGGCATCTGTAGTTTCTGTGGCAACTGCTTCCGTGGTTGCCGACGCGTGCGCGTCTAGAGTTGCTGCGGCATACGCGTCAAGGGTTGCCGAGGCATGCGCATTAGTGGTTGCTGAGGCATACACATCTGGAGTTGTCGAGGTGTGTGCGTTAAGGGTTGCCGAGGCATGCGCGTCAAGGGTTGCCGAGGCATGCGCGTCTAGAGTTACCGAGGCATCGAGGGTTGCCGAGGCATGCGCATCCATGGTTGCCGAGGCATCAGTGGTTGCCGAGGCATGCGCATCCATGGTTGCTGAAGCAACTAACAGTTGCTCATCCGGGAATGCATCGCATATCTCTAAATCTGCGTCCTCCTCCCTATTACATTCTAAGCATGATAAGTGATCAGCTATTTGATTTTTTGTTCCTTTCTTGTCCTTAATTTCAACGTCAAACTCTTGTAAAAGCAATATCCAACGAAACAAACAAGGTTTGTCATCGTTTTTTAGAAAATAGATACTTAATTGCCGAATGGTCCATATGGACAATTACCTTTGTACCAATCAAATAGGATCAGAACTTGTCAAATGTGAAACTACGGCTAGTAACTCTTTCTCCGTTGTTGTGTAATTCACTTGAGCGTTATTAAGAGTTTTACTAGCGTAATATATCACATGAAAGGTCTTACCTGTACGTTGGCCGAGGATAGCTCCTAGCGCAAAATCACTTGCATCACACATGAGCTCAAAAGGTAGCGTCCAATCGAGTGGAATGACAATGGGTGCCGAGGTAAGCTTTTCCTTTAGGGTTTTAAATGCTTGGGCGGAAGAATCATCAAAATTGAAGACTTTATCCTGTTCAAGCAAATTGCACAAGGGTTTAGTAATTTTAGAAAAATTATGAATGGACCTCCTGTAAAAACCTGCATGTCCAAGAAAGCTTCGGATTCCTTTAACCAAACTTGGTAGGGGTAATCTCTCGATCACGTCCACCTTGGCTTTGTCTACTTCAATTCCCTTGGATGAAATCTTGTGGCCAAGCACAATTCCTTCATCTACCATAAAAAGGCAATTCTCCCAATTAATGACTAAATCAGATTCTTTACATCTTGCTAACACCTACTCTAAATTGCGAGGAAACTGTTGAAGTCATTACCAAATACAGAAAAATCATCCATGAAGATTTCAAGGAAGTCTTCGACCATGTCTGAAAATAGTGCCATCATGCATCTTTGGAAGGTTGTTGGGGCATTACACAATCCGAACAGCATCCTTCGGAAAGCATAAGTACCGTATGAGCATGTGAAGGTTGTCTTTTCTTGATCTTCTAGTGCTATGGCAATTTGATTGTAACCTGAATAACCATCAAGAAAACAATAAAAGGGTTTACCTGCAAGACGGTCAAGCATTTGATCAATAAAGGGTAAGGGGAAGTGATATTTCCTAGTGGCTTTGTTTAGCTTTCGGTAATCCATACAAACCCTCAAACCGGTCACAGTCCTGGTTGGAATGAGTTCATTGTTTTCATTACTTACCACTATTATACCTCTCTTTTTCGGTACACATTGTACCGGACTTACCCATGTACTATCAAAGATAGGGTATATGATGCCGGTGTCAAGCCACTTGATGATTTCTTTCATTACAACCCCTTTCATGGCATGATTCAGTCTCCTCTGGGACTCAATCGAAGGTTTGTGATCATCTTTCAACAAAATCTTATGCATGCACACTGTCGGGCTAATTCCCTTCAAGTCGGCAATTGTCCATCCTATCGCCTTCTTGTGCAGCATCAACATGTCGATCAGCTTCTTTTCCCGCTCAGGCTATAACTTAGAGGAAATAATTACAGGCAATGTATTATTGGTTCCCAAGTAAGCATATTTTAGTTGCCCTGGTAACTATTTCAACTCAAGAATCGGTGGTTGTTCAATAGAGGGCTTTTCGAGTTTACCTTCCTTAATTGAGTAATCTAGTGGTTCGAAGTATGTACATGGTCGATTGACTAACCAATTTGCTTCTTCTTGTTGGTCCTCATCGATCGGTTCTTCATACTCCTCAGATTTCTCTAAATCGGCAATGTAGTTACCGAGGCAACTAAATTCCTCGTCGAAGTTAAACTTTGCCGTGGCATGAAGAAGTTGGCATTCTTCCGGATCATCGGCATGCCTTAGTGTTTGGAACACATTTAGTTTAACTTGCTGGTCATTCACCCTCATTGTGAGTTCTCCCTTTTCATCATCGATTAAGGTTCTCCCTGTTGCTAGGAAGGGTCTCCCAAGAATGATAGGTGCATGTTCATCTGCTTCACAATCCAAAACAATATAGTTAGCGGGAAAAATAAATTTATCAACTTTTACAAGTATGTCTTCGATTTTTCCCTCTGGATGCACATAGGATCTGTCGGCTAGCTGTAACATAACTATTGTAGGTCTTGCCTTCCCGATTCCTAGTTTCTGGAAAACCGATTTAGGCATCAAGTTTATGCTTGCTCCAAGGTCACATAATGTTTTCTTGACATAGTGGTTTCCGATGGAACAAGGTATTGTGAAACTTCCGGGATCCTTCAACTTGGGTGGCATGTGATTTGCAACATGGCCATGCATCCCTCTGTTGTGGCAACTGTTTCAAACTCTCCTAACCTTGTTCTCTTGAACACATTGTCTTTAAGAAACTTGGCATAGTTCAGCATTTGTTCAATTGCCTCAACCAATGGCAAGTTGATGTGGACTTGCTTTAAGATATCAAGAAACTTCTTGAATTGATATTCTTGTTTTTTTCGCTTCAACCTTTGTGGGAATGGTGGTGGAAGTCAGATATCTTTGATCATTTCATTGGTTTGGAACCTGATTGACGGCATTGCCAAGACAACTGGAGTTGTCGAGGCATTGTCAACTGGGGTTGCCATGGCATGCCTATCGTTGGTTGCCGAGGCATGCTTATAATTTGTTTTCGAGGCATGCTTATCGCTGGTTTCCGCGGTATTTCCTGGTTCAGCATCTAAGGCTTTACTACTGAGTTCATCTTGTTCTTTTTGTGGAGTTTTGTTTGATGAGCGAGCTTGAGCCTCCTTAAGTTGTTGGCTACTTCTAGTTGTGATTGCCTTACATTGCTCATGGCCATTTCCTCTTGCGACTTCAGTATCGCTAGGTAAACCTCCTTGCGGTCTAGTATTCAGGTTTTGAGCAAATTGTCCGACTTGATTTTCCAATGATTTGATTGATGCCTCTTGGTTTTGCAATCTCATATCAGTCCTGTTAATAAAAGCACCAGTTCTTTTTATGAAGTTACTATTCTCAGCCATATAAGATTAAATTTTCAACATAAAAGCATTGAGAGAATTTTCCAAAGAAGTAGATCTTGTCGGTTGTTACTGCGGCAACTGTTGCCGTGGCATATTCTGCTGGAATCCCGATGCTTGTGCATTCTGATTGTTCTGGTTTAGAGTATTGTTGGGATTACTCCATGAAAAAATTGGGTACTTCTTCCAAGCTGGATTATATGTGTTGGACACCACATGTTGTTCCGGTTATAATTCTCTACATAAAAGCTGGATTTCAGATTCTGCATACATTCAGAAGAATCATGGTTACCACCACATAACTCACAAAAAGAATCCATTACCTTGACCTCCTGTGTGTTGTTTGGTTTCTGCATGTTCTGGACCATCTTGGTTAGAGTGGCCAATTGTGCCGAAATTGAATCTGATGATCCTAGTTCATGTATTGTGGCTTGGCGTCTAACTCCTCCTCTTTTAGCAGATGGGAACTGTTAATCATTCTTGGCAAACCTGTTCAGAATTTGCATTGCTTCTTCCGGCGACTTACCTAGGAGTATATCGTTTGCCGAGGCATCTAGCATCATCATTGTTGGTGTATTCACAGCGTTGTAAAACATTGTTACTTATGTCCACACTGAGAATCCGTATAGGGTGCATTTGTGTAGGAGTTCTCTATATCGCTCACAAGCCTCGTACACAGATTCATCATCTGCCTGCCGAAAAAAAGTAATTTCATTACGAAGCTTATCAGTCAAATTTGTAGGATTAAATCGAGCAAGGAAATCACGACAAATATAGGTCCAAGATCCTATTGATCCGGTAGGAATACTATTCAACCATGCTTTCGCCCTATCCCTCAGTGAATAGGGGAATAATCTTAGCCGTAAAACATATGGGGTGACTCCTTGTATTTTGAATGAATTGCAAATCTCGAGGACAGATTTAAGATGTTGTCGTGCATCTTCAGTTGCTGAGCTGCCAAATTGACCAATTGTGTTGATCATATTGAACACCACCGGTTTCAACTCAAAGTGGTCGGCTTCAATTTTAGGTGTGACAACTCCTGGATTAAGTCCTTCAAGATAGTCTCGAATAGTTCTGTTTTGTGCAAGAATCACTCCTCCTCCTGCTGTAACATCCTGATTCATATTGCCGTCTTGATTAGCCATTGCTACTCTTAACCTTTGTCTGAGTCTTTGCAAGGTTCGTTCGATTTCTAGATCAAAGGGGTATTCTGGTGTAATCGGTCTCACCCTGGTCATATACCAATGCAAAACCAAAGTTTGTTAGCCCTTCGAATCTTTAAAAAATAAAAATAAAAAGTGCAAGAAAATAAAAACAAAGTTGCTATTGTCAAACGTCGCCAAAAAATTGTTGCGCATAATAAGTGCTCCGCAATTGTGCAAGTGTACACATCGCAAGTTATAGTATAAAAGATATCGTCTCCACAGGGATTGGTGCCACTTCAAGAATCTAGTCTCTTGCATTGTAAAAAGTAAAAACACAAATAGGCGATTGTAGGAGTTTTAACTAACAACTAAACTAGAAAGCAATAAAGTAAAAGAAGATGTAACCAAAAGAGAGAGAATAGGCCAGGTTATCGTGAGTTGAGGTGTGATATCCAATTGGATCGTCTTGGCAAAAGAGTGCAAGGGCAACTTAGTTGCCGTGGCAACTTGCGCAGCGGGGTTACCTTGGCAACTAATCGACGGTTGCCAACTGACTGGGCAACTGTTTGGGCGGCTGGGTAGCAACTTCAAGGTTCGGTGGAGCGTTCTTCAATGGTTTCTTCTTATCCCTAAGTCAAAACTCTAGTTAATTGTGCATGCCTTGATAATACATCCATGCGTGAATCAAGGGTGAACAACAACCAATCTTGCGCTCCTCTTAGCCGTTGAAATCCTTAACTTATTCCTAAGCCGGATTAATCTTCACCATAAATAGATTGAATAAAGACCATACTCATTCGTTTCTTGAATCTAACTCTCCTGATATTAGATAAATAGATAGAGTTACGAGATCATCTCTCAATTCATTCGCAAACAAGAATAAAAACCAATTGTATCTCACAACCAAAAAACATAATCACCTTAGGTTCCAAAGAAACACAAAACAAAGAATCCCTAACATAAACCTAATCGAACAAGAAAGAAAAAGATGAAGAATGGTTGAAAGCCCTTGTCGAAATCTCTCCCCTTTTGCTCCTTGAGTTTGACGGCTTGGTCTCATTTAAATAGGAGATGGCTAGGTTAAAGTCCTTCTTGAGGAGGAAGTTAAGTTAGAATTAAATACTTTAAAAGAATATAATTCTTTATTATATTTAAATTCCTTCTAGATCTTCTCCTATCTTTTGGGATTTAATTTCTCTTTAACCTCTTCATGGAAATCAAACTCCTTTGGGATTTAACTTTGCTCCACGCCATCTTGGGCTTATCTAGTCATCAATTTCGACTGCCATATCATCTTAGCCCTTATCGAAAATTGCCCTGGCAACTAGCTCGGTATCTCCTTCATGCACTGCCATGGCAACTGGTTCCAACCTTGCTTACGCAAGTGATTCTGCACACACATAAACAACTATCGGCAGCACCTTTTTTCCATAAAATTAGCAAAATATGAAATCAAGCTTGTCCACCAAGGAAACAATGCAAACATGCATGAATGGCTAATAATGCAACTAATATGAGCCTAAGTCTAGCAATAATATGAATAAAAAGGGTGAATAAAATAGTACTTTTAGACACTTAACATTACTCGTAAGTTGAGTGAACCAGTTGAAGATTCAGAGTTTGAGAGAAGGCGATTTATCTTGGACTCTCGTTGCAGACCAAGGTTAGACGTTTTGAATGTTTGATAGAGCTACCTTCTTAAGAGTTGTTGTACGTTGGTCCTTGATTTGGCTAATCAAGCATGACGTTCTCTTGTGATGTTAAAAGGTGTGCTCAAGGCTTCGAGATCTTGAGGGAACCCAACTTTTGATAATAAGAATGTTGAATTATTGCCTTCTATCATAACTTTCGC
The DNA here is from genome assembly GCA_019671005.1 of Hibiscus mutabilis. Taxonomy (NCBI): domain Eukaryota; kingdom Viridiplantae; phylum Streptophyta; class Magnoliopsida; order Malvales; family Malvaceae; genus Hibiscus; species Hibiscus mutabilis. The sequence goes on along the minus strand of CM033753.1, from coordinate 21,837,557 downwards.
AGTAATTATTTTGAGAATGGCACAACGGGGTTGTGAGACATGCTTGACCTATGCAATGGATATCAATGTAGAGAGTTTAAATCTTGAGAGCTTTTGAACCATTAGAGTATTCGTTATGCATCCTAGAGGAGTCTTCAAAATTTTCTCTCTATTAAGGATTGAGTTGATTTTAAGGTAAGGCCAAGTTAGGCACCAGTGTACATGACTTATCTCGCATGACACCGACCAAATAGAGAAAGTCAAATATTCAGTTGCGAGGGTGCCACTTGAACAAGATTTCATTTTTCTAAGTGTTTCACCCATGGGTGAACCAGACTCGTTCACCAATAAGAAGTTGGTTCGTTGATTTGTACATAAATCGTCGATAGCTTGCTAAACAACAGTGGAAGGTCGTTGTCTTCCTTCTATGGTGCAGGGCTCGTATAACTGATTGATGAATATCTTTGTGTTCTTGGAGTTCGAATTGAGAATAAAATGATTATAGATAAGATGTTGGAGACTAGAAATTTGAAATGATTTTTGGAATAAGGTTTTTTCTCTCTCACACATGTCATTGTAAAGTTTGATGTTGGCGTTTATTTACGAGATGTATCAGCAATGTTAGGGTGAGAACCTCCATATTTTCTCACAAATGCCAACTTGATGCTCTAAGTGACGTGTGTGAAGGTACGGGGGTTATGGAGATGTGAGCAATAACAAGATAATTACCAAAATGCCCTTACATATGGAAGGGACTAATTACCGTACGATTAGTTAAGGAGACAAAAGGTTTGAGACTTCGTAAATGCCTTTTGATTTGGGGTTACATTTTCCTTGAATCGGACCGAGGAACGATATATTGAGCTTCGAGCTACTCGAGACTATTCAGTTTATGGTAGTGATGTTGACTCGAATAGAGTCAAGTAAGATTTTGAAATCTTCATGAATGTATTTTTGTTTTGACAATGATGTATTTTTGTACAAGAATAGAGAAGATTGTGCCTACCCATCATTGAGAAATTTTGAGTTCATGTATACTAAGGGAATTGAGACTAGAGACAACAACGTAGGTTGAGCTAGAGAACTGTTGATCGTGTGATTGATCGATATCTGAGTGAAGTGGACTTGATAAATAATGGATTGGAAGAAGTTCCATTCAGGTTAAAGTATCATGATGCTCATGTGAATCGACCAATGATTGTAAGTGATGGTCGTATGAAGGAGTATCGATACTAGTATTATGCAGTACTAGTATTCGATTCATCTGGAATCGGTACTAACTGGCCAGTACAGGTACCCATGTGATTTATTAGTTAAGCTCCAAGTTGAGGACTGATTAGCTCTAAAAGCTGTGAGAAATAACTATTGGGTTATGCTGACACACCCTATGGCGCAGCACAAAAAATATCTGGCGATCACCACTAAAGATCCATGTACGAGGAACGAATCCGGGTGAATAAGTGCGAAGAATTACCTGTTTAAAATCTGGAATTCTGAATTTAGAGGAAATAAATATCCAATCACGATTCAACGACATCGATTCCTAAGCTGCAAGGATAACGCTCCGACCTTTACTTAGTTCACCTAGTTGAAACAAGCATATAAAACTCTTTAAACTATATAGAGGGTTTTTCCAAAAAGCATTAATGATTGCTAGATGTCTCATGCCTTTATTTAGCCTTTGTAATCCTAATTCAACTCATATTAGGATTTCAATGTATATATATATATATATTAATATATACAGTCATAATTTAAATTTAATTATAATTTTAATATATATATATATTAAATATATATAATCTCAATTCAACTTAATTAGGATTTCAATATCTATATATATTAAATATATATAATCCAAATTCAACATAATTAGGATTTTAATATATATCTATATTAATATATATAATCACAATTCAACTTAATTAGGATTTCAATATATACTAATATATATAATCTCGATTCAACTTAATTAGTATTTCAATATATATCTATATTAATATATATAATCCCAATTCAACTTTAATTAGGATTTCAATCTATATTAATTTAAATTGAAATATATTGTTTATATATTAAAAGAGTCACGATTACAATAATTATTTTCTTTTAATATTTATCCATTAGTTAAATTATATATATCAAATATATATTAATTTAACTAAATTTGTGTACAACAAATTCGTACATATATAATTCGTTTAATATATGCTCATGTCAACCATGGGTGTGACCCTGTAGGTTCTTTGTAACGTCAGTAGTAAATATTAGAACATTTCTAATATTACAAATAATGGGTGACATCTAGCAATACGTCATTGTCACCTAAGTTATAAGAAATCATGATTCGACATAACCTCTTCGTGATTAACTCTTTTCATGTATTACATCATTTTGTCCTTATATCTAGATTGGACACAAGTCATGGAATAGTCGCACTTGTATAGTCCATCTAATATTTCTTGATATCTTGAGTAGACTATTACAAATGAATAACTATGATATCTCATATCAACTTATTCGAGCATGGCCATGAATTTCTAGTCTCACTCAATCAAGTGGCCTACGATATTACTCCTATTATGTAGGAGGGACAAATCATATATTGATTAACCATATCCCCTACATAGATTGTAACATATCCAATATCAGTCTTTATAGTGTAGTCAGTTACGACACACGTTTGACTATATCAAAATATGTCACTCACGATGTTGAAATAATGATGATCTCAAGTATGAAGATCATACATGTAGTTATCACTATGAGCAATATTGTGACTGTCACATAATAATCCAAGAAATATGCTCATAGTGGGTCAATCTAGTATGTCGTTCTCTAACACATACTTATGTATTGATTTTGACATCTCCATGTCAATGACAACACTTTGTCATCAATCAACTACATATTAGTCTTAATGCATTATTGTTGTTCATACCCACCATAATAATCGACTAAGGACATTTAAGAATAACCATATTATTCTAAGGCCTTTATTATAATTCAGTTTATTTATACACGTAGAATTGTAACCGAAAATAATAATGGCAATGCCTCTTTATGAATAAAAAAAGGTAAAAACAAATGTCATTTACAATCATCTTATGATTTGTCTTTGGGCATACTCTAACAATCTCCCACTAGCACTAAGACCAATCACTCATGTATCTAATACCAAGTGACTTAGTGTGACGATCATGCTTCTACTGCGTCAGAAGCTTTGTCAGTGGATTGACAACGTTATCTATCTGTTGGTGCTCTATATATTTCCACATCTCTTTGATCTATAATTTCTCGAATAAGATGGTAACTCCTAAGTATGTGTTTGGATCGTTGGTGAGATCTGGGTTCTTTTTCTTGTGCATTGGCTCCGTTGTTATCACAACGTTGATCTATAGCATTCAATATGCTCGGCACAACCCCTAGTTCATATATGAACTTCTTCATCCAAACACCCTCTTTTGCAGCATCGCATGCTACAATATACTCAGCTTCTATTGTAGAATCAGCTATTGTATCTTTCTTTGAACCTTTTTAGCTCACAACGCCTCCATTAAAGCATAACACAAAACCCGATTGTGATCGTGAATCATCCTTATCGGTTTGAAAGTTGGCATCACTATAACCTTTTATACTTTGATCTTCCTCACCTTCATATATAAGGAATGTATCTTTAGTTCTTCTTAAGTATTTAAGAATGTTTTTAACTACGACCCGATGACCTTCACCGGGATCTACCTAGTACTGACTTGTATACTTAAAACATATGATACATCTGGACGAGTACATAGCATGACATACATGATAGATCCAATTGCTGAAGCATATGGAATCTTACTCGTGCGCTCTCTTTCTTGAGGTGTTAAAGGAGACTTTTCCTTCGAGAGTGAAATACCATGTCTTATAGGTAAAAACCCCCTTTGGATACTTCCATACTAAATCTTTTCAGTAATTTATCTATGTATGTATTTTAACTCAGTCTTAGGAGTTGTCTCGATCTATCTATATAGATCTTGACTCCGCTACACCAAGTTTGATATATACCGGTGCTTTTTGCGGTGTTTTCTATAAAAAAACGGTGCTAAATTTGTACATATCGCGGCATTTATAGAAAAAATGACACAAAACAACACACTTTTCAGTGTTTTAAAAAAACGCCGCAATAGGTTTAGTTTATTAGTGGCGTTTTGAGTAAAAATGTCGCAAAAGGGTGTCTTCTAGTGACGTTTTGTTTTAAACGCCACAACATGTATCATTTTGGTGGCGTTTATTTTTATGAACGCCGCAATAGAAACTCATCGTTTTAATTGGTGGATTATAACTCACCTCACCCTGAATCCCTAATACCCAAATCTCTTTCGCCGTTCATTTTCTAACAACATATCAAAGTCAAAAGGATACAAAAAAATGGCTACTACTTTCCTTCGGAACTCTAATTCGAGGAGCCTCTTTTCATTCTCTTCCCCAATTTACTGGCCCTCTCGTGGCTCCATCTCTTCTTCCCATTTCTCAGTCTCCGATTTTCTCTCCGTAAATGAGACGTCGGTTTCAGCTATCCCTAACCCTTGGTGGAGATCCATGGCTACTTTCACTCGCACGTCAGTTCTCTTTTCCTTTCTTTCCCCCCAAATAAATTTGATTTCTTCCCCTTGTTACTGTCAGCTGTCGACTTTTACGCTGGGGAGGCGTGAAGATGAGGGGTTTGTTAGTTTGTTCTTGGATTTAGATGTCCAAATTTGTGACTTGAAAAATAGAAAATGCATTTTCTTTCCTTTTTTTGGGTTTATCTGTTTGAAAAAAATGATGAGTTTTTTTTAGATTTAATGACGGGTACCTGTTGAAACACAAGGAAGTCTGGAAATTGATTTTCTCTTTAACGATTGAAATCGTTTTGTTTTATGTAGAAACGATTGGGCATGTTGATCATGGGAAGACCACACTAACTGCATCTATCACAAAGTTTGGCTTATGGATATACATATACTTAATAATTTTCTCTCCATAAATCACAAGGCTGTCGGAACTTATCTTTCAATTGAGAAATTTTATGCCGGATTTATATGCCATGAGTGAAGGGTGGAATGAGAGATTTCTGAATATTGTATGTGTTGTGGCATTGACTAAGAGGAGTTCAGGGCTCATGCAGGCTTGTACTATACTCCAGATTTCTTTTAGCTTGATTATGCAAGTGGAAATTTTGAAATGTCTGTGAGTGAAGCATTAAGACAGAATGACAGATACCCTGTTAGGATGTACACTCAACTCCATATAATTTATGATGCTACAGCCTTGCTATTCTGAATTCTCAATTTCTCATGGAATTATATTGTTTGGTATATATGCCTACGTGGCCTCGTATTCACACTCCCTGATGCATGGTGAATCCTAGCTTATTTGATTGACATTCTTCATTTTTCTACTGCAGGAAGACTAAGGATGCAATGAAGATTGTATAATATTTACTCTATTTTTTGTTAGTCATGTTATATTTTATTTTTCCTTTTGAATTCTTAATTCTAATCTACAAAGTAAATATATGATGGGAATGAAAACTATCATGTTGTAATTTAGCTATTGAATGCTAATGAAAAATAGCTGAACTTTTAGATCCTAGATAGTAGATATAAATAGGTAAGCTCTTTGTAAAAAAGTTTGATCTTTCGGCGAATAGGTTAGGATTATATAAAATTTCAAGATGGGATTCCCACTTTTGTTGTTCTTAGACTTTTATAGACTTATGAACTGCTATTCGTCCATTGTTGCAACATTTGACACTACTTATATTCATATTTAGAGTTAATCAGTTCTAGATTCGATATTGAGATGTCAGCTATGTTGAAAGAACATATGGTAAAAGTTTTCTCCTTGGTAAAGGTATCTTTTTATTATTGAATCTGTTCATGGTCTATCAAAAATGAAGTTGTGCTATGTGATTGTCTGAGTTTGTTTCTGTGGGGTTAGCCAAGAATGTTATTTCAATATGAACCCAAACATGAAGCTTTCCTTGAGTTTCTCATTTGGAGGTTCACAATTTGGAATTGCTCTTATGAATCAGAGGTACCGGAGATGAACGTGCCATGGAAATAAGAGAAAAGGTAAGAAGGTCTGGACTTATCTAAAGTTAACTAGGATTTTAATTTTATGCATAACTTTATTGTAGAAGGTGATCTGTCTGGAAATATTGATAATCTGTGTAATATTAATTAAGTATGATATAGCATTGCCAAAGATCTGCACATTGGAAAGTATTGATTGCTAATGTCTTCATGCTGAAAATCTTGATTTTGAGGGACAATGAACAAAGTGCTTCAGAGAGAGCCCCAAATCTTTTGGAAGAAAAGCAGCAATTATAGACAAATGGCGCAATTTATAGCCGATGCATCTATTTAATAATTTGAATCGTCGTATGCAGTTGGTTATGGAACAATGAATGCTTGACGTTTGATGTTGGTAGTTCTTTTGTACGAGAAATTTACGTATGTAAAGAAAGTTTTTTCGTTTTTTATGTGATTTTATTTCTCAGAGAATTATGTTATGATAACACTTTATTTACAGTTCAAGAAAAAAAATCAGTGACATTAAATTCTAATTTAATGTTTTAATAAATAAAATAAAATATTGTAATTTCTACAAGTAATAACTTCTATATGTTGGTTCTTTATTCGAAATACAGCTACTAGCTTTTTATTCGAAATTTACTTTTATGGTGTAATAACTTCTATATGTTGGTTCTTAATAATTTATTTCCACAAGTAACTATTGTGGCATTGGAAGATCTAGTGGAAAGTATCCTCATTATTTATGTCTGTATAATCATGGTCTGTTCCGTTGGTTACAATTTTCATCTTTTTTTTTCTTTTCTTTTGAGGTTTCATATCTATCCATATCTGTTTTGTTGTAGTGTGTGGATGATATAATAGGCATTATTTCTTCTATTACTGATTGTTCATACATATTAACTAATCGATTACTGATTGCTCATACATATTAACTAATTAGCTTGGTACAAGGGCCCCGAAAATCTTAACTGATTGTTCTTTCTTATTTCTTTTGAAAGCATTATCATTGCTTGTAGAAGGCATATTGATTGTTTTAACTGTATAAAATTGCTATTAACTTCTTGAATTTAACTTTTTTGGTATAGGGATTCGGGATGGTGATCGGCATTAGTGGTGATCGAGAGGTAGTTGTTCGGGGAAGAAAGATGTAGGAACGAAATATGTAGAGGGGATTAAATTGCGACAAAATATACTTTTTTTAATGAAATAAATATTTTGCTTAAAAATATTTTAAGTTAATTGTGACAATATATTTTTGGGATGAAATAAATATTTTATTTAACAAATATTTTGAATTTGTAATTTATATTTTTTTTGGAAATATGGTTATTAGCGGCGTTTGTCTTTACAAACGCACTAAAGAACAATTATTTGCGGCGTTTGTCTTTACAAACACCACTACAAAACAGTTATTAGCGGCGTTTGTAAAGACAAACGCCACTAAAGAACATATTTTTTGCGGCATTTGTAACAGTTATTAGCGGCGTTTTTAAAGACAAACGCCTCTATAGATTTTGACTTTTTGTTGCGTTTTTTGCCAAAAACGCTGCAAACTCTTGCGACGCTGGTTTCAGCGGCACTTCTTGCGGCGTTTTTTCAAGTGTCGGGAAAGTTTTAGCGGCGCTAAAAAATGCCGCTATGGGGGCTAAAAAAATGCCGCTAAAAATATATTTTGCTGTAGTGCTCCTAATATGTATGTTGCCTCACCCAAGTCTTTCATGGAAAAACATTTTCCTAACCAAGTTTTTTTAAAGACTTGTAAGCTAGGTATGTCATTTCCTATTATCAGTATGTCATCCACATACAATACCAAAAATATGATAGTGCTCCCACTAATTTATTGAAAACACATGGCTCATCCTAATTTTTGATAAAACTAAATTCTTTGATTGCATCGTTAAAACGAAGATTCCAACTTCGAGAAGCTTGCTTCAATCCATAAATGGACCTTTTTAGCTTGTATTTTTTCTAACATCTTTTGGATTGACAAAACCTTCAGGTTGTGTCATGTACACATCCTCATCTAATTTTCCATTAAGGAAAGCGATTTTAACATCCATTTGCCATATCTCATAATCATAAAATGCAGCTATCACAAGTAGGATCCGGATGGATTTAAACATAGCAACAAGAGAAAAAGTTTCATCATAGTCTATACCATGAATTTGACAAAAACCATTAGCGACTAATAGCCCTTTGTATGTTTGTACATTACCATCCATGTCGTTTTTCTTTTTGAAAACCCATTTGCACCCTATAGGCTTAATCCCTAGAGGTGGGCCAACCAATGTCCAAACTTGGTTTTCTGACATAGAATCCATCTCGAATTTCATGGCCTCTAGCCATTTCTCAGAGTATGGGCCCGTCACTGCTTCTTGATAAGTCTTAGGCTCATCTTGATCTATGAAGAGAACATCACCATGCAATGTGATAAGAAATCCACATTTCTCAGGCGCATTGCGTTCTCTCAAGGATCTTCGCAGTGATTATATTTCCAAAATAGTTAAATGTTCCTCAACAACTTGTGAAACTTGTTGTTGTTCAATATATAGTTCAAATATTTATGGTTGATCTTGAATTTCATTGAGTTCAATATTTCTCCCACTTTCTTTTCTGAAAACAAATTCTCTTTCTATGAAGATTCTTGTTCGAGCAACAAACACTTTGTTCTCGGTAGGATTAAAGAAATAATATCTTTTAGTTTCTTCAAGATAACCTACAAAATTACATTTATAAGATTTGGGTTCGAGCTTTGTAGACATCTGATGTTTAACATAAGCTTTGCATCCCCAAATTTTCATAAAAGACATACTAGGGCATTTCCAGCCCATATCTCATATGGTGTCTTTTGAACTGATTTAGATGGAACACAATTTAGTGTGAAAGACATTGTTTTTAGTGCATGTCCCCAAAAAGAAACTGGAAGATCAACATGACTCATCATTGATCGAACCATGTCCAACAGTGTTCGATTTCTTCTTTCGAAAACTCATTTCCATTGTGGAGTACCAGAAGGTATAAGTTGTGAGACAATCTCACATTCTTTAAGAAAGTCACCAAACTCTAAACTTAAGTATTCTCCTCATCGATCTGATCAAAGAGCCTTAGTGCTTTTTCCTAGTTGGTTTTGTACTTCATTTTTAAATTCTTTTAACTTTTCAAGGGTTTTAGATTTATGATGCTTTAGGTAAATGTACCCATATCTACTGAAGTCATCTTTGAAAGTAATGAAGTATTGAAACCCTCCTATGGCTTGTGTACTCATTAGTCCAATATATCAGTATGTATTAATCCCAATAAATCACTTGCTCGCTCACTTTTACCATTAAAATGAGCTTTGGTCATCCTTCCAAATAAGCAAGGCTCGCATACATCAAATTGTTTGAAAACAAATGAATCCAAAAATCCATCTTTATTAAGTTTTGAAATGTGTTTTTCACTTATGTGACCTAAGTGGCAATGCCAAAGATAATTTTGATTAGGGTCATTTGTTTTTGATCCTTTCGCATTTATGTTGTAAATGGAATTCTCTTGATCCAAAATATAAAGGCTATTTATTAATTGTGTCACACCATAGAAAACATTATCGAGATAAAAGAACAATAGTTATTCTTAATAACTATCTCAAAACCAATATTATCTAAACAAGAAATCAAAATGATGTTTTTAGTCAAACTAGGCACAAAATAACAATCCTCTAAACATAAATTAAGTCCACTAGGCAACGATAAAGTATGTGTTCCTATAGCTAATGCAACAACTCTTGCTCCATTACCAACTCGTAGGTCCACATCTTCTTTTCTTAGATTTCTACTCTTTTGTAGTCCTTGTACATATGTATAAATATAAGAACCACAACCGGTATCCAATACCCAAGAAGTAGGTTTTGAAAAATTAATATCAATAACATAAATATCTGAGGCAGAAGCTCCGCTTTCATTTGCCTTCTTGACTTTTCAAGATAAATGGGGCAGTCTTTCTTCCAATAGCATGTCTTATTACAATGAAAACATTTTTCTTTCAGTGACATATCAAGGAAGTTCACGTTGTTCAACTTGTCCCTCTCAAGGACCGATCGCAATGATAACGAATTTGTATTTCCATAATAAGTCTACAACAATAAAATATGAATTTTTTAGTACGTTTGCCAAGTTTGATTATAAAATGACTTTATACTTCCACTAATTTTATTAAAATTAATAACCTTCAAATATTAATGTCGAAAATACTTTATGTAAAGTTTTTCTGGTGGGTAAAAATCCAAAGTTCACAGTCTCTTAAGTCAGCTTTGGCTTTTCTTTTAAGATTATGGTTTATCTAGGTAAGTAACATTTGCTAATTACATCTCATGTAACTCCTTCATTTGGTGAACAACTCTTATCCATAATCATCTTATGATTATCCAAATAACTAGCCTTTAGGTTTCTAATCCTATTAGAGTAACCCAGTTAAGTCTTTAACCAATATTACAACCAACGAATATCACTTGCTTATTCTTCGCGTTTGGCCAAGATAGATACAAGTACCTCGCTTTAGCAAAACCTACATTGTATCGATCTAGACTTTAACGAGGGTTAACATTGGGAAGAAATAAAAGACTTAATATTTTATTGAGGGGTTTTGTGAATATTATCTCATCATTTAACATTTGATCTTATCAATTAACTAGCTGCATCTCATACATTCATTTTATCATATACATGAAAAGCAGTAAATATGAATGCAATAGTTATAGCCCATATCCTAAGGTGGTCAGTCCCAAGCCAATGGGAGAGCCAAATTATTCTAAGGATAAAATCACTTCTCAAGCATCTTTTTGTCGTCTCATACTTTTGTTCCTCTGGTCCATGCAGCTTCGTATAAATTACAATTTTAGAAACTCGTTTTACATACAAGGGAGTAAGATGATAAGAGAATTACAATAGAAGTAGAGAAAGGCACGACAAGCATGCTATATTTATAAAACCTTATAAATAAAAATAAATGTGCTATTGGGCTATAACCATGCATTCCAAACAACGTGCATATAATAACGACACAGTTTGTTATTAAGGCCTTACCAGATTATTCCTACGCAAGGGTCAAGGGGTGAAGCCCCTTGCAGGGGTCTGGCGACTGCGGGGCCATCAGCGGGGGTGTCGTTGCCCGGTCAGCGGTGGGTAAATTTTTAAAGATTAGCATCTTAATTGATATGTAAAAAACTTCACGATTTGATAACTTTTATCGACATTATCGTGTTTTTCAGGATTTTAAAATCCACAAGATTTTTACTGAAACAACTTTTGTCACTTTCCTCGCATGAAATCTATAGACTAACCATTAGTCTAATATATAACTATAAGCTGCGTATGTTAACACTTAACATCTAAAACCCAAAAACTCCATAGTGAATATGTTAACAATTAACATATAATATTTCAAACCTATCGACAAAGATCCTGATGATTAACTCTTAATCATCGACCTTAGGAACATCTTTTAAATGGATTAACAGATTAATCGTGATTGAATCGATTTGCTCATACAAATATCATATATTCGCTGAATAAATCGAAAAATAACATGTATCTCAAACAATTATATCACTCAAGTAATTAAAACCCGAATCTGTATCTTACAAGTGGCTCTAATACCACTGTTGGGTCACGTCGCACACCCTATGGTGCAGTAAAAAAAATATCCGGCGATCACCACCAAATATCCATGTACGATGAACGAATCAGGATGAATAAGGGTGAAGAATTACCTGTTTAAAATTTGGAATTTTGAATTTAGAGAAGATAGATACCCAATCACGATTCTACGATGTCGATTCCTAAGCCACAATGATAACGCTCCAACCTCGACTTAGTTTACCCAGTTGAAATGAGCATATAAAACTCTCTAAACTATTTAGAGGGTTTTTCCAAAAAACATTAATGACTGCTAGATCTCTCATGTCTTTATATAACCTTTGTAATCCTAATTCAACTCATATTAGGATTTCAATATATATATATTAATATAGATAATCCTAATTTAACTTTAATTAGAATTTCAATATATATATATATATATATTAAATATATATAATCCCAATTCAACTTAATTAGGATTTCAATATATATATTAAATATATAATCCTAATTCAACTTAATTAGAATTTCAATAAATATCTATATTAATATATATAACCCCAATTCAACTTAATTAGGATTTCAATATATATATATTAATATATATAATATCAATTCAACTTTAATTAGGATTTCAATATATATATATTAATTTAAATCGAATTATATTATTTATATATTAAAAGAGTCATAATTAGAATAATTATTTTCTTTTAATATTTATCCAATAGTTAAATTATATATATCAAATATATATTAATTTAACCAAATTCGTGAACAACAAATTTGTACATATATAATTCGTTTGTGACCCTGTAGGTTCTTTGTAATGTTAGTAGTAAATATTAGAACATTTCTAATATTACAAACAATGAGTACATCTAGCAATTTGTCATTGCCACCTAAGTTACAAGAAATTATGATTCGACATAACCTCTTCGTGATTAACTCTTTTCATGTATTACATCATTTTGTCCTTATATCTAGATTGGACACAAGTCATGGAATAGTCACACTTGTATAGTCCATCTAATATTTCTTGATATCTTGAGTAAAGTATTATAAACGAATAACTATGATATCTCATATCAATTTATTCAAGCATGGTCATGCATTTCTAGTCTCACTCAATCAAGTAGACTACGATATTACTCTTATTATGTAGAAGGGACAAATCCTATCTTGATCAACCATATCCCACTACATAGATTGTAATATATCCAATATTAGTCTTTATAGTGTAGTCAGTTACGACACATGTTTGACTATATCAAAATATGTCACTCACGATGTTGAAATAATGATGATCTCAAGTTTGAGGATCATACATGTAGTTATCACTATGAGCAATGTTGTGGCTGTCACATAGTAATCCAAGAAACATGCTCATAGCGGGTCAGTCTAATATGTCATTCTCTAACACATACTTATGTATTGATTTTGACATCTCCATGTCAATGACAACACTTTGTCATCAATCAACTACATATTAGTCTTAATGCATTATTGTTGTCTATGCCCACAATAATACTCGACTAAGGACATTTAAGAATAACCATATAGTATAATTCAGTTTATTTATGCAGCAAAATTGTAACCAAAAATAATAACGGCAATGGCTCTTTATGAATAAATAAGGTGAAAATAAATGTCATTTACAATCATCTTATGATTGGTCTTTGAGCATACTCTAACAGTAATATCTAATTGTAATTAAGTGGGTATATTGTTATGGTTAGATCTAGGTTCGATGGTTTTCGATGGACCCTAAGATCTATGGTGTGTGCCTTAGAAAGTGATATATCGAGATAGGAGACTCTTAGCCTGTAATATAATTAGAAGTACAAGGCGTATTCTGGGAGCGACAGTTGTACCAACTTTCAACGTGTGTATTGGGAGGCAGTAAGGATATGTGTGTCTGAGTTCGTTGATAAGAGTTTGATTTGCCATAAATTGGGAGTCAAACATCGAGTCATTTAGAGTTGATTAGGATGCTTTGAGATTTCCTTAAAGGGAAATTAAATAGAATGATCGTGGGTTCTGTAAAAGATTTTCGAGTGCACAGCTTCAATGAGGTTATGAAATCTAGGTTTGTAACGGAACCTTCTCCCTTGGTGGGATTTCACGCGGTGATAGATCCTAGTGAATGTTCAGATAACACATTTCAAGACACGATATAGTTTTGAGCATAAGACTATTTTGTATGGACCGATTTAGTGGGACCTGTAGTAGTTACATATTTGAATAAGCATGCCGAGGTTTAAGATCGGTTCTTAAGACGAGTTGAAAAATATTTTACGTCCAAAAGTCTTGCGTCGGGTAAGCAAGGATATTAATAAAGGATACCATCACAGTTGAGTCTCCTTTAAGGAGTCACCTTGAGAGGAATCAATTCGAGGAATACCTTAATATTACATTTACCTTTGGGTCTTACCGCATAAGTTGATTTACCACAATAACATTTTAGGAGACAAGTTTGTTGAGATACCGTTGAGATTTATTTTTGTATCTTCCTCCAGAAATACACTGAGTGAGAATGGACCCTTATAAGAGAAAGAATATGTTGAGATTGTGTCTGTATTATTTGAAGACAAGAGTCGCAATTGCTAACTGTTGAGAGAAATTAGAGTAGCACAACGAGAAGTATTTGAGAATTTAGAAGATTTAATAAAGTTTTAGCATCTTCTTTGATTTATGGATACAAATTTCGAGGATGAAATTTTCTTTAAGGAGGAGAGAGTTGTAACCACCCAAATTTTTGGATTATTCATGTGGGTCTCGAATTCAAGTTTTGAGTATATGAAGGTCAAGATTTAATTAAAAAAATTTGGAGCTTGGAAATTCAATTTAAAATAAATTAGAGGCTGAAATGAACACAACTTAAAGTTTTGGGTTACAGTGAAAATAAGAGAAGAGTTGGACTCTTTAATGAATTATATTATCCAAAAGTTATGAGATATTTTGTCTATGATAAATTTTAACCATTGGATGAGATAAGAATTTCCATGCTAAATCTTAGCCATTGAAGTTTAAATAAAATATACGGTGAAAACTTAATGAGATTTTAAATTGAGAAAAGGGGTATTAAATATGAGAAATGAGAGAGAAAATATGAACAAGTCATCTTCTTTCCCCAAAGTGGAAAGCAACAAGAAGAAAGAGAGATAATGATTTTCAAAGTTTAATCTTCATTTCCCTTTATTTCTAGTTAGATTTAGACTTTATGAGTGAAATGTAATGTTGTTTATTTCGTCATTCTCTATAAGATAAGTGTAATCTTGAAGACTATTAGTTAAGTTTTGAGTAAATCCTAAAACCCCCAAGGAATTCTAGAGTGAGAAAGCTTGGAGGTTTTTGTAACAATGGTAAATTAAAGATGTTTGGAATAAGATGATGAATATTTGAGTTAGGTTTTAGATAAACCCTAAAATGATTCATAGAGATTCTTGAGGGAGATTATTTTGGGTTTTTAAGAGGATTTTGACTTTAAGATGGATACAAGCTTATTGTGGTTAATTAAATTCGTTTAGTTACCTTTACTAATCTTTTGGAAGGATAGTAATTCGTTTTGCACTTGATTGATTTGTGCAAGAAATTTAGAGAAGCTTCCCATTCAATTGAAGGAGACGGAAAGTTGAAGGAATTCTATCTAGGGTAGCATTTTGTTATTTTTACCTAAGGTTAGTATATCTCCAACTTTGAAGTGCTTCTTACTTTTCATAATAGCGATTGCCTTGCATTAAGTATGATGTGTTTAGGTGTTTAAGCATGTTGACCATTAGATGCTCTTGAATATTTGTACTTGTGGTTATCAAGGTGTTTAATTGGTCATAAAATTCTAATAATAATCCTAATAGACTTTAGGAAGTATGAAACTAGTTTTGAGGGTTGAATTTAAGGATTTCCAGTTGAAATCTGTGGCCTAGAAAGGTATTTCTGGGTTCCAGTACCAGTATGAGGTAGGCCCGTACCGATGCCTATATCGGTGCCCTTTGTTTAGGTAAAGAATAAGGATGAGCTAAGATAGGAGTATCGATATGATGTTCGACTAGTATCGGTGCACGATTCAAGACAGTATCGGTACGAGTCTACCAATATCGATATGCTGAGGTCTGTAAAATTCCAGTGAACAGTTTTGATATTGGTACGCTAGTGAGTATCGTTACCCAAGGTACCGTACCAGTACTCGAGGTCTGGTATTGGTACTGATTGGGCATTCTACCCGAAAATGATGCTTTTGAGTTTAAGGGCTCAAAAAATTATAGTTTATGGTCCAACACCTCGCCTATAATACCTCGTGACATAATTAACTTAATACATGAACTTTTGATATTGTATATCTCCATAATGTGCAAACAACTTGGATAGGTAATGTGATGAAACTAAGTGAGAAATTGTAATGACGAGCCTTTGGTTGAACTAAGACCTTGGATGCCTTTATTGAAAAATCTTTCCTCGCTTTGTATTATTTATGGGCCTTGTGAGCCTTGAATTGATTTCATGATTAATTGGTATGGGATCCGGATACCCAATAAAGGTACTATAGTACATATGATTCTCAATGTATTCGACGTCTTCTGGTCTCGAGTAGGTTTCCATACCCGATGGTTGTGTGTTTTCGAGTAGATGACCTTCGCTAATGTTCGATGGTTATGTGTTTCCGGGTATGTAGCAAGGTTAGATGCTCGATGGCTTTGTGTTTCTGAGTATGTAGTAATGTGCGGTGTCGGGCGACTATGTGTTTTTGGGTACGCACGCGGTTTCCCTACCCGATGTCTTGTGGTCTCGGGTTGATAACCCTCACTAATACCTGATGGCTATATGTTTCTGGGTATGTAGCGAGGGAAGGCGCATGATGTCTAGGTGGTCTAGGGCTAGCAGGTTTGTATACCACTGTAGTGGTATTGGTTGATGATTGTTTATTTCCCCACCCTATGCTCTTATTTTTATTGCATGCTTACTTTTATGAATGCCATGAACTATAATAGAGTGGACATGTACCACTGAGCTTTGTAAGCTCAGCGTGCAGATTTGTTGTTTCCGAGTGTAG
Source organism: Hibiscus mutabilis (assembly GCA_019671005.1). NCBI lineage: Eukaryota > Viridiplantae > Streptophyta > Magnoliopsida > Malvales > Malvaceae > Hibiscus > Hibiscus mutabilis. Next base: position 21,820,851 of record CM033753.1, on the reverse strand, counting down.
GTTGATAGGTCACTCGCTTGGAGGTGAACATCGACGAGGATTTCCCAACACCTACTCAACTCGAGTACAATACCTTGATTTTAGTAGTTGAGCTATGTATCCGTAGAACCTTTATTGTAGTTAGTCTGTAACTCTATCTTATTTTGTTTTGAAATACGATGTTTTAATTCGTACGGAGCTCCATTTGTTTTGGATTTAAATTTATCTAAGGAAACTTTTATTTATGACTCGTTTTTAATTATGATTTATGGATAAATTTGAGGTTTTAAATTAAATAAAATTTTATGGGTCATGTTAGAGGTGGCCCGAATGTAGCGTCTCGGATCCGGTTGGATCGGGGCGTTACAAATACATTTGTCTATATGACACTGTCATGTTAGTGTGCACTGTCATGTAGGTTTGCACGTCATTTCAAGCCATTTACCATTAGTTAACTAACAATTTTCATCCGTAGAGTGGTTATTTTGACCCAAAGTGGAACGTTGAGAGTTAAATAGCTTAAAAAAGAATATGGACCAAAATAACTATTTAGTCAAACGTTCAAACTTTTTTTAATATTATGCCTTTAAAATAACAATAATAATTTGTTTTCGCTAAAATTCTCATTCTTTTTGAATTATTTTTTTAAACACTATTTTAGATGGGAAAGAATATAGAATGAGATGGTCAAATAAGACATTATATATCATTGTAACGAATCATGCTTGGAAATTGGAATAGAAAATGAATTACTTAATTGGTTGCGATAGAAAACTTAATAAAAATTGATTTATATATTTTATTTCATGTTAGGTTTAAATAAATAATTAAATCATATCAAGTGGATTTATTAAAATCTTGATCCATAGACTAGCATCAAGTGCATGTGTTGTGTACTAATAATTATGGTTACCATTGTACCAGAAATATAATTAACCCTCACATGGGGTGTGGTTGGCGTGTGTACATTTGCCACATTCACAAAATAAATGGGATTTGGTCCATCATTTATGGAGTGTTTTGTCCTCTTTTTTATTACGGGTGAGTATACGATCGAATTGAGTTGAGTAAGAAGATTTTGAGTTGGTCGAGTTGAAGAGTCTTGTTTTATAACTCAAACAGTATTTGAAATTTTTTAAGTTGAGTTTATGAAATTCGAGTCGAATTGTTTAAGTTTCTGTTCAAATTGAATTGTAAACATTTATAATGTTATAGCACTAATTAGTTCCAATTTAAACGCTTTTCTATAACTATATACAATATGCATATATATATTTCTTTATATATTTTTCGTATGTGATATATATATTAGATAGAATTGAGAGAATCGACTCAAAGTTGAAAATTGATATACTAATTACTAAAAATTATTTGAGTTAGGGGTGAGCAAAACTCGACTCGAAAAAACTGAATCATTCAACTTGACTCGACGCGAAAAAAACCCGACTCGTTTTGACTCGACTTTTAATTTCATAAACTCTACTCGAAAAATTTTCAAATAAAGTTTGAGTTATAAAATGGAAATTTGAATAACTTGAAACTCCAAATTTTTAGTAAGTTGTTGATCAGTTTTCAAGTTCGAGGCAAATCTCTAATTCTACTCGTATATTATGTAAATCACATGTGAAAATATGAAGAAATATGTATGTGTATCGTATATGGATTTAGAAAGTCATTTAAATTGGAATCAATTTGTATTATAACATTATAAATAATTACAATTAAATTTGTCCAGAAACTCAAAAACTTGACTCGGTTCGAAAAATATTCAAATAAAATTTAAATCGTAAAATAGGACTTGTAGACTCAGCTAACTCAAAAAAATTTTACTCGACTTGCCTCGAATTTTCAATTAAACATTTTAAATATTTTTTATATGGCGTTCTAATAGGCACTACATGTCAACCATAGAAAATAATAATCTTTGGTTCTAATCTGAACAAAAAAAACAAAGAAAAAAATTAAAGTAAAAGATTTTATACTTTAGGGACCAATTTATGCGCAAGGACAAATCTAAGGGAGTAAGAAGTGGCCTTGAGTCCTTAAAAATGAGATAAATATTCTATAGTCCCTTGAAAAATTGTATAGTTATAAATTAGTCTAAGGAAAAAATGCACTTTGTCCCCCCCTCCTATTCTAACCCCTTAATAAAAATGGTAGATATATATTTTTTGGTAAATGAACTCGACCTCATTGTTACATTTGGTATATGAGTTTCTTTTATCTAATTAGATTTTTGAAAACAAGTAAGCGTAATTCCTCCTAGACAATAAAATATGTTAACATGAGGAGGAGCATATTTACTAGTTATATCATCTGCAATCGCCTGAATCTCGAGGCGTTCTTTGAACCAATCATAGACTTTATTGAGATAGGTAAACCAAGAGGACTCCCCCCTGAGAACCGTATATGAAAATTTCATCTCGTACAGCTCAAACAAAAACACCCAAGTAATACAAGTAATAGCTGAAACGGATATGCAATAGAAAGTTTGAAACTTCTTAATCTTTTCATTCAAAAAATAAATAAATAGAATTCCCGAATTTGAATTTGAAGGCTTTTTTATTTCTAAAATTCTAATACATATTAGATATTAGTTAGATAATCGAATTCCTTTTATTTATAAAAATAATTTAGAAAAATCCGAAATCGAAATGAAGTGAAAACGAAAAAAGTATTACTTGTTTTGGATTTGTATACTATATTACTATATAATAATAGTATATAATAATAGTATAAATATATATTTATACTATTACTATACAAATTAGTACTATATCGAACTTAAATCGAAAGAAATGGGTGTAATGTAAATAAAATAGGATTAATTCCAATCAATAAATCGTAAAACGCAACATGGAAACACAGCAAACAAACGAAACTAGACGATTCGATCAAACTGAATTGTTGTTTTGACTAAACAAATAGTTGTGGATGACTTCACAATGGATTCCAGGTCGAATCGACTAATCCGGTCTATTTTTCACATTCATAGGAGCTCGTCTATGTTTCTACTTTACGAATATGATATTTTCTGGGCATTTCTAATAATATCAAGTGCTATTCCTATTTTGGCATTTCTAATTTATGGAGTTTTAGCCCCGGTATCGGGTATAGAACCAATGGGCGATGCTTGGTTACAGTTTCGAATCCGTTATTATATGTTTGCTTTAGTTTTTGTTCTTTTGAATCAATATTATTCCATTCCAATTCCTTACGGATACCCCCCAAGGAAAATCCCGAATTGGATCCCAAATTGACGGGTTAGTGTGAGCTTATCCATGCGGTTATGCACTCTTCGAATAGGAATCCATTTTCTGAAAGATCCTGGCTTTCGTGCTTTGGTGAGTCTCTGAGATCCTTTCGACGACCTATGTTGTGTTGAAAGGATATCTATATGATCCGATCAATTGTGTAAAGCCCGCGGTAGCAGCGGAACCGGAGAAAGTATACATAAAAGATAGTTCTTTTCTTTCTATTATATTAGTCTTTCTATTATATTAGCATGAAGTTGACTTTTTGTTTAAATTGGTACATGAACATGACTTTTTGATTCAATTAGGTACTTCTGATTTTCAACCAATTTCAATAAACGAGCCAAACTCAAGTATCATATTGAACCAAAAAGTTAAGTATCAAATTGACCTAAAAAGACAAGTTCAAGTATCTTATTAGACCCCAAAAAATTTAAGTTCTAAATTAAATCTTAAACCAAAATCAAGTACCCAAATATAGAAAAGCTTGCGAGGTACTCGAAATATAATATACTAATTTTTTTAATTTTTAAAATTTAAAATCTAAATTCCTAAACCTAAAACCCTAAAACATAAACCCTAAATATAAGTCCTAAACCCTAAAATCTAAATTCTAAATTTTAAACCCAAGGACATAAACCTCTAAACCCTAAACCAACACTATAAACCCTAAAATTAACAAGCTTGTGTAAAGTTTACAACTTGTGTATCAAAGTTTTTTTTTCTAATAGGGCTTTAAATGAGACTAACAGATCGCGAGCTACTCGAGTCTGACTTGGTCAAAGCTCGGTCCACACTCGACTCGATTGAACTTGACTCAAGCTCGAACTCAGCTTGAGTTCTTAACGAGCCAAGCTGAGCTCAAATTATTCAGGCTCGTTAAAAATTACTCAAGTTCGAACTCAACTCGAATTCTTAACGAGTTGAGTCGAGCTCAACACTACTTGAGCTCGACTCGGCTTGTTTAAACCCCTAATGACAAGGCACATTGCACTCATAAGAAGAGAATACATGTTCAAACCTTAAAGACGATATTGTTGGTAGGGAGAGCCACGGATTTATAACATGAACTATATAAAAAATGAATATTGGCATCACTTAAAAGAAAATTGACATCCATTATTTGTTCTTACTTGCTTAAAAAAATTCCTTCATCAAAAATTTAAATTATGACACTCCAAACTAAATTTCATGACTCCACTTCTGCAAATGTATATTATGCCTAATAAAAATCCTGGCTTCGTTCTTATTTATGCTTTAATCTTAATAATTAAATCTTTATTGAAGTTGGTAAGATAATCGTGGGTATTTCATTTTTATGTTTGGGTTTAAAGCTATATTGGTAACGTAACCAAAACTCTGCCATCAAATGGTTAATTAGCTGAAGTGGTAGAGCACTCGCTTAGCATGCGAGGGGGGCACGGGGTTCGATCCTTGCATCTCCAACTTTTGCCTTCCTTTCATGTAAATCTCTCAAACTTGAAACGAATTTTGCCTCTCAAGTTCGCCTCCTCTCCGTTTTCTGTAGATTTTGTCTTTGTGAACAAAGTAAACAGCTGGGAGCCGAACTAAATACTCAATTGAAATTTATTTTTTTAATGAAAAGGGGGAATGTTACCGTGGGCTTCATTAAAAATTTTCTTAATCTAATTGGAGGAAAATAGTACTTCAGGTAACAATTACATCAACAAAAATCATAACTATAGTAACCCATCCACTCCAATCGGAGGTACAGAATAAACATGTATCAACAAATCTCCCTCTCTGTGCAATCTTGCCATTCTATCCGCCACTCTATTGCCTTCACGCTGAATATGTTGGAAAGACACTCGCTAGTTCCTATCGCACAAAGCACGAATATGTAAAACAATCCCACGAGCCCCATTAATCCGCTCATCATCTTGCATTAGCCGAATTACCTCCACACAATCCACCTCCACAACCACTTCCCTAAGCCGTAGCTCCCAAGCACATTGCAAACCGGCATAGACCCCCCAAAGTTCCGATTCAACAACACTACAGACTCCTATAAATTTTGCGAAACCCACAATTCACTTTCCCTCATTATCTCGGATAACACCACCGCATGAAGCCCATCCGTTCTCTGGCCAACGCGCCCCATCACAATTTAGTTTAAAACAACCAAGAGCAGGTGGAGACCAAACCGCAGGAGATGAAGCCGTGACAGCCTCTGAGTGCCCCCGACCACACGCTACAGTCCCTTTGAGACAATGGTTTGCAGCCATCAGCTTCTTTCCAAAATCGACCTTTGATCCTCCAACGGATTGTCAAAAACCACCGAATTTCGATAAAGCCAAAGGTTCCACACAACCGAACCAAACAAGAGATCCCAATCCCGCCCATCTTTAGCAAAATAAGTCGGTTGAGAGAGGTTCATCCGCAACCATTCCCGAAACTCCATATGAAAAAAATCATCTAATCTTTCAGACTTAACCAAGGCTACCCAAACCATCATTGCCGAGGGGCATAACCGCAACAAATGATTCACATCCTCTATCCCATTTTCGCAAATCAGACATTTTGCATCCACTGAAAACTTACGACGAACTCGCTCACCATTAGTCATCACCTTGTCACCATTAATCATTCGTTTTCAAAACTAATCCTTTTGAAGCTTGATATGTTCGTTAAATTCCAAGAGCTGAATTTGGTTTCTCTTTTTCATAAAATGAGAGTTTTTAAGATCATCAAGTTATCTTATCCACCAATACCATGATTTGTAGAGATCACAATATGCTTATTTTCTCAATTTGGGCTTCTTTTCTTGCTACATAGGGAAATTCTCATTATTGATATTCCCAGTATTTTTAGCCGCCTAGTCTTACCTGATTCCACTAATTAATCTCTACTTAAACCAGACCCATAGTTCACACTAAAAAATAGACAAGTTTTCCAGATATAGTCTGATACTTGAATCATTCATTAACGCAAAGAATTAAATAGAATTTCAATTTGATTTTAGAGTTGAAGTTTTAAAATTTAGGTTTTAACAGATACACGTGGAATTAAGACCCAGATCGAGGATTAAGCATATCGCATACATGTCCAAATCCAACAAAGTTAGGGGTGTAATTCAACAGAGCCTTGACAGACTATTCATGAACCATTTGAGATAGCATTTGTTAATTAAGCTAAATAAACGAGTACGAACAAATTTAATAAATTAAGGCTAAACAAACATGTTCGGGACCGCTAAACAAACGAACATGATATTAAAAATTTAGACGAACACAACCGAACATAAACAGATTCAAAAAATAAATAAGTCAACACAACTTTATTTGTGCAAGTTCAATTCATTTACTCCCCTAGACAAAGTGATAAAACAAATTAAGGTGTAAATATAAGAAGAAAATTACCGTACATGGCATTGAAATACAAACTTGTTACTTATTTTTGGCACGGAGCATTAAAGATCAAACAAAGGTCAGATAATGAGCCATTTTCTCGAAATTCCAGGGGAGAAAATAAGAAGTAAAAAAGAATGAATGCCCTTTATAAACGCAAACTAGTACCATTTTCATACAACGAAATCTAACAGGGCTTTAAAAAGAGTTAATAATGTCACTAATCGTCTTTTAATCGTTTGAGAAGCTTGGAAGCCCAGCGCCGTACACGTCGTTTGAGAGTGTAACCGACGATGATTCCAGCAACAAAGCAAATTCCACAGAGTTTCGAACAGGTCAATAGCGAGACAACTCACCTGCAATTTGAAAGAAGAATTGCAGCAATTACTGTAAATAATTGGAGGTAAAGTTGATTGAAATGAGGGATACCTGGGAGGCCTGTTGACTAAAACACAAGCGCTATCGGAAGAAGATAAGGCGGAAGAAGAGGCAGATGCTCCGCCTCCGCCGCGAAGGTTGTAGGGGAGGTCCGGCAAGAAAGAAGGAGATCCTGATTTTGGGTCCTTGGAGAAGGAGCTGACCAAATTCTGTAATCCCTCCATTGCTGTTGTTGGAAAACCCTAAACCCCTATTTCTTTCAAGTTGTTAATATTTCAAATTAACCAGCCAGCTCTGAAAGTCTAATGATCTAATGGGTTTGTCAGCTACGCGGAAAAAAAACTTCATGTTTTTATATAATTATCTGTATATGATTTTTAGTCAATTAATTCAGATCACGTAGCTGTATTTTTTTATTAATTTATTTTATTCTATTTACAATATTAATATTTGAATTACAAAATGTACTTAAAAGATCTAATATCACATCTCGCTAAAACAACTAATAATTGATTCAATCATTTTTCTTAATTCTAATCCATTCGTTTTATAAAGTAGGATTATACGTGATTGTTCCTATTACACGTCTTGTTTAAAAGTTCTAAATTTCATATCTCTTCTCGCCCATGAAATCGATTAAATTAATCTTAATAAAATATTCCCTTATAAAAAATGAAAACGGTTAATAATATAATACAAGTATTTGGAATGGTATCGAACCTCCTATCTCATATGATATCAGCGAAGATTACTGAGTCATTGAAAAGAAATTCATTTGAGAAGGAATGGCCCTGGAGTCTCCCATCTCTTTTTTGCCAATGATTTTGTGCTTTTTTTGGAAGCGACGGTACGTCAGATGAGTGTGGTTCATGGCGTCTTGGATGAGTTTTGTGTCGCATCTGGGCATAAAATTAATACTGCCAAGATGTAATTTTTTTCTAACAATGCAATTCCAGATGTTCGAGAGGCGATTGTTAGTGGATTCGGATTTGTTGAGGTATCAAATCTTGGCAAGTACTTTGGTGTCCCATTATTGCATAATAGGGTGTCCAAAGCCACATACGGATATCTTTTTGATAAACTTTGCAATCGACTTTCGGGTTGGGTGGCAAAATCGTTGTCGCTGGTTGGTCAGATTACTTTAGTGAGATCAGTGTTATAGGCTATTTCGGGCTATACTATGCAAGCAACTTGGCTTCCTAAAAGTATATATTTGGAGATTGAGAAACTAATTCGAGGCTTTGTGTGGGGTTACTCGCCGGACCATCGGGGTTGTGCGTTGGTATGTTATTCAATAATCAGTGGCTACTGGAGGACTTGGTATCCGTAACTTAGAAAAGTACAATCAATCATTTCTGATGAAACTTGGTTTCCAATTGATAAGTGATTCGGATAAATTGTGGGTAAGAGTGCTTCGCGCTAAGTATGGTTGGAATGGTGTTGGCCCAACAGCTCTTCGTGCTCATAATTGCTCTTGCCTATGGGCGGGGATTTCTCGAGTATGGGATGCTGTCCGTGATTGTTTATGTTGGCTAGTTCAGGATGGTAATCGGGTAGATTTCTAATATGATACTTGGATTGAAGATTTGGGCCCTTTGGTGCTTCATTCGACATTGCCAAGCCATCCCATGCCATGTGCCGTTGCTACCTTCACTAATGAGGTTGGGAATTGGGATGTTTCAAGGCTGCAAGAGGCGTTACCTGATGATTGTGTGCAACGGGTGCTGGCCATCGTCCCTCCATCACAGCGTTGGGGAGTCAATAGACCGGGGTGGAAGTTGGACTCAAAAACTGTTTCACTATGAAGTCGGCTTATATGGCCCTCAATGATGAGTATGAAGACCCTCGACAGCCCCTCTAGAAACTCATTTGGAAGTTTAATGTTCCTCAACAAATCGTGTGTTTATGTGGCTTGCTGTGCAAGGAAGTTTGCTCACTAACTTAGAGAGATCTCGCAGACATATGGCTAATGACGATTGGTGTGGATTTTGGTAAACGTTATTCCGAAGATGTATTACATGTCTTGCGCGACTGTACACGAGCCACGGCAGTTTGGAGATTGCTGTTACAATCGGATAAATTGGTGAATTTTATGTCTTTGTCGCCTAACAATTAGTTTTATACCAATCTTCACCACTCGGAGCATTATATGCCCCACTAATCGGACTGGTCACTGTTGTTCTCTATCATTTGTTGGCAACTATGGAATCGGAGGAACCAACTCCTCTTCGATGTTAACTTTGTGGAGAAAGAGAGTATTCTTGATTGTAGCTTTCGGCTTTTGGAGATACGCCACGTAACTATCCCTCCTTTGGTTAACTCTAGACGTTCAATTGGGAATCATATTCCAGACAGGTTCTGGTCGAAGCCTGTTTTGGATTGGGTGAAGCTTAATACAAACGGAGCAGTGGATCAAATTAGGGGTTATGCACCTGCTGGTGGTGTAATCCGCTCGGATCATGGTAAATGGTTGTTCGGATTTTCATGGAACATCGGTAAGTGTTCGATCCTTAACGCTGAACTATGGGCAATCTATGATGGGTTACGGCATGCATGGCAGTTTGGGTATAGACGTGTGAAATTGGAGTTGGACTCGTTTGAGGCAGTGAAGTCTTTGACTCGGAATGGTTCGAGGGCGACTTAGAATGTGCTTGTCATTGTTATCAGCGAGCTGCTGAAACGGAATTGGGAGGTGGTGGTTCAAAAAATCAGTAGGCAAGCCAACAAAGTGGTAGATCGTTTGGCGTCTTGGACTCGTGGTCAACCGATGCTAGAGATGATTTTCACTCAGGGACGGAGTTAGAATTTGGGGTTAAGGGGCAAAACATAAATGTTTAAAAGTAAGGGGACAAATTCAAAACTAAACTAATTTTAAAAATAATTTATATAAGAAGACTAAAGTGAAAAAATAAAATTTTTCGGAGTTGAGGGCAATTACCCCTCCCACACCTTAATAGCTTTGTCTCTGTTTTCACCGATGTTCCAGAATTCTTAGCATGAGACTATATACAAGGAGCAGCACAACAATGTGTCTACGAACTAATAGCTTTGTTCGTTCTTTTATAACAAAAATAAGTATTTGTTTTTTTAGAGAAAAAATGCAATAAAAATATAATATTAGAGTTATAAGACATGTTAAAGAATATTTAACAAATTAGAATATTTGTTACAGCGAAGAAAAATTTATTGTGTGTTTTAGACGAATTCTCTCGATAGAAAATTTTGTTATATAATATTTGAGAAACTCGTCATAAGCACAAGACGAGTTTCTCTTTTACTATAGTAAATGCTCTAATTTTCTAAGTAAACTCTAACATATCTTATATTTTTAATATTTATTTTCAGTGCATTATTTTTCTAAAAACACCCTAAATATTTAAAAATGAAAATCATCTACTCTTTTTTGGTATCTCTATTTATGTTCTCATACTAAAAATTAAGTTTAGGGTTTAGAGAATTTAAGATAGGATGTAGAGTATAGGGTTTAGATTTATAATTTAAGGTTATTGTTTAAAATTTAAATTTTTAATATTTTTTAGTATTTAGCATAAAAAAAATACCGAAAAGATAAGGTAGTTTTGGTTTTTTATTATTAAGGTGTGCAAATTTATAAGTAACACTTCATAGAGACGAATACAAGAAGGCAGGCTTAAGGACAGCAACTGTCCACGCAGTACTCATCTTCTCTCGTATCCCCTATGGCCAATGCCATCCACCAACAATCTCCTATCTTCCTTTTCAAAACCACTTTCTCTTATTTTATTACTACCTAACACAAAACCTTCCCATTCTTGTCTTAACCTTTAATGGCTTCTTCTCTCGGTCTCCCAACCCACACTGTGGCTTCTCTTCTCCCTTCTCACACTCCCAACACCCACTCCTCTGCTTTTAAATGCCTCCCAATTCTCTCCAAATCATCACACTCTCAGTTTTATGGCCTCAAGTTCTCCCACTCTTCTTCTCTTTCCATCCCATCTTTTTCCTCCTTCAAAACCTCCATTTCTGCTAAGGTACATTGCTTTCTATTGCTGGGTTTTTGTTGTTCTAAGTGATTTGCTTATGATTTTTCTGGGTTTTTTTGGTAGGTGAATAAAGGTTCAGTTCCTCCATCCTTCACGTTGAAAGATCAAGATGGGAAAAATGTGAGCCTTTCCAAGTTTAAAGGGAAGCCTGTGGTGGTCTATTTCTACCCTGCTGATGAATCCCCTAGCTGCACCAAACAGGTTACTGCTGTTTTAATGTCTTAATAATTACATTTGGATCTCTTTTGAAAATCATTGTTGTCTTTGATTTCAGTAATGAAATGTCTTGAATTTTGGATGAATTAGTGATGCAGAACATTAATGAAACTAGTGAAAACTTTTGGGCAGGCGTGTGCTTTCAGAGATTCTTATGAGAAGTTTAAGAAAGCAGGAGCTGAAGTTATTGGAATAAGTGTTGATAGCACAGCATCACACAAGGTATTTCTATACAAACTGTTGCTACAAAAATAGATTTTACATAGAAAGGTTTAGATTTGATTTATACAAAAATTGAATTCTTGGGTGTTTGTAAGATTTCTGCATTTACAATTACTGCAAGATAGAACTTGGCTGCTGTCTGGAAGTGGCCATGTCTTCAACATCACACACAGGATTATGGGGTTTACCTGTCAAATGCAGGGATGTAAACGGATAGTGTGGATTTGGATATTCGCAAATATTCAATCCATTTTTTGCGAATTCGAATATTGTCTGGAAGTGAACAATCGAATGTCATCAAATTGCTGGAGAACTGACAGTTTTTTGTTTTTCAATTGAAAGTCATTTGCCCAGAAATATAGACTTCCATTTACATTGCTGAGTGATGAGGACAACAAGGTGAGGAAAGAGTGGGGAGTTCCAGCTGATCTATTCGGAGTATTGCCCGGAAGACAGACCTATGTTCTTGACAAAAAAGGGGTGGTTCAACTCATTTACAACAACCAGTTTCAGCCCGAGAAACACATCGATGAAACCTTAAAAATTCTTCAGAGTCTGTAAAAATCTTCTGTTAAATGTTTCTTCTTTTTGTTCTTTCCTCCATCGGGTACTTGCGTATGTGCTCTTGGTGTTAGACAAGTGTTCGTTTTGTATGATTCGAAGTTCTACCCCACATTGTTCTTGCTATGGCTGACCAGCTGATCATTTGTGTTCTTGGAATAAACCTACAATTGAATCCTTGATAATATGATTATAATCAACGGCTTTGGTTTAGCTTGTTTACAAATGTTTGTTGTTTTTAAATCATGTCGTGATTGTAATGTTTTCAGGTTTCAGACAGAGACAAAAAACATGGAAACGCCCATGGTTCAATGGCTCATACAACTAAAAGACCAAATCCTCCATTGCAGCTTTTAAGCTTTAAGAGAAGTATGACATCTTAAAACACAACAATGAACTCTAAACATCATCTTTCCTCCTTAACTAGGTCCATACAGTCGGGTGTTTTACCTTACTTTCTATGATAAACCTTTTCCGGGGCCAATGTTCGTTGACCGGACAAGGCTTCCCGAGTCCTCTGCATGATGTAGCTGACCTCCATATTAACAGTTTTCCAACGAAATAGCTGCTGAAATTTGCATAGATCAGCAGCTGTTGCTGACATAATGAATTCACTTACCTTCCGTTAACCCGAATATAAGAAAGCACAGGAGAATTGATGCTTGAACTATATGTTGTATGGAGCAAATATGATTGAGGAGTTGTGTCCGCCAAACCCGAAAGAATTGGACAATGCTGCCTTAACATTCAGTCTTTCTTTCTTTGGTCCAACAAGCACATTTGTGTCCTGCAGATGAGTTGTTGGCAAACATAAGGTAAGTCTCATTGGTAAATCAAGGGGATAAGAGACGACGAGATAAGAGTTCGGTTAAAAAAGATGGACAAGTGAAGGGTTATGGAAAACGAATTAAATAAAGAAGAAACGAAAAATACAGCTGTATTTATATATCATGAAGCAAAAACTGCTACAATGCATAATTTTAAAGGAAGCAACATCGAAGAAAGTACGAGGGGAAGGGGCAACATACCACTTCTTCGTCCGGGTTTTCCAGGTTGATATTTGGATGAACCCAACCAGTCCTTATCACCTATACAAGAGATAGACATTAGTCTGATGTTCAGATCCCGAAAATGAAGAAAAAAAGAGAGAAGGAAATAGAATGGGACGAAGCATGGTAAATGCAAATGATGTCCTCATACCACATAGACATTAAAAAGTATATATATTGAAAGCAACGGTACTCTTGGTGTAGAACAGAACTCAACCAACAAAAAGTAATAACTACAAAAACAAAATTACAGCCGCAAAATCATTTTCTAAATCCGACATAAAAGGAAGGAGAAATCTCTATATCACACACCTGAACTGCTGCAACTGCTTCCACAGCACCAGCTGCTCCCAGTAGGTGACCAATCATTGACTTTGTGGAATTCACTCTTAACTGCAAATTACTAGAGATCTTATCTATAATCACAATGCAGAAATATCGGAAAAAGGTTATATACACAAAGATCGAACAATTCCAGAAAATTGTGACAAACAACCTCAGGATTCTTGCCAAAGCAGTGCAGGAGAGCCTGGTATTTTAACGTCTCCTGATGGGGTAGATGTAGCATGCGCATTAATATAATTCACATCTTCTCTAGATACTCCGGACTGAGCCAAGGCCTTTTCTATGCAGCGAACGATACCAACTCCTATTTTCAGATTTCACGAGATGCATGTTAGTTTAATCTTTCATATCAGTAGCATGTGCTGCTGCAGAAGCGAGAAATTAAGTTTAAAGGTCCATCCTTGGCACTAAAGACATGCTTACATGCCTGTGTGCCTAAAACAGGCTAAAGTCAACTACTGCTTATGTAGATTATATGTTCCAGTCTTATCTTTGCAGCACTTCCATCAAAAAGAATTAGAAGAACAATGTAAATATGACTGGTCGTCTAGCAATGAATTTGAGAACAACAGATCAAGATGTCAATATAAGGTTCACCTTAATTCTATCTTATGCAGAAGAATTATCATAAAAATACTGTCAAGACTTATTTCTCGCTGAAACAAAAGCTCTACAATGAAATACCAGATAGAAATACAGTCGGATTAAGAAAGAAAGAATTGCAATAATAAGGCTGTGGCTTATTACCATCAGGGTGTGGCTCAGTCATATGATAGGCATCACAAGTGAAGCTCCCACCTAGGAATTCTGCATAGATGGTTGCACCTCTCCTCTGCAAAATTAGAAAACCAAAAATTGGTAAATCTTCCTTCAAACAACGATCATAATCTACATTTCCGGTAAATTCACCATAAACCGCAGGTGAAAACTTATGGCTCAGTGTCTTTGTAGGGTTAACGGCAGTGTACCTTAGCATGCTCCAATTCTTCTAAAAGCAGAACCCCAGCACCTTCCCCCATAACAAATCCATCACGATTCTACGCAAAAAATCAGGATCACTATCAAAGTAAATAACACATGAATTGGACGAGAAATTTATGTGCACTGAATAACTAACTGCCTTCGATTAGAAACACACTAAATAAATATACAATAAATTTGTTGAAAGCACTGTTTGCAGATGAATAACTTAACTCATAGTGTTGTGACCTAAAAGAGATATGGGGCATGAGAACAGTACTAGACTCCATTCTTCATAACAAAATAACAAGGCTGCTTACATATTCAACTGATAAAATAGTTATCACTTATCAATAGTTTAAACGTTGTTCTCGGAGTCAGTTTTGCTGCTTTTATTCCACAACACGGAGATAAAACCAACTGCAAAAGGAAAAATGAAAGTCCGGATTCTTAAGAGTTATTGAAACATTACACCATCCCATGGACGTGAAGCTTTGGTAGGATTACCATTCCTCTCAGAGAGTGCTCTGCATGCGACATATCCTCCCAACCCTGAATTAAAAAATAAACAAATCATAAAACAGAGTTTGTCTGGTTGTACCAAGTTGAAAGATTATAAAATGTGTTAAATAAGAAAGTAAGAAAGAGATACCAATGGGTATAATTTCAGCATCAGAGCCACCACAGAGCTCATACCCTACAGTTTGTTTCAAACACCTCAAATATAGCACATTCGGATTATATCATGATATAGTAGAATTCTTTTTTTGCTCAACTTACAGCTTCGCCTCTAATCATTTGGTTTGCTGCATTTAATATTCAAAAGTTGCTTGTAGCATGTCACACCCCAATTCTCCCTCAATTTAAAAATCCTCAAATCTTTAAATCCCTAATTCCTAAACCCTAAATTTTTAGGAAATTTAAATTGAATTTTCCTAATTGAGATTCAGTGACCAAATTGGAAAATTAGAAACCTAGGTGACCTCTATGCAATGAGGATAAAAGTTGGGACACCTAAGATGTATTTTACCCAAATGTTAGGCTTTTACCCTATTTTCTTTTGCTTGCCGTCCTTTCATATCTCATTTTTGAGATTCAACAGCCCATTCCGTCTCTTTCTCTCCCTCAATATCTTTCTCTCGTAAGTTGCAACCCATTTTCCCTTTGTGTTTCCGGCAAAGCTCCGACCGACCCCAAACTGTCGTCCGTGTCTTGTTCAGCCACCGTCTTTGGCCTCCCTGTCATCTCGTGTGCAAAACCCTTTCAGCCGACCACCCCCGTTAACCGTCCTTTGCTTAGAAATCAGTGTTGACCATTCGAGTTCTTCCTTCTCTCCGCCGTCGTTTGCGTTCGTGGTAGGGTAAGCGTCCGAATGGGTTTTATAATTTTTGTGCGTGTGTATGGGTGTTTCAGACTACGGTTATGGTCGAACTGCGACCTTAGAGGTCATTAGAGTGAGTGCCGTCGGTGAGCCGGCGCCTCTGTTGTTATTATTTTGCTTTTGCCGTGCTGTTCTGCCGCCGCCTAAGGGTTCTGGAAACCCTAAATCAGTTTCTTTCCATTGAAACGAGCTATTTGTTGGTCAGGGAATTGGGGCAGATCGTAAGTGGCCCGGGTGTATGTGTTTGGGCCTAAGTGTGAAAAGCCAAAGTTGGGCGTGAACCCGAACCAGATAATAGACCAGATCAATCTTGGACCGAATATGTAAACCGAATCGGATGGGCGAACCGTTAACCCGACTCGTTGACGCGACCTGAGCTGGCGTCAGCATTGACTTTTTGGATGACGTTGACGTTGACTTTTTAGATGATGCCAATGTTGACTTTCTTCGATGACGTCATCGTTGACTTTTTTGGCCAGAACGTTTTTCGACATTTTGGTTCCAAATTTGCTGCCCGTTTTCTCAAATTCAAACCCAAAAGACCGTTTTACTATCTACAACTAATTATAGTCAATATTTTGAGAATTTGAATATCGAATTCTGATCGAATATTATTGTGTCTGAGAATCTTCCTCCTCCTCCACCTGTTCGACCTCATTCTGATCAGCCTGCGAGTTCTGCACGCGAGTATGGTTTCGTTTAGTGATTAAGTTAGTGTGGCATAGTATTAGTTGATTAATTGTGTTTTGTTGGCCTCGTAAGTGTTGACTCTGTCTGACCGAATACTAGAGTTGAGCGTGTAAGACGTTACTCTCGATGTTGAGTTATTAGCTGCCTAAGGTGTGTCTCTTTTTGTGTTATATCTTTTGTGCTCTGTGTTATGCGTACATATTGTATATGCGACTGAATGAATGATCTATGATTTATGGTATGTTTTGTATGATGGCAATGACACGTATCAGATATCAGAATCGGACTAAAATAATATCGGATATAAATCGTATGCGCTCAGATTAAATTATTAGATTGGATATACACTCGGATTCGAAAAATATAAATCGGAACATGTCATATCATTTGGGTTGGGAAATTGTATGAGGAAAGTTCAGCGGGTTCACCCTTTGGGCTGAATTCCACTACGGATCAGTGGTTTTACCTTCGGGTCGTTCCACTTCGGATGGTGACGATATAGTTAGAGTGGTTATGGGGAACCTTACTCTTTGGACGGTGTAAGGAGATGGTGCATGACATTACATTTTATGTCTTAGACTATTTGTATATGTATGTTGAGATGACTGTTGAACTATGATTGTTGTTCGAATTTTTGTTTTTGTGTTTTATGTGCACTTTAGAGACACACTGAGCTTTATAGCTTACTCTCCTTAGCTTCTCTTTCAGATACTCAGGCTTAGGCGTACAGTACTTGGAGGATTTTCATATCATCAGACTTTACCCTATTTTACAGTATGATTATTCGAACATTTGAATTTTCCTATTATTATTATTTCAGACAATTTTGTATTTGGGACATTATTATTTTTATTTTGGAGACTTAATGGTTTGTCGTGTATTATCGAATTTCTTTCGAATTTTATAATAACTTTTAGAAATTTTATTAAACGACTACGTTTTATTTAAAAGATATAGTTTTGTGGTTTCGATTTTTTGTAACTAAATTGTAATTTGAATTATTAAACCTAACACCTTTCTTGATGGACAAGTTTTCCAAAATTAACTTTCAAGATTCGACTTAAGAAATTAGGTCAAATTTAGGATGTTACATTTAGTGGTATCAGAGCCAGCGTTCAACACTCGGACTATGTGGCTCGAATAAAATTTTTAAATCGAAAATGATTTTGCATGCATACTAAATGTTTTGGGGTAAAATGGGATTTTCTTAATAAATATAATATTTTGAGGATTTTGCTTATTTTGAATAAAGCCTCCAAGTACCGACTCTAACTTAGGGTTACTTTCTTTTGTGATAGACTATTATGCCACCTCGTAGGAGTTCTAGATTAGTGATCAGACGTGGTCGTGGCCGAGGTCGTTCTACTGCTATTGAGAGTGATGCTCCGCCTCCTGCGGATCTGATGTAGAATCAGAATAAGGTACACGATGCTGATGGAGAGGATCAACCTAGGAATCAAACGGGAGCTCATAATACAACACCTTGTTAGCAGGCGTAGAATGTTGGTGCACATAATTCTGGGGATAGTGAGACAGTGGGCATAAATTCGGTTATAGTACAGAGAGAGTTGCTCTGTTACCTCCGCCAGTCTGAAGGATTGAGGAAACCTATTTCTACCGAGTTCTTAGATGCTGGGATGACCATGTTTGATGGCAAGTTGGGTACAAACCCGGCTGATGCGGAGTATTGGCTGAAGAAACTTCAGCGTTTATTTGTTGAGATGGAATATCCTATCGACCGAAAATTGAGAGTTTTTGTATCATTGTTGCAGGGTGAGGCCTAGAACTGGTGGAAGGCTGAGGAAAAAGTTGTTCCAGACAGTCAGATTACATGAGAGTTTTTTAGGCATTCATTTCATGACCGGTATGTTAGACCTGAGTATCTGGCAAAGTGCCGAGACAACTTTATGAATCTGGAGTAGAATGATATGAGCGTTAATGACTATGAGATTGAGTTCTTGAGACTTCTTCAGTATGTTCCGGGGTTGGTTTCTATAGAGAAAGAGAAGTGTGATTCGTTTTTGAGAGGGCTGCGTTTTTCTATCAAGACCGGGGTTGCCTTACATCAGGATAAGGAATATAAAGAGATCACCCAACGGGCCAGAACTGTTGAGCGGATCAAGTTAATAAAGAAACGACAAGAATCTCAGGGTACTAATCGGGCTAGGAGATAGTCCAACTTTGGGATGGATAAGATCCAGGTTGTGAGAGACTTTCCTGATGTATTTCCAGAGGAACTGCCTGGAGTTCCGCCAAAGCGTGATGGGATTGAGTTTGGTATTGAAGTTTATCCGGGCACAACTCCTATGTCTACGGCACCTTACCGGATGGCATAGAATGAGCTTAAAGAATTAAAGGTACAATTGCAAGAAATGTTAGACAAGGGATTTACCCGGCCCAATATTTCTCTGTAGGGAGCCCTTGTTCTTTTTGTTAAGAAGAAGGATGGGACACTTCAGCTATGTATCGACTACCGAAAGCTGAACAAGCTGACAATCAAGAACTAGTATCCACTTTCTCGTATTGATGATCTCTTCGATCAGTTCCGGGGAGCTACGGTGTTCTCTAAGATAGACCTGAGGTCTGGTACCAACTTAAGGTTAATGATTCTAACGTATTCAAAACAGCCTTCCAGACACGTTACAGTCATTACGAGTTCATTGTGATGCCTTTTGGGTTAACTAACGCTCCTGCCGCCTTCATGGATATGATGAATAGAGTGTTTCAACCCTATCTCGACCAGTGTGTTGTGGTCTTTATAGATAATATTTTGGTTTACTCTAAATTTGAGGATGAGCATGAAGAACATCTTTGGATTGTTTTACAGATTCTGAGGGAGAAACTGCTATATGCAAAATTCAGTAAATATGAATTCTGGCTATCAGATGTGATGTTTTTGGGGCATATCATTTCTGTTGAGGGTATTCGGGTTGATCCGAAGAAGATTGAGGCTATCATGAGTTGGAAGCAACCAAAGAATGTCCTTGAGATCTGAAGTTTCTTGGGTTTAGCCAGCTATTATCGAAGGTTTGTTGAGGGTTTCTCGATCATTGCAACTCCGTTGACTAAACTTCTGAGAAAGAATGTTCCTTTTGTCTGGTCTGAGGCTCAGCAGACTAGTTTTGAAAAGCATAAAGACCGTGTTGATTGCAGCACCGATCCTAATTCAACCTGAGCCTGGGAAGGCTTACACCGTTTACAGTGATGTTTCTCATACAGGACTAGGGTGTGTTCTGATGTAGGAAGGTAAGGTAGTAGCCTATGCATCTTGTCAGCTGAAACCGCATGAGTGCAACTATCCCACCCATGACCTTGAGCTTGCTGATGTGGTCTTTACTCTCAAAATTTAGAGACATTATCTCTATGGAGAGAAGTGTTATATTTTCACGGACCATAAGAGTCTAAAATATCTTCTCACTCAGAAGGAGCTGAACCTGAGACAACGACGTTGGTTGGAGCTTCTTAAAGACATGACTGCGAAATTGAGTATCATCCAAGCAAGGCCAATGTTGTTGCCGACGCCTTGAGTAGTAATGCCATTTTAGATTTGAGAGCCATGTTTGCTCGATTGAGTTTGTATGAGGATGGCAGTCAGTTGGCAGAACTTCAGGTTATTCCTACTCTAATTTTTGATATTCGAGTTGAGCAGCCTAGTGATCCGTTTTTGATGCACCGCATAAGAGAGGTTGAAGATGGGACATTTTAGGATTATTCGATCGATCAGGATGGTATTTTGTGTTTCTGGGGTCGGTATTGTATTCCGAGGAATTCTGGGTTGAAGCAGGCTATCCTTCGTGAAGCCCATGACAGTTTTTACTCTATGCATCCCGGTGGGGACAAGATGTACAAGAATCTTTGTGAGAGATACTGGTAGAAGGGCCTGAAGAGGGATGTTGTTGGGTTTGTGTCGAAGTGTTTGACTTGTCAGAAGGTAAAAGCTGAGCATCAGCGCCCGTCTGGGTTACTTCAGTACATTGAGATTCCTTAGTGAAAATGGGAGCGTGTGACGATAGATTTTGTCAGTGGTCTTCCTTTGACCCCATCTAAAAAAGACTCTATCTGGGTTATTGTTGATCGGTTGACTAAGTTTGCGCACTTCATTCCTGTTCGAGTTAACTATTCTTTGAGTAGGTTAGCTAAGCTCGACATCTCGGAGATTGTTAGACTTTATAGGGTGTCATTGTCTATCATTTCTGATCGAGACCCAAGGTTTACAGCGAAGTTCTAGAGGTCTCTTCACCAGCTTTGGGTACTCGGTTAAACTTTACCACTGCTTATCATCCGCAGACCGATGGCCAGTCTGAGCGGGTAATCCAAATTCTTGAGGATATATTGAGAGGATGTGTTGTGGATTATAGTGGCAGTTGGGAAGATTTCTTACCGCTTGTGGAGTTTGCCTACAATAATAGCTACCAGGCTAGTATCAAGATAGCACCGTATGAGGCTCTGTATGGGCGTAAGTGTCGTACCCCTATTGGTTGGACCGAGCTTAATGAGCACAGATTGTTGGAATCAGATATCGTACATGAGGCTGAGCAGACTTTTAGATTGATTCAGGATCGACTTAAGGCTGCTTTTTACAGACAAAAGTCTTATGCCGATTTGAGACGTCAGGATCTTGAGTTTGATGTGGGTGATGAGGTTTTCTTGAAAGTATCTCCGTGGAGGAAGGTACTTTATTTCGGTCGAAAAGACAAGCTAAGTCATCGGTTCATCGACCCTTATCAGATTATTTGGCGAGTTGGACCAGTTTCCTATCAGCATGAGTTCCACCCGAGTTTAATTGTATTCATAACGTTTTCCATGTCTCTGTGTTGAGACGCTATCATACTGATCCGTCTTATATTATTCCTGCGGAGGAGGTTGAGATTCGTCTCGACTTACGTTTCGAGGAGGAGCCAGTTGAGATTCTTGCTCAAGACAAGAATGTTCTCCGAAGGAAGACCATTAAGATGGTCAAGGTCTTGTGGCGTAATCGTGGTCATGATGAGGCTACGTGGGAGCCCAAGGTTGTTGTCAAAGCCAGTATCCACATCTCTTTGATCTAGGTAAATTTCGAGGCTGAAATTTCTTTTAAGGGGGGGAGTTGTCACACCCCAATTTTCCCTCAATTTAAAAATCCCCAAATCTTTAAATCCCTAATTCTTAAACCCTAAATTTTTAGGAAATTTAAATTTAAATTTCCTAATTGAGATTCAGTGACCAAATTGGAAAATTAAAAACCTGGGTGACCTCTATGCAATGCAGATAAAAGTTGGGGCCCTTAAGATGTATTTTACCCAAATGTTAGGCTTTTACCCTATTTTCTTTTGCTTGCCGTCCTTTCATATCTCATTTTTGAGATTCAACAGTCCATTCCCACTCTTTCTCTCCCTCATCTCTTTCTCTCGTAAGTTGCAACCCTTTTTCCCCTTGTGTTTTCGGCAAAGCTCCGACCGACCCCAAACTGACATCCGTGTCTTGCTCGGCCATCATCTTTGGCCTCCTTGTCATCTCGCGTGCAAAACCCTTTCAGCCGACCACCCCCGTTAACCGTCCTTTGCTTAGAAATCGATGTTGGCTGTTCGAGTTCTTCTTTCTCTCCGTCGTCGTTTGCGTTCATGGTAGGGTAAGCGTCCGAGTGGCTTTTATAATTTCTGTGTGAGTATGTATGGGTGTTTCAGACTACGGTTATGGTCGAATTGTGACCTTAGAGGTCATCGGAGTAAGTGCCGACGGTGAGCCGGCGCCTCTGTTGTCATTATTTTGCTACTGTCGTGCTGTTCTGCCACCATCGCTGTGTTATCCAGCCGTCGTCGCCTAAGGGTTCTGGAAACCCTAAATCAATTTCTTTCCATTAAGGGATGAATCCCTTGAAACGGGCCATTTGTTGGTCAGGGAATTGGGGCAGATCGAAAGTGGGCCGGGTGTGTGTGTTTGGGCCTAAGTGTGAGAAGCCAAAGTTGGGCGTGAGCCTGAACTAGATAATGGACCAGATCAATCTTGGACCGAGTATGTAAACCGAATCGGATGGGCGAACCGTTAACCCGACCTGTTGACCACTCGACCCGTTGACGCGACACGACCCGAGCTGACATTAACGTTGACTTTTTAGCTAACGTCAACATTGACTTTTTGGCTGACGTCAGCGTTTACTTTTTAGCTAACGTTGGTGTTGACTTTTTGATGACGTCATTATTGACTTTTTCGTCCAGAGTTGACTTTACGTTTTTCGACATCCTAATTCCAAATTTGCTGCCCGTTTTCTCAAATTCAAACTCGAAATATCGTTTTTCTATCTACAATTAATTATAGTCAGTATTTTGAGAATTTGAATATTAGATTCTGATCGAATATTATTGTGTTCAGGTGACGTTAACTCGGAGCCTGAGAATCTTCCTCCTCCTCTACCTGTTCGACCTCCTTCTGATCACCATGCGAGTTCTGCACGCGAGTATGGTTTCGTTTATTGATTAAGTTAGTGTGGCATAGTAGTAGTTGATTAATTGTGTTTTGTTGGCCTCGTAGGTGTTAACTCTGTCTTACCGAATACTAGAGCTGAGCGTGGGAGACGTCACTCTCGACGTTGAGTTATTAGCTGCCTAAGGTGTGTCTCTTCTTGTGTTATATCTTTTTGTGCTATGTGTTATGCGTGCATGTTGTATATGCAACTGAATGAATGATCTGTGATTTATGGTATGTTTTGTATGATGGCAATGACACGTATCGGATATCAGAATTGGACTAAAATAATATCGGATATAAATCGATTGCACTCGGATTAAATTATTAGATCGGATATACACTCGGATTCGAAAAATATAAATCAGAACATGTCATATCATTTGGGTTGGGAAATTGTACAGGGAAGTTCAGCGGGTTCATCCTTCGGGCTGAATTTCGCTTCGGATTAGTGGTTCCACCTTCGGGTTGTTCCACTTCGGATGGTGACGATGTAGTTAGAGTGGTTCTGTGGAACCTTACTCTTCGGATGGTGTAAGGAGATGGGTGCATGACATTACATTTTATGTCTCAGACTGTTTGCATATGTATGTTGAGATGACTGTTGAACTATGATTGTTGTTCGGATTTCTGTTTTGTGTTTTGTCTGCACTTTAGAGACACACTGAGCTTTATAGCTTACTCCCCTTAGCTTCTCTTTCAGATACTCAGGCTTAGGCGTACGGTACTTGGAGGATTTTCATATCATCAGATTTTATCCTATTTTACAGTATGATTATTCGAACATTTGAATTTTTCTATTATTATTATTATTTCGGACGATTTTGTATTTGAGACATTATTTTTTTATTTTGGAGACTTAATGGTTTGTCATGCATTATCGAATTTCTTTCGAATTTTATAATAACTTTCGGAAATTTTATTAAACGACTACGTTTTATTTAAAATATATAGTTTTGTGGTTTCGATCTTTTAGTAACTAAATTGTAATTTGAATTATTAAACCTAACAACCTTTCTTGAGGGACAAGTTTTTCAAAATTAACTTTCAAGATTCGACATAAGAAATTAGGTCAAATTTAGAAGGTTACATAGCACATGCAGTGGAGATAGAATAGTTAGGACCCATCCATCCCTGAAGAAAATCATCAGTTTAAAGCTCGAAGTTCAAACTTTTACATCCATCGAGATACATTTTTTTTATATTGCAGAATCTAAATTTTAGGCTAACCAAATCCATTGCTAGCATTGCGGAACCCATATTTGTAGTAGCAAATGGTATGCAAAATGGATTCATCTTCCTGTATGAAATCCGCAAAGCTTCAATTGCATCGTTGAAAACCTGTTCATCCCACAAACAACCTATATGAATCAATGGATAGACAAAGAAAAACTACATTGCAAAGAAGTTCCTCAATCCCGTTTTACAGTCAAGTCGATGTCTTGCTGGTGCCATATACCATTGATAAATAGATGTGTTATAAACTATAGACTAAAGAATTTACCTTCATACCACCCATTGCTGAACCAATCAAAACTCCACATTTCTCTTTATCTAATTCCTCCATTACATCTTCAGTTACTCCACCATTTTCCAAGGCTTTCTTTCCAGCAATAAGCATATAAAGCACGAACTTATCCATCCTCTTGGAAAGTTTTGGCGCAATCCATCCGTCGGCTGACAAAGATTTGATCTCTCCAGCAATTCTCTGGAGAAAGAACATGAGAGAACTAAGAACAAGCACTTGTTTAGATAACAGCAGATCAGAGATCCGAAACACAACTCACGGTTGGAAACTGATCGCAGTCAAATGCCTTGATTTCACTTATACCACTGACACCCTTGAGCAAATTGTTATAGAAGACATTGGGGTCGTGGCCAAGTGGAGTAGCCACTCCCATCCCAGTCACAACAACCCATCTTTGCTTCGTAGGAGGTTTCTGCTTTGTCGTGATTTCTCTAGCAGGTTGCACGGCTATAGCCATGGCTTCTCCTATGTTTTTAAATAAATTAACCAGCGAATGACAGTTGCACATAATTTAACCGGTAAGTTATAGAAAATTCTGTGCATTAATAAATTTATGTTCCCACCACCACCATTTACCAAATAATAAACACACATACACAAACAATCACATATGCATAGAAAAAACAAGAAATTCAGCAAGAGCAAACAAATATGTTCCTATAAGATAAGCTAATCAATGAAAAAACAAATACTAGGATGCTCACCAAGACAAGACAATAAATACTACCAGCCTACACCAACTTGCTTTAAGCAAGAATGTCCAACTCACATGCTCAACACATTTTTGGACATGGACGAGGGATATGACCATTCAATTACATGGAAAGAATTGGAAAAAAAATAAACATAATCATGGTGGATACTGGATACATATTCCTATCAAATACTCACACCTGAGTCCAAGTAACAGGGATCATAACTCGTAACCAAATTTTGTATCTGTTTTTCATTGAATTTATATTATTTGAGAAAGATTATTTTCATGCTTCCATCATCATAGAACTAATCAGCTTATTATGATTTAAGGTCAGAGTAAATATATATTAAGCTGAACAGGATAAATATTTGTGTGTGTCTATGTATGCATGCATGTGTTTAAGCGTATACATAAAGAAACAAAACAAAAACACACTTATGTGAGAAAGGGTCAAATTCAAACAACAAAATAGATGAAATGCAGCATAAAGAAGACTAAACTTGTGTCAGATATTAAACAAATAAAAAAAAGCTAAAAAAGAAGAACAACAAAAGAACCCAGATTCCTAATGATGCTAAAGTTTTACCAGAACTGGCGGCTCCTCGATTGATCCTCCGGTGCTTACGATTATAGTCGAAGGAAACATGTTTTGATTCAAAAAAAGACGAGGAGCTGCCATTTTGACCAAAACGGCTACCGTTTTTAAAGGAATGGTAGTCATTACAGGGCTCAAAAGCCAAGCAGGAAGTCATGGAGCCTTGAAATCGTGATCCACGAAATGAAGAAACCGAACCACCGTCTGTGCTGCTGGGTGATCCAACGCTGCATGGAGCAATAAGAGCTTTCCGTCTATTGCGAGCCCAATGGCCGGGTCTCTTTGAAGAAGAAGAGAGCATTGGAGAGTGTGCCTGGTTACATAGCGGACTTGCCAAAGATGAAGATGCCATCAAAACCCAAAAACAAATAAAACTGAAAATGTAAAAGAGATTGAGGAATTGGGCTGGGAGGAAGATAGATTCTTGATGTGAGAATAATCAACTCTTTCACCACAAGTGTGATTAAGAGACAAATGTAAAATTATATTGCTTAATTATAAAATAGACAAATGATAGTTATTAAATAGTATTAAATCTAAAACTAATTCGTAAACAATAAAAACAAGTGGTCAGATCAAATACATAAGACATCGAATGTATCGAACCAACCATCGCAGAGAATTTAAACCTAAAATTAAATATTTTTTATCAAAAAAAAAAAAACTTTGAACCTTGTGTTTTTTATAATAAGTTTAAACATTATTAAATAATTATAGTAGAATCAGTGAGGTAAGAAAAGGACAGTCAGTTTTATTTTTTGTTGTTAAAATTTGGGCGAGTAACATTCTAGGTTTTTTATTTTAGTAGGTAATATTTTAAATTTTATATTTTTTAACCTTTTAAATTGTTCGTATTTTAAATATAGCTTATATCCGCCGAACGCGAGACCCAACCTTAAAATTTGACATATTGATATTCCCAAACATGTTTATGTTCAGCGCTCCACTGCGTAAGCATTTATTATAGAAACTACATCAGTAGTCATCGAACTATGATTTTTTTTTGTCACCGAATTATTTTTTGGCAAAAACATCATTAATGTTATGTTTTCTTCTTATTTTCGTCACCGAACTATTTTTTTGGCAAAAACATCACTAACATTATGTTTCCTTCCTATTTTGATCACCGGCTGTTAAAAAATTTTATTTTTTTAATTTTCCATGTCATTTCTTCTCTCTCTTCGTAAGTAATATATAATATTTTATAATATTTTTATTCAAACTAATAGGATGGTGACACGTGTCATTGCCTATTAGTGGAATAAAAGGAATGAAAAATCAAGCCTCTTATGCAGCTAGAGAGATTCGATTAATAGGCAGTTACACGTGTCACCATCCTATTAGGCAGTTACACGTGTCACTATCTCTCTGGCTGCATAAGGGGCTTGATTTTTCATTCCTTTTATTCCTCTAATAGGCAGTTACACGTGTCACCGTCCTGTTAGTTTAAATAAAAATATTATAAAATAACATATATTGCTTACGAGGAGAGAGAAGAAATGACATGGAAAATTAAAAAAATAACAGTCGGTGACCAAAATAGGAAGGAAACATAATGTTTGTGATGTTTTTGCCAAAAAAAATAGTTTTGTGACCAAAACAGGAAAGAAACCATAGTTCGCTGACTACTGGTGTAGTTTACCCTATTTTTTAATAATGCTTAAGCATTTATTAGACTATACTCTTTCATGACATTTTTAACTTTAGAATAATAAAAATATATAATTTATTAAGGGTAATTATATCATGTACCGGAGATAAAAACTTTTTTTTTCCACAAGCACCCTTATTTTAATGGTTAGAGATTTAATTTAGGTTTCACAGTTTAGGGGTTTATGTGCTTAGAATTTAGGGATTGTGGTTTGAATTTAGGGTTTATGGTTAAAATTTAAGGTTTATAGGTTAAAACCTAAATCCTTAACGTATTACTCTAAAAATCTAAACCCTAAATTCTAACCACAGTCCCTAAATTCTAAGCACATAAACATAAACCCCTAAATTTCAAACCCTAAACTAGATCTCTAACCCCCTAAAATTAGGGCGCTTGTGGAAACAAAAAGTTTACACTGCCAGTGCATGAGATATTTTCTCATTTATTAATTATATATTAAAAATAGGGTAATTATTCCATGCACAAACGATTGTGGAAACCTTGTTTACACAAGCGTCTTAGTTTTAGGGTTTAGAGACTTTGATTAGGGTTTAGTTTTTATGGGTTGAAGTGTAGTAGTTTTGAATTTTAGGGTCTATTGATAGAATTTTGGGTTTAGGGTTAAAATTTAGGGTTTATTGGTTAAAACCTAAATTCCTAACCATATTATCCTAAAGCCTAAACCTCAAACCCTAAATTCTAAACCCCTACACTAAAACCCTTAAACTCTAAACCCAAATTGAAACCATAAACCCTAAAATTAAGATGCTTGCATAAACAAAAAAAATTCACTAACTGTGTATGAGATAATAATCCTTAAAAAATATATTCTATATATATACTTGCATGAAGCTTTTGATTAATTTAATGGGATGGGTTAATCGTGTTAAGAACTTAATAAAAATTAATAAATAGTTTTTAAAAAATATATTATTATAGAGATATTCATATTTTTAAATCAATCATTTAAAAAAAATCTAAAACTATATTTTTTCAATGAATAATCGACGCTGGAAAATTTTAAAATTTTCTATTAATTCAAGTATCATATAAGTTATGGATCTAGTTTTTATATAGTTTAATTTGGTCATTTTATCCTATAATTTTAAAATTTTGATATTCACCGTAACTATCAAATTTATTAATTTAAATTATACTATTAGTCATTTTACTATAAGTAAGATGTAAATTTAGTCACTATTGTTCAATTTAATCAATTTAAGTCTCTATAATTTAGTCATGTTTTCCTTCTACCATTTGAGTCTAAACTGAATTTTAAAATTTAAATATTTAATCTACATGTTAACTTGGATATTGAGTTAGAATATGCATCCAATCCATTTTAATTAAAAAATATAGAAATTGTTTATGTTTTAAATTTTGTATGTGAAAGTTTATTCATGAGCAATGAGCATCGATTCAAAATGTGGTATGATTAGTCGGTTCAATTAGTTGAACTGAGAATTTTTTATCTAACAGTTAAATCATATAAGTCGAAATAAAAAAAAAACTAAAGAATTTATCCAAGCTGACAAAAAATGAGAAAAAAACAGTTAAAATTTGATAAAGTAGAAATTTTTAATAAAATATTATTATTTTATTTATGTTTTGGTTAATTTTATTGATTTTGAATTTTAAAATCAATAATTTTATGTATCACCAAAGTCAGATACATTAATTAAATATAAAGTTAATATTTGATATACCAATAACATATAATTTTATGTATCATAGGAGATTTCCCATAGATGCTCAAGGAAGGAAGCCAATGTTCAAGGAAGGTGAAGCGGGGCCGCGCAAGAGGATTACCAACTCCATGAGCAAGCTACTCGGAGGTGCTATTCACGACTCAAGTAAGACCGTTTTTGTTGACAACCTCAGTAAAAGAGTACCGAGAAATGCTCTGAAGGGACTTTTTGAGTATCACGGCAAGGTGACTCGGGTGTTCATCCCTTTTGTCAATCAGAGGGCCAAATACAAATTCTCGACCTTTGTTTTTGTTAGCTTTGCAAACTCAATAGATATGGAGATAGCTATCTCGAAAACCAATAGGTCGTTTATTGATGTCCGATGGTCGAGGTCTCTAAAGCGAAGTTTCTGAAGCTGGTTCACAAGCCACCAGTGGGCTGTAACCAATCCTCTGATACTGCAAAAGGTGAATCTTCCCCAGAAGAACCCCGGTCCTAAATTCTCCTCTAAACCTAATGGAAAAAACTATAGATCATATAAGGATGTTCTCCTCGGTAAATCAATTCATAACTCTCAGCCGGTGGGTTTTGCCCCCAACTTTACCCGCCAAAGTTATTCTGAAGATCGTAGAGATAGTTTAATGATGTCCACATCCCTAGTGGTGCCTCAAAGTGGATTAACCACTGTTTGGTGGGTGTTATCAAGAACCTATTCAGTATCGATTTAGTTCAGCATGGACTAAGAAGTGATGGAATCAAAGCTAAAGCTATAAAGTGGGGGTATGATAGTGAATCAACTATTATGAAGTTTGATTCTGAATCAGATTTGGAATCGGCACAGACTCATAAAAAGGAGGCCTCGTCTTTCTGGTTTGATCATTTGGAACCATTAGGGAGTGAAGATAAACGTCTATTTTTATTCTGTAAGGTCAATCTGATTGGATTTCCTCTATGTTGTTGGCATGAAGATTTTTTCTCTGCGTTAGGGAATAGGTGAGGGAGTTTTATCTGCTTACCTCATTAGGATCCTTTTGGAGGATATTAAGAATGATTTCGACAGGTATTCTACGAATTGGGGTGATGAGAATTTTGTAGATATTTGGCCGAAAGAGGTTAATGTGGCTGTCAGAAACACCTCATGCCTTTGAAAGGCTCTAAGTCGGTTGATTAGAACGTCGATTCTGCCTCTTCGGCTTTCCTAAGCAAAACCCTCAGCCTGTGATCTTGGAAAGTAATAATGAGCTGCCTCGTTCTGGTGAAAATTTGGTAGTCTCAAGTGATAACGGGTTTGTTGGAGGTATGAGACCCACTTACTCTACAAATTTCATTAATGTTGAGGGGAACCATAAATCTGTTGCTTACATGCTTGATGGCAGGGATCATGATATTATCCCGTACACTTCTCCCCTTCCCTAGAAAGAGGGCCCACCATATCTTGCGCTCTATCATGAAGAAGGATATATTGCCAATAATTCTCTTATTTCCTTGGGCCGAATCTCCTTTAATTCTAGGGGACACTTTTCCTGTGGGCTTAAGGTAGTGAAGCCCACTTCATCTTCTAGTTACTCAGTTGGTATGGGCTCGAATAATTTACTCGCCCAAGTTTTCTTAGTCAAAGACTCTTTTGACTATTTTTATGGGCTTTCGATTGACACCCTTGATGGACGAGTGTTATCAGATCAGATTACTGTAGCTAATGGTTTCAGATGTTCTTCCTCTCCAGGCCATGCTAGGGCAATCACTCACAACTCCCAAACCCTCTTATTCCGATTTTCAAGCTCTAAAACTGGTCCTTTGTGTGCTAATCAAAGCCGTGCTATTCGAAAACAAGTTAGCGAGGCATTGGAGAATGCTTCCCCTCTTTCACCATTTTCAAAGTCACTTCACTCCATGTGTCTCTTAAGGAGGCTGAAGTGGTTTGGGAAGTAAGTAAGATCTTGGAGATTTCCTTTAAAGGTGGCAAGGAGGCGATTGTAAAGAAAGTAAGCGAGCTTAAGAATGAGCTTAGTCGAGGTAATTGATTTTTTCTGGGTCTACTCTAAAGGTTTTAATTTTGTTTAGATGATTGTGTCTATTTTGTCTTGAAATATAAAGGGTTTTGGCAAAAGAGAAAAGGCTAAAGCTGCCCAGAACCTGATTTGAGGTATTAAACCAAAGATGGTATTTTTTAAGAAACTAAACTAAAGAAAATCAGCATTTCTCTACAAAGAAAAGTTTGGGGCCTGAATAATGTTGAGATGGTTCATTCTCCTGCCAGTGGTAGTGTCGGTGGCCTTATCTCCATGTGGGACTCGGATTTCTTTCAAGCAGAAGATAGATACATATTCCAGAGATTCATTGCTATTGTTGGGGTATTTAAAAATAACAATTTTCGTTGTGCTTTTATAAATGTCTATAGGCCATCTGTGGATGGTGAAAAAGACTCGTTTCTATCAGACAGACTTCAGTTTCTAGGTAACCGTGGAGTTTCGTGGTGCATTGGTGGTGATTTCAACATGTTTCTTCATCCTGAAGAGAAGCTGGGATTTTCTATCAATCTTAATATGGTAGAGTTGTTCAGGAATTTCATCCAAGAAGCCGAATTGATTGATTTACCCCTTCAAGGAAGTGCTTTCACTTGGAGTAATAACATAGATTCTCCCACTTTTATCCGGCTAGATCATTTCTTAATTTCACCAAAATTTCTTAAGACGTTCTCGAGTATCTCTCAAATGATGTTAGCTAAATCTTTGTCAGACCATAATGCCATTGTTCTAGAGAAGGAAAACAAGAATTGGGTCCTAAACCTTTCAAATGTTTCAATTATTGGTTCGAGGAGAAAGACTTTGAAAATAATATTGTGTTAGCTTTCAATGTCCTTAGGAAGGAAAATAAAAAGATTGGGATTGGAGGCCTCCTTAAAGGTTCGAAAATGGTGATTAAAAAGTGGTCCGGTCAACGTAGCCATGACTTTAAGCAATCCATTACATCTTTGGAAAAGGAGATGTTTGACATTGAGGGCAAAATTCAAAATGGAGACAATAGCCCTTCCCATCTATCAAATTGGAAATCGATCAAAGCTACCATGTGGAAAGAATACAGAAACGAGGAAAGAACATGGCTACAAAAATCACGTCTTCGATGGTTCTAGGAGGGAGATCGAAATACACGATTCTTTCATTTATCGACCTCTAAAAGGTACAAATTTAATTCCATCTCTTCTATTTAGCATGATAGTGCTGAGATCTCGAACCCAGATGCAATAAAACAGTGCATTCGTAATCATTTTTAGAAGGCTTATAATAATATCACTGCTTTAGAAGTTAGCAACTTGAATCTCAATTTTTCAAAGAACAACCAGGATCAACTTAGAATGCTAGAGGGAATATTTACCAATGAGGAGGTGTGAAGTACTCTATGTTCTTGTGATAGTAATTGTGCTCCGGGGCCTGATGGTTTTAATGTAGGCTTTCTTTAAAAAGTTTTGGCAACATCTCAAAAAAGAGATTCTTAGGTTCTTTGATGATTTTTATCATGGACATAGGCTTGAAGCTTTGATACCAAAAAAATCTATGCCCAACCAATCTTGATGAATATCGTCCTATTAGCCTAGTTAGTGGTGTATACAAAATCTTGGTCAAAGTGTTAGCTGGACGCTTGCTTAATTGTTCAGATATCATCATTAGTAAGAATCAATTTGCTTTCATCCCGGGAAGACAAATCATGGATTGCGCCTTGATTGCCAACGAAGCAATTATTTGTATATCCAAATCTGGTCGAAGGGGGTTGTGTCGAAACTTTTTTTTACCGATAAAAATAGTTTGGATGATTAATTTTGAAAATTAAGGTTTTCTTTAAATTCGTTCATTTTTAAAAGATTTGGAGTTTCTACCGGTCACTTTGGTAGACTGAACACCATAAAACAACTATAGATTCCTTTTTAAAAATGATTAGGGTTCGGAAGCCGATTACGTGTGGCGAAGGATTAGCACCCCACAAACACCTTATATCGGTATCTTTAATTTTGTGTGGCATTTTGGCATTTGGAATAACAATTTGAATTTAATT
This sequence comes from Hibiscus mutabilis, assembly GCA_019671005.1. NCBI lineage: Eukaryota > Viridiplantae > Streptophyta > Magnoliopsida > Malvales > Malvaceae > Hibiscus > Hibiscus mutabilis. The sequence continues at coordinate 21,787,779 of CM033753.1, read as the reverse complement.
TAATCATTAATTATTAACTGGGTTTAAATTCTGAATGGAAATATTTCTTAATTCAAATTAATATTAATTATTAACTGGGTTTATATTCTTAATGGAAATATTTATTTTATAAGAAAATATATTTTTTCCTCGAATATGAATCGGAAACAATCATATACGCTTATGACACCTCTATAAATATTTCAAAAATATATTTCACATATAAAAGATTTTATACATGATTAATTATGGTCTTGTTCATTTTATGTACTAATCTAAAAAGACTCTAATTACATTTATGTGTTATCTAACCTATGAATATTATTAAACTCTAAAGCTTGCACGAGATAACACTTAATTACCTTAGAGCATCTGTAACACGCCCTTCCTGATTTGGTAGGATTTCGGGTATGAAAGCGTTGTCAATGAACAATACGGTGATTGGTGTACCAAAATTGATGTCTTAGACTATAAACAGTGAATTAATAACATTCAATCGATGCGATACTTGACTATAATCAATGCAAACTCATTCAAATTTTGATTAGGGGCCAATTAACAACTTGTATAAGTTTAAGGACTAACTTGTAATTCTTGTAAATTTTAAAGAATTATAAATAATTAGGGTTACCAATGTGAAATTCCTTGCTTGATTATATTGCATACAAAATTTTAGAGGCTTTGGAACCCATATGCACATCCAATTAGACCCTACATGAATTAGTGACCATTTTGTAAAATTTCCAAAACCAGTAACTAACTTACCTGTATCAATACCGGTACTTAAGAGGCCATGTCGGTACGCCCCTTAATTAATTTTTTGAACCTAAATCACGTATCGGTACGTATCATACAATATCGGTACGAGGATTCAGTGTCTTCGTATCAACACAGGACCATTTTCGTACCGGTACGCAATCCCTAAATTCCATAATTAACTCATCAACAGGTATCGGTACAACACTACCCGTATCGGTACCTGTGATACATCAAAATTCCAGTGTTGATTTGGCGTATCGGTACCCTTACATCAGTATTGGTACGCCTTATAGACTTATACCAATTTTGTATATCTATACCGGTACGACACCACCAGTACCTGTATGCCTGAGTCAATATCGCCCCAAAAATGCCTTGCAGTATCAGTACGACACCACTCGTACTGGTACGCCTATACCCGTAACGTCACATTTTATCTGGTTTTTATCCAATTTAAAGGTATTAACCATGTCCAAAGTTTACCAAATTTTACCAGCAAGCTTATAACCACAATTTATATATGTATGTCAAATTGCATGTCAATACGAATCCATTTACCATATTTCCCTTATTGGTGCATCTTAGGCATTATTCTTAATTTGTCAAAAACACTAACATACCATATTTTATGTTTAAACCTATTCAACATAGTGGACCATATATACATACAAAATGGGGCTAAACTAACTTGTCTAGACCCTATGCCACATTGCTAGGAGTTTAAGGACAAAGTTTACACTACATGCAACTTCGTGACTTGCTTCAAAAATATCCTTGCTTCGATCCTCGATCCGAATAACATTTAACCTGAAAATGCATGGAAATGAGATGCATTAGGCTTATTTAGCATAGTGAGGTAGTCAACAATAATAACATGTATTTCAATAATATCATGAACATGTGTAAAAATGTAAGTGCATCTCAAATTATGTTTTAACAATACTTGCAATACTTGTTTATTTTCCTTGGATAGACATGTAATATGGATATGCGAATTCCCAACCAACATCGCCAACAATAAATGGTCAAGATCCTCTAACATCGCCAAATAGAGCCTTAGCTCAAGGTCCGTAGTCCACTCCGTACCAATGAGCTCATGAATTCTATGGCATGCCAATTGTATCCCATGTCTATCTATATCCAAGGATTCAATATTTAGATATAGCAATAACAATAAAAAATATCGATAACAATAGCATTATCAATGGTTCAACGTTACAATAACAATGTTCAATGATCAATATGGCCTTATTCAATGATATCAATGACAATACTATGATTTAATAATTCATATATCAATGCAATAAGCTCGCCAAAGCTTACCAATGATACCTTTTACGAGGTTTCATTGTAACCATACCTTGAAATTATTGATGGAAATGCAATAAACAATGTTAATGAAATCGAAAATAACACCTAGCCAATCCCGCGACTCTAACTACACTCACCGATACTTTCGAGGCTTTCAAGGCTCCTGGATGACAACTTTTTTTTTCTTGAGCTTGGTAGAATTAGAAGGATTTGGTGATTCTTCACCTTGATTTTCTTGAGCTATAAAGAAATAGGAATTACAAGGATTTCAATGTCGATTATGGATTCATAGCAACTTATTAGCTATGAAAAAATAGCAAATAGGCTATAATATCCCTAGAGAATTTCTAGGGTTCCTTGATTCTTAAACTTGGAATTAAACATGATTTAGCCACGGAATCGTTAAATCCATTAAGGGAATTTTCTTACCGGATTGATAGAAATACTATAGCATAAAGAAATTGAAGGAAAGCAAAGCATAGATAACTCTCCAATGGAGATGCTTGCTTGAGGTGTGTACTTGAAGGAAGAAGATGAAGATGGTGATGCCTACTCAAGGTTTTTACCGGGTAATTTCTTTCTCCCTCTTTTTCTTTACTAATTTTAATTGTTTAGCTTTCCTTTGGATGAAGAAAGCTCATCCCAAATGACCACGTAGGTGGTGACTAATATTGAGGAGGGGCTAATCGCAAGGTTAGTCCCTCAACTCTTCATCTTCTATACTTTCCCCCTAAACTTTTAATTTTCTCAATTTAGTCATTAAAACAGTTTTCAAAGTTTACAATGGGGTCCCCAAACAGTATCAATATTTAATTGGGATTCAACAATCCAATAATTGACCATTTGGTCAAAGGTCAACACTATAATTTGACTTTCTGGTGCTAGATTTATGGTTGTCAGAATTGAATTTCAATTAGGCTTGGTTTCGGGGTGTTACAACTCTCCCCCTTAAGAAAAAATCATCCTCGAATTTTACCTAAACGGAAAAGATATGGGTATTGACTCCTTATGGTCTCTTCCGGTTCCCAGATAGCTTCTTCCACCTTGTGACTTCTCCACAACTCTTTAACTAGAGGAACTTTCTTGTTTCCTCATATGTTAGATTAGGTCGGAGTTATACTGATTCAGGTTCAATAACATGAGATGGATCAGATCTGTACTTGCCAAGCATTGATACATGGAATACATCATGGATCTTGCTCAATCATGAGGCGAAGCTAGTCGATAAGCCACAAGACCAATCTTTCAATCACCTCAAAAGATCCAATGAATCGAGGACTTAGCTTCCCCTTTTTGCCAAAACGAAGAATTTTCTTCCATAGAAAGACTTTCAGAAACACTTTCTCACCAACATCAAACTGTATATCTCTCCTCTTAAGATCATTATAGGTATTTTTTCAGTCAAAGGCGGCCTTTAAACGGTCATGAATGACGGTAACTCGTTCTTCAGTTTCCCGAAGTAAGTCAGGGCCTAACATCTTACCTCCATCAAGTTTAGACCAACATAACGGTGTCCTACATGTCCTGCCATACAATGCTTTATACGGTGCCATCCCAATAGATGATTGTTGACTATTATTGTAAACAAACTCGATGAGAGGTAGGGACCTCTCTCAAGTCCCTTCAAAATCAATAACACATGCATGAATCATGTCTTCCAAAACTTGAATAACCCTTTCTGATTAACCATCAGATTGAGGGTGAAAGGTTGTACTGAGATTTACTCGGGTATATAGGGCTCCTTGCAATGCTTTCCAGAATCGTGAAGCAAAATGTGGATCTCGATCAGAGATTATTGACTTAGGTACTCCGTAGAGTCTGATTACTTCCTTGATGTATAAGTCAACTAACTTAGCAAGAGTGTAGTCCATCCTGACAGGTAAGAAATGAGCTAACTTGGTAAAACGGTTAACAATGACCCAAATACCGTCATACTTAGTTGGAGTCAATTGTAAACCATTGACAAAGTCCATGGTTATTCTTTCCCACTTCTATTGGGAAAGTTCAATAGGTTGCAATAATCCCGTAGGGACACGATGCTCAACCTTCACTCGTTGGCACGTAAGACATCTTGATATAAACTCTATAATAGCATTCTTCATACTAGGCCACCAGTACAATTTTTGCAGGTCTTCGTAGAGATAATGCCTTCAAATATTTAAGGCAAAGACAACAATAGGGTAGTTCATTTCATGTGGTTTAAGTTGTCCGATGCATAAGCAACAACTTTGCCCTCTTGCATCAATACACATCTTAACCCTTGATACGATGCATCACTATATACGATATAGTCTTTACCAGACTCATGTTGGGTTAGGACCGGTGCATGAGTCAACACTTGTTTAAGTTGATCAAAATTGCGTTGTTGCTTATCGGTCCACTCAAAAGGAATATCCTTTCGTAGAAGTTTGGTTAACGGTGCTGCTATTATAGAAAATCCTTTAACGAATCTTCTATAATATCTAACAAGACCGAGAAAACTACAGACTTCGTCAACATTCTTCGGTGGCATTCGCTCCACTATAATAGCTTGGATCTTCTTTGAATCGACTTGAATACCTTATGCAAATATCACATGTCCCAAAAATGAAACTTGGGTGAGCCAGAACTCACACTTACTGAACTTGACATATAACTGATTCTCCCGAAGAGTTTGGAGTACAACGCAGAGATGGTCGTGGTGCCCAGTTTGATTTTTGGAATAGATCAATATCACATATGAAAACTACTACAAACTTGTCAAGGTAGGGTCTAAAAACTCGGTTCATAAGATCCATAAAGGCAGTCCGTGCGTTGGTTAACCCAAAGGGCATAACCAAGAATTCGTAGTGGCCATACCTTGTACGGAAGGTTGTCTTGGGCACATCACATTATTTAACTCTTATTTGATAGTACTCAAATCTTAGGCCAATCTTAGAAAAGATGGTTGCATCCTTAAGCTGATCAAATAGGTCATCGATTCACGATAAGGGATATTTTTTTTCTTGATGGTAAGCTTGTTTAACTGTCGGTAATCAATACAAAGGCACATTGACCTATCATTCTTCTTGACAAAAAGAACCAGAGCTCCCCAAGGTGAGGAACTTGGTCGGATAAAACCCTTATCTAACAGGTCTTGAATCTAAACTTTAAGCTCAGTGAGTTCAACCGGTGCCATTCGATAAAGTGCAATAGAAACTAGAGTGGTTTCATGTTGCACTTCAATCCCAAATTCAACTTCACGGGTGGCTGGTAAACCCAGAAGCTCATTTAGAAACACATCAGAAAACTAATGTATGGTATCTATAGCTTGCAATCAAGGTTCTTCCTTGCTTGCAACATCATATAGTAATGATTTCTTACTTTTAGAGTTCATAAGAGTTACACTCTCCTTGCCAAGACCTCTAAGGTACAATTTTTTCTTTGACTAATCCACCCAAGCTTGATTCACTCCGAGCCAATCAAGCCCTAAAATTACATCGAGCTCATGAATAGGGAGGGCCATAAGATTGGTCGAGAAAGGCATCCCTTGTATCATGAGGGGGCAATTCTTACATACTAACCCTACTACAACATTATCCCCTAAAGGATTGGTTACGGTGATTTTGGAGGCTATAAGCTCGGATGTCAACTTAAATATTTTAATCAACATAGTACTTATAAAAGAATGAGTGAATCCAGGATCAATCAATGCATAAACATGGTAAGTATACAGTTTAATAGTACCTGCTATAATGTCTAGATCCCCATCCTTCTCCATGCTCCTCACGTGATAAACTTGAGATGAAGCTTTAGACTCTTGTCGATTAGAATCTCTTACAGAGCTACCAGGTCTCCCAGAAGCTCCCGATACAACTTGTTTCTGCCCTTTACCCTTGAAAGACTAAGTAGGGGATGCAAGAATTACCAGTGTAGAAGACTTGAAAGCACTCATTGGACAATCTTTAATGTAGTTATCTTGATCACCACAAAAGAAACATACCCTAGATTGTCTACGGCACTGCCCCACATGATGCTTTCTCTGAAAGAAATTACAAATAAGGTACTGTGACTCTCGACTAGAACCTCAGTATTCTCGATGGAGGTTGTTCTTGTAGTAGATTGGGTCATAGCTTGTGGCTTAGCAAAATTGCCTAATTGGGAAGATTGTTGGTGATATTATTGTTTGAATCCATGTTGTTTTCCTTTCTTTTATGGCAAGAGTGGGCGAGAATCATCTCGAGGCCTCTTCTCAGATTGAGCCAGCCCACTAAACTTCTGTGACCTCTGGGAAGCTTCAGTAGAGATCGCTCAATTCACAAGCTCTTGGAAATCTGTAGTTCCCAAGAAAGTGAACAAGGGTCGAAGTTCATCACTTAACCCAGCTACAAACATTCTACACTTCTCTTCTTCTTTCTTGATATACTGACCCGTACTTGCAATACTTGCAGAAGTCGTGGATGTACTGCTCCATTGACCTTCCGCCTTGCTTAAGGTGCAAGAAAATATCCCGCATTTCAGCTAGATAGTACTCACTGATGTACTTCTTCCTGAACTTATACATGAAGAACTCCCAGGTCACGGCTACTTCAGGAGCTGTAAGTATAGTGGTTTCCCACCAATGCAAAGCCTCGTTGCACAGTCAAGTTTATGTTCATCTGATCACTGTAACTACTTGGTCAGAATTCTTGTCGTGCAATCCAACGAATATTCTGCTGCTTTAGGATCCTCACCGGCCTTACCTATGAAGGTGGTGGCTTGGTGTTGAGTTAATTTATCAATAGGGGCTCGGCTTACAAAAGTAGCAGCTACAGAAGATTGTACAAACTATTCGGACTTAAGAGTAGTCATAAACTGTTTGAACATCTTAGACATGTTCTTGTAACACTCAAATTGAGTAGTTTGTAGTACGGGTTCAGGATTTAATGGCTCTTGTGAAGGAATTTATGGATTCGGAGGGTTCTCCCCATTTTCTCCTCACCATTTATCGAGGAGCCAAAGGTATGCTCAACTTCTTCGTGAGCTTTATCAGAGTCAGACATCATGTACTATAAAAGAAAAAGGATCGGATTAATAGAAAGTCACAATATAGACAAAATAAACTCCTAGGTGGCATATGCAATACAATAATAATACAATAGACTTCAGTTTAGTCATATAATTGACTAAACTCTACCTTTGATAGCATAAATGTAACACCCTATTCCTGGTCTGATAAGATTTTGGGTCGAAAAGTGTTACCGATGAACAATACGGTGATTGGTGTACCAAAATTGATGTCTTAGACTATAAAAAGTGAATTAATAACATTCGATCGATGCAATGCTTGACTATAATCAATGCAAACTCATTCAAATTTTGATTAGGGGCCAATTAATAACTTGTACAAGTTTAAGGACTAACTTGTAATTCTTGTATATTTTTATGACGTATCAATAATTAGGGTTACCAATGTGAAGTTCCTTGCTTGATTATCTTGTATACAAAATTTCAGAGGTTTTGGAACCCATTTGCACATCCAATTAGACCCTAAATGAATCAATGACCATTTCGTAAAATTTCCAAAACCAGTAACTAACTTACCTGTATCAGTACCAGTACTCAATAGGCCAAACCAGTACACCTTTTAATTAATTTCTTTCGAACCTAAATCCCTTATCGGTACACATCTTACAATATCGATACGAGGATTCACTGTCTTTGTATCGGTACGAGACTATTTTTGTACTGGTACGCAATCCCTAAATTCCCAAATTAACTTATCAACGAGTATCGGCACGACACCACTCGTATCGGTACTCGTGCTATAGTAAAATTCCAGTGTTGATTTGGCGTATCGGTACCCTTACATCAATATCGGTACGCCTTATAGATTTATACTAATTTTGCATATCTGTACCGGTACGACACCACCCGTACCGGTACACCTGGGTCAATATCGCCCAAAAAAATGCCTTGTAGTACCAGTACGACACCACCCGTGCCAGTACGCTTGTACTTGTAATATCATATTTTATCCGGTTTTTATCCAATTTAAAGGTATTAACCATCTCCAAAGTTTACCAAATTTTACCAGCAAGCTTATAACCGCTATTTCTATATGTATGTCAAATTTCATGTCAATACGAATCCATTTACCATGTTTTCCCTTATTGATGCATCTTAGGCCATTATTCCCAATTTGTCAAAAACACTAACATACCATATTTCATGTTTAAACCTATTTAACATAGTGGACCATATATACATACAAAATGGGGCTAAACTAACTTGTCTAGACCCTATGCCACCTTGCTAGGAGTTTAAGGACAAAGTTTACACTACATGCAACTTCGTGACTTGGTTCAAAAACATCCTTGCTCTGATCCTCGATCCGAATAACTTTTAACCTGAAAATTCATGGAAATGAGATGCATTAGGCTTACATATCCTAGTGAGGTAGTCAACAATAATAACAAGTATTTCAATAATATCATGAACATGTGTAACAATGTAAGTGCATCTCAAATCATGTTTTAATAATACTTGTAATACTTGTTTATTTTCATTAGATTGACATGTAATGTGGATACACGAATTCCCAACCAACATCGCCAACAATAAATGGTCAATATCCTCCAACATCGCCAATAAAAGCAACACTAACACATCCCGCCAACATCACCAAATAGAGCCTTAGGTCGAGGACCGTAGTCCACTATATACCAATAAGCTCATGAATTCTATGGCATGCCAATTGTATCCCATGCCCATCCGTATCCAATGATTCAATATTTAGGCCAATAACAATAACAATATCGATAACAATAGCATTATCAATGGTTCAATGTTTCAATAACAACGTTCAATGATCAATATGGCATTATTCAATGATTCAATGATATCAATGACAATACTATGATTCAATAATTCATTTATCAATGCAATAAACTTACCAAAGCTTACCAATGATACCTCCTACGAGGTTTCGATGTAACCATACCTTGAAATCATTGATGGAAATGCAATAAACAATGTTAATGAAATCGTAAATGGCACCTAGCAATCTCGCGACTCCGACTACACTCATTGATACTTTCGAGGCTTTCAAGGCTCCCGGATGACAACCCTTTATTCTTGAGCTTGGTAGAATTAGAAGGATTTGGTAATTCTTCACCTTGATTTTCTTGAGATACAAAGAAATAGGAATTACAAGGATTTCAATGTCGATTATGGATTCATAGAAACTTATTAGCTATGAAAAACAATAACAAATAGGCAGAATTTCTAGGGTTCATTGATTCTTAAACTTGGAATTAGACATGATTTAGCCATGGAATAGGTAAATCCATTAAGGGAATTTGCTTACCCGTTTGATAGCAATACTATAGCATAAAGAAATTAAAGGAAAGAAAAGCTTAGATAACTCTCCAATGGAGATGCTTGCTTGAGGTGTGTGCTTGAAGGAAGAAGATGAAGATGGTGATGCCTACTTAAGGTTTTTATTGGGTAATTTCTTTCTCCCTCTTTTTCTTTACTAATTTTTATTGTTTAGCTTTCCTTCGGATGAAGAAAGCTTATCCCAAAAAACCACGTAGGCGGTGAATAATATTGAGGAGGGGCTAATCGCAAGGTTAGCCCTTCAACTCTTATTCTTTAATACTTTTGCCCCCAAACTTTTAATTTTCTCAATTTAGTCACTAAAACAGTTTTCAAAGTTTACAATTGGGTCCTTAAACAATATCATTACTTAATTGGGATTCAAAAATCCAAAATTGACCACTTTGTTACAGGTCAACACTATAATTTGACTTTTTGGTTCTAGATTTGCGGTTGTCAGAATTGAATTCTAATTGGGCTCGGTGTCGGGGTATTAGAGCATCGTCCATATTAAACTCCAAAGTTATAGATAATATCCCCTATTAATTAATTATTCTAATTATTTAAAGTTCTAACTTATTAAAGCTCTAATTAATTAATCTAAATTATTTATCAATTTTCTAGTGTTGTAATGAATATTGAATATTCTACTTAAGAGCCCATGTTGAACAACATCCAATCGCCTTATAACACTATTTAAATTGGAGCTCCAAAGTTTCCCATCCAATACCCATTAATTTTCTACAATTACATACCTAATTGAATTATTAAAACCTAATAAAGATCTTAAGACTAAGGCTCTAAAAAAACTAATTTATTCTTGGTGTTTATAATTTTCTTAAAACAAATCTATATGTATTTAATTAAATCATGCAATCAATAAACAAATAATTAAGCAATTGTATTAAAAACAAGACAAAATTAAAATTAAATTTCAAAATTTTATTAAAATGGGACCAAATTTTATACAATTGCAAATAAGGAACAAATCTAAAAGAATTACAAAGATTGGGGGACAAAATTAATAAAGCCCGCATAAAAAGGCGCAGGTCTAAGACCCGACCCATCTTTGATTCGCGGGTTTCCCAACCTGGCACCAAAACAGTGTCGTTTAGAGACCGCTATAAAAGCCTTTTTTTACCCAAACCCCTCATTTCAGATTATTCTCTCTCTCTACCCTCTTTCTTTATCCCTCTATTCTCTCTGCCTGTAACACCTAAATCCATAAAATCATAATTTTCATATGGTGTTCATCGATGTTATTCAAGAATTTGAAGAACACGATGAACACCGCCTTCGACCGCCACGAGCCATGTCTTTCAATCTCTTCCATCCAAACTTTGACTTTACTCTTCTGTTCGTTAGTCATCGAGAGTCAATTCCAGGTCACCGCAGACAATTGTCGGCTGCCCTAGGGCAATTTTGGCTATTTTTTGCCACCGTACCATAAACCTAAAATTTTCTAAATCTTTAATTTTGAACCCTAAAACCCTAAATCTAACCCTAGTTTGAAAAAATCACCCTTCTCCGACCACCTAAACAACAATCTATCCTATCCCGACCCTTTTCAACTCCACCATTGAGACTCCGACCAAGCACATATAAGTTTAAATCTGAACTTTCTTTTTTCATTTCGTTTCTGTTTTTATCTTATGAAACTAATGTTTGCTCTTTTTTTCAAGAATTAAAAGAAATGAAGGTAATACCTTCACGGCGGTTGCTATGGCGATTTCGATCGTCCTTTCCGACGACTGATGAACTTTCTTCTGGTGACGCTTCGGCTGCATTAGGTAATTTTCTCTCTCCTTAAAATCTGTCATTAATGGAAACTAACACACACTCTCGTCCCCTGGGTTTGGGCCAATGAGGAGCTGTCACCGTCGAAACCATTTTTAAACCGCGTAAAAATAGTTTGACAATTAATTTGAAAATTAGGGTTTTCCTTTTAATTTGATTTTGAAAATAATTTGGATTCACCACCGGTCACTTTGGTAGACCGGATACCATAAAAAACCAAAGATTTTTTTTTTAATTTGGGGTTCGGAAGTTGATTACATGTGGGGAAGGATTAGCATCCCCTATAAATGCATGATGCCGTTACCTTTGATTTTATGTGGCATTTTGAATAACAATTTGAATTTAATTTAACATTAATTATTAACTGGATTTGTGTTCCGAAAGGAAATTTCCTTTTATAAGGAAATGTATTTTTGATCCGAATATGAGATTGGAAGAACCTTTATACGCTCAGGGCACCTCTATTCATATTCAAAAAATATATTTCTAACATAAAAGATTTTAAATGCATGATTAATTATAGTCTTGTTTATTTTAAGTGCTAATCTAAAAGGGCACTAATTAAATTGTGTATTTGTTAAATCTATGAATATTATTTAATTTAAAGGCTTATATGAGACAACACCCAATTGCTTGAGCACCATCCTTGTTTAAACCCCAAAATTATATATAATATTCCTTAACTCATTTAATTAAACTAATTATGTAAGTTCTAATCCTAATTTAGGCTTTAATTAATTAATTTAGATTATTTATCAATTCTAGGGGTTTTAATGAATATTGAGTTTTATACTTAAAAGCCCATCTTGAATAACACCCCATTATATTGGGTCACCATTCAAATTAGGACTTCAAAGTTTCCCACTCAATACACATTACTTTTCTACAATTGTCTTTCCTAATTAATTATTAAAACCTAATAGAGAACCTAAGGCTAAGACTCTAAGCAATTAATTAAATATAGGTAATTAAATTATCTAACAATCAATACTACATGCCCAATTTAAAACATGCATCAATCATATAATTTGAGTGCAATTAATTAAATTAATTAAACAAGACTAAATTGAAAGAATTAAAACTTGAAGACTAAATTGAATATGTGGCCGGAGTGTTTTCACCCTCATCGCAGTTCTTGAAGACTAAATTGAACAAAAATATAATTTATTTAAAATATTGGACTAAATTAAAAAATCAGAAAGAAATAGGGGTTAATTTTGGGTTAAAGAAAGATTTTTAGGACTAATTTGAACAAAATATAATTATATTTAAAATATTGGACTAACTATAAAAATTGGAAAGAAATTGGGGGTTAATTTCAGGTTAAATAATGATTTTTAGGACTAAATTGAACAAAAATATGATTATATGTAAAATATTGGACTAAATTATAAAAATTATAAAGAAATGGGGTCAATTTTGGGTTAAATATAATTTTTAGGAATAAATTGAACAAAAATATAATTATATTTAAAATATTGAACTAAATTATAAAAAATATAAAGTTATAGGGGTCAATTTTGGGTTAAATAACGATTTTTAGGACTAAATTGAACAAAAATATTATCATATTAAAAATATTGGACTAAATTATAAAAATAAAAAAAATGAGTCAATTTTGAGTTTAATAAAGATTTTTAAGACTAAATTGAATAAAAATAAAATTTTGACAGACTTAAAGTATAATTTATTCCTTTTATTAAAGACACGTGTGTTTTGCTTATTAGTGACTCATGACGCTTTTTGATTGATCCATGAATATTTTTTAACGGGAAGTTAATGGTAGGGATAACTGATATCACGATTTAAAATTTAGATGGAAAAACGTCCCATAAAATTCTTTAAGAGGCAACTCGGTATAAATTGTATACTTTGGGGCTCATTGGTACCATTAAGCCAATGAGAATAAAACATAAATATATGAGCAAATTAAATTGGATTGCTTTCAGTTCGGGTAAATTTTTTGTTCATGTTGATTTTCTATTCAAGTTGGTTTTCAGTTTAACTAAAATTCAAGTCAATTTTGTTTAGTTTGCTTTGTTTCTAGTTAAGATCAAGTTTAAACCATCATATTTGTGTCCATATTGGGTCTTAATTCGGATAAATCAATTATCGGATCAAGTTTTCCACGTATAGGGATGGGCACGGGTCGGATCGGATTTTTGGCCAACTAAAACCCGACCCAAAAATAATTACCCTAAACGCAAATTCAACCTGATCATATTCTTTAAAAAAATCAACCCGACACAAATATTATATACCTCAACCCAAACTCGACCCAATTTATAAAAAAAATTAATTTTAAGGACTCAAGTATAAAAAATTAATTTTAGGGACCTAATTGTAAAAAAATAATTTTAAGAACCTAATAATAAAAAATCAATTTTAAAAACTTAATTATAAAAAATAGATAAAGAGGGGTATTATTGTAAAATATCCCTAAAAATATAGGGGAAAATTATACTATTAATCCCTGATCGGGTCAAATTTTTCACCCAAAAACTCTCGATCTGAACCCCACTTCCCCCCAAAAAAAAAACTCCGACCCGATCGGACCGAGTCGGACCCGAGTCAGGGTAAAATGCCCATTTCTAGCCGCGTCTATGTAAATGTACAAAATGACAAATAACTTTGTAATTACTCTTTTAAAACCAAGTCCTTGGAGATTCAAACAAAACCATCACCTTAAAATCCCACATCGACTGTTTTTGTAGTTACTCTTTTAAAACCACGAATTTTACACATGTTTTATGTTTTTGTTGGATGAATTTCACATATTATTTATCAAAAAAATTATAAAGATTCGCATCATGTTCAACAAATGTAATAAAGTCGAAGATGTTGCTATTAAAACTCTCCAAAGACATCAGGAAACTTCAAATTACATGAGAATTGAACCCTTTTATTTTTCACCCAAAACGAAGAAGATGCAATCATTTATATTGAAGGCGAAAAAGATCACAAAATCCTTGTGCCTTGAGGTAACTCATAAAAAAACAGTTGTACCCTAAAATACATTTCACCAGAACCACAGGAGCACAGCCATTACCTCGGATGCTCTCAGAGCGATATAATTGGTCCCGTCGTTGCCCTTGAAATCATTGCCTGCGTACTTGGAATACAGGACAGTGTTTAATGGGCAACAGAATGGCTTTATGTTACCTTCCTCGTCCAAAGAACCAGGTCCGACAGCTATCACCTGTTTCAGTCAAATGAAAGGTATAAGTTGTAACATATAAAGGACCATAGTGGAAAACTATATACTGTTCCCCACAAGATTATAACTGTTACTTACAGTCCCAATGGAAGGTTTCTCCTTGCTTGCCTCTGTCAGCAACAAACCTCCAGCCGTTTTTTCCTCGGCTTCTGCAACCTGCAGCCAACATTCAAACACAAAACATTAAGAGCCTTCAAAGTCCGTGCACCACCATGGCGGCATCCCGTAACTTGATGACCCTAATAAAAACCTCTCAGTGAGGTCCAAACACTTGTGTACTAAAGAGTAACTGATTCAACCACAGCGTAGATAGTAAGCTAACCAAACTAACAGATTTTGGATGGATAAGAAACCTTAATGAGAACTCTTTCATTCAAAGGCTTAAGATCTTTGATGTCGTCCATTTCAAGAATCCCAACGATATCCTCCTCCTTCAGGATAAGATGATTTGAACCATTGAACTCGACCTCCGTTCCAGCATACTTTGAATATATGACCTTGGCACCCATCTATACAAACATAGCGATGTGTAATTTACATACAACAAATGGAAAAACCGGGACAGCTATCCACTATGAAAACCCCACCTTGACAGAGCTTTCCAATTTGGTCTTCCCCACTGTCTTCCCTTCACCAATAGCAACCACCTCTCCCCCTTGAGGCTTTGATTGAGCCGTTGTCGGAAGCAAAATGCCACCCTCGGTCTTCTCCTCGGCTTCTTTGATCTTCACCAACACTCGATCACCCAAAGGTTTAATTGCTGTGTACTGCATATATCAATAAGGATCACCAAAACTATCAGCTCACTACAAATTCACAAAGTTATATTCATAATGCAATGAAAAATCAAATATAAACATCAACATGCTTCAAAATTTTCAGTGAATCGCTCTACTCTAGGTTTAAATCTAAAAAATCTAATCACTCCAACATTGCTTTATCATTTGACAATAACCACAAGACAATGGTAACACATTCAGAAGCAAACTCACAATTAACATGAATGAAAGCAAAAGCTGGAAAATTTTAAACTTAACCCATTAACAACAAAGCAATGGAACCAACCAATAAAGGGGAAATTACTTTAGGAGCAACAACGGTAGCCGCTTTTACAACCAAACCCATAAAGGACCTGTGGGTCAAAGCCCCGGGCTTTAAACTTCCCAAAGACGGGAAATTCATAGTGTATGGTTTTAGCCCTTCAAATGAAGCCATGTTCTTTGCTGAAACTGTCACTGGTGCTGCTGCTAGCTGAAATGTAGCCATTCCTCTATTTGTGTTTCCCAAAAAAAACATTCAATTCTTGAACACTAATTTTCTTAATAAATATAGAAAATAAAAGCAATTATGCGTTGAACAAGACCGAAAGAATACACCTTTCGAGAAAATTGGGGGATTAGGTTGAAGCTACTGAAAATGATAAGCGTTGGCTCGGTTGCTTGAAACTAGCTAAACCAAATCCAGACTGAGGAGAAATGAAATGAAGCACCTCGAAATCGTTGGTCGGAGTGAGTTTAGCTAGAAAATCGGTCACTTCATTTTCCATCCCGGAGCACATGTTGAAAGCGAACAATCCATCCCTACTGCTTTAGTTATTGAGATGTAGCAACAAGAAAGAAAATTCATGTTGATCCAAATCAAGCTACATCGAACGAAAAGCATCCATATTACCCAATTCATGTACAATATGTCGATAACCCGAGTTCCAAACACATAAAAGACCAATAAACACTTCCGATAATTCAACCTCCAATACAGAGCAGACATCAATGAATTTAGTAAACCCATATTGATCTCCTTTCTAAAGACTCGATTTATCTGATTTTAAAATTAAAATAACTTAAAATCCTTTCACCTTTTATTTTATTTTTATTGATAATTAACTTCTAGAATATTGGAGTTTTTACTTTTCAGCAACAAAGATTGATCACCACGTCTCCTCACTGTATTGAAAATGTTGTTGGATATATGATATCCAAGTTCCAAGTAAACAAAAAAATTGAATACACCGTGTTTTATTATATTTTGAATAAATTTATAAATGAATAATCATATTTAAAAGTTGTAATTAGATTATTTTATTTATTAACTATAATAATTTGTTCACGTTGCCGTGATATGAGTAACGAAGTTTAACATTTTAATTACATTTTGATCTCTCAATCAATAGCTCGATTTGACAGTAATTAAATTAAATTTAAGATTTTTTTTCGAGAAAAGTGTCTCATTTACATCTATATATGTTCCAATTTATTTTTTGATAAATTTGTATTTTATATATAATTTCATACCAAGTCGTACATAAAATGTTTTCATTCAATTTACCCCTCATTTCGTGCTCCGCTAAGGGATTGTTTACGTTATGTAATTTACCCCTCAATGTTTGATTAAATAGTTATTATGGTCTAATTTATTTTTTAACCAAGTTAGCATTCAGCGTTTTATTTTGGGTCAAAATACTCCTCTACGGGTGAAATCAGTTTGTCAACTAATGGTAAACAAGTTGAAATGACTAGACAGAATGACACGACGTCAACAATAAAATAATTTTATATTTTATATAATTTTATAAAATTATTTTTTAATTGATGTGGCATTCTTTCAAGTCAAATATTTTAATAATTATTATATTAAAATAAATAATATTTATTAGATATTATAATATTTTTAAATTTTCAAACGAGTGATTTTATTTTATGTTTTTAATAATAATATAATATTCTAGTATTATTGTTAAAATTTTATTTAATAAAATATTTTTATTTTTAATATTTTAATAATAAAACATAAAATTTTTATTTAAATAAGTAACTAATGAAATTAATAGTATTTATTTTTAATTTCAAAAATGGAAAACCCTAACGTGGATGCCACGACTGTGGCTGATGGTTTGTTGGCGGGCAACCGAGTGATCGTCCACCTGACGGATGTCATAGTCTTGGATATTCCAGCAGCTCTCGAGAGGCCAGGATCTCTGGTGCCTATGGAGATTCAACCTAGTAGTAATGAATAGGTTTCGATAAAGGGGATGACCTAGTTCCAGGCTCGATGGTGGGAGGAGGTGATGTTGCGATGGATAATGCCCACAATAGCACGGAGGGAGTACGTGGGGTAATAATGAACCGGTGCCGTTGGTGCTTGGAAGTGATATCGGTGATGAGGTTGGGAGTAAGGGAGTGGCTCATTCCTTTAAAGATACCCTGTTAGGTTCTACGGGGAAGTCGAAATGGGCACATTCTATTAGTGAATTGGACGTGGAGGTTAGGGAGGAGGACATGTTGTTAGAAGGAGGGTGTAACACCCTAAACTCGGTGTCACATTGGCCTCAATCCCAAACTCATTTATAAAAATTTTTGAGCGAGTTTAGCACAAATTCATAATTTCATAAACCATAATTAATTTAAAAAAAGTTATACAAATATTCAAGATTTACTTTGGAGCTCCAATTTAAACATAATAAGTTGAAACATTCGATATGGAAAACAAATTAAAAAGAGTTACAGATACAAAATATAAGGCTCCTATTGAATACATTGCCCCTACAAATCTAAGTACTGTACTCTTCACATATCGATGTACTGAAGTCCTACTCCGATGGCTCCTTGCAAAGTACGCAGCAACCTAAAGACCTGCGTAAGGAAATGAAAATTTCAAACACTGAGCTCGAAAGCTTAGTGGATACACCTCTATTCTACTATGCTTCATGCAGATCATAAATATAAGCATGTAGTCAAACAATGATTGAGCAACATGAATATCAAATGGCGCTACTCTGATCGCTTAAACATATGAAATCAACCATCAAATCAATTAAGGGCTCACAAGGCTCCACAAACCATATCATACAGGAGTGAGGCCGGGTCACATAGCATCAGTGCATACACTCCAGGTGAGGCTGGGTTGTAACGCCCTGGTTTTAGGGCTTAGCGGTTTGGTGGATTATTAGACGGTCCGGTGGACCGGAGTAGAGATTCGAGTCAGTTTTGGGATCGTATATTTTTGGAGTTAGAAAAATTATGGGAAAATGTTTAAAAGTAATTATCAATTATATATTTAATAATGGTGGAATCAATTTTGAAAAATGGGTTTTGGAAGATGGACATTTTGGTTAGTGACCAAAATGAAAGTTTTGAAAACTGTGATTTTCTAGTGACTAAAATGAAAAGGGTCAAATACTTAGAATCTTTAATGAGCTATTTTACCATTTGGTTTCTGATGATTTCTCCCTTGATTTGACTTATTTTAACACGTGGTTTATTAACAATTAAAGAGGATTTTGTTAAAAAGTTAGTTATCTTTTCCAAAACAAAAATCACGTCATTTTCGCTCAACTTTTTCTCTCCATTCTCTCCTCAGCCAAACACCTAATTTTCATCAAATTTCCAGAGGTGAGGTGGTTTCTAACTTGATTTTATTAAATCAAATTGTTTTATAAAGATTGTTTATACAAAATCTTACAATAATTTGTGTTTTCTTAGCTTTTCACAAACCAATTGAGGGAGAAACTTCACAATAGGGGTAAGTTCCGAGATCTCCTCTATTTTATGGTTCTTTATTGAAATTCCCAAGCATTTGATCCTTGTTTTTGTGTTTCTAATCTGGTTTTGATGATTTTCTAATGATTTAATAAGTTCTTTGAGGAAAATAAGTTGATTCGCAAATTGGAACTGATTTCCAGTAAGTAATGGTGATTTGATTTATATTTTGGACGGTTAACAATGTTGATAAGTGATTGTTATCAATGGAATCCCGAAACTTAAGAAACTCTATTTGTTTAGGTTGTGAGTTTTGAAGTTTTGTGGTGTTTTATGGTTGTAAGGTTGCTGGAGGTAGTAGGTTGTTTTGAATCTATTTTTAGATGTGTTTTGATGTTGAAAGTTATGTTAGATTGATAGTTGTTGGTTGGGTTGTGAATAGAAGTGTTTTCAGTTGTTGTGGAGGGTTAATTGTGAAGGTTTCGTGGGAATCCGAGAAGGATTGTAGCTGCTGTGTTTAGAATGCATTATGATGCATTAATCCTCTGTTGTTTTGTGGTAAAAATAGGGGAGGTTGATCCGGAAGTGATTGGAGAAGCGTTGAAGGTTTTAGATTCTTGATTTCGCGTCGGTGAATTGAGGTTTCGCGTATCGGTGAGTGAAAATGTGGTTTAAAGTGTTTTGATGTTTCAAAATAGAGTTTTGGGAGTTAAGGTAGAGCTTGAAACGCTTACCTAGACTTGAAAGTAAGTATAAAGTGGTTTTCTCTCTCGGTCGTGCTAGTTTGAAATGGTTTTATGCACTTGTTTTGAATTACATGTTACCTACTGTTTAAGCATGTTTTAAAGTATTTGATATACTATTTTTAAGCATGAAATGCTGAAGGATACACATGGTAAGTGATCCATGTAAGTATGGTTTATACTTGTGGTTTAAAGCATGGTTGTTGCTTTGGAAATGGCATGGTTTAATGCTTGTTAAAAACAGTGAGGTAAATGTTAATTGGTTAATTATATTGCAAGTGATATGGTTTTAAAATTGTGAGCACTGTAAATAAGTCGCCTTGGATGTTGAGGGGTTAAACGGTAACGAATACTCCATCCAAGTACCCTAATGGTATAGGGGTTTAACGGTACCGAATACTCCCGTTAGTAGGTTAAGCATCTAACCGATGAAAGGGATTAGTGTCCCTGTGGGTTGTAAGTGTACCCGATTGTTATTGTACCTGGTTGTTATTGTACCGCTACTTCGGTTGAGATTGCTTGAAGTGTTGGGTTAACACTTGTTGAATCCGTGTATCCGATGAACTCTTTTGTTATTGAACTAGTTAAATGATCACTTGAAAGCCAATATAATTGTTAATGTCTCATTGAAATGTTTTATGTTGTATAATGTGATTTATACATGTTTCTCCTTAAGCTTTGCATTTGGTAGTAATGCATGGGAAGGCTTAAGTAGAGGGTTAGAAACGTGACTTGATGTTGATTAATGATACATGTAGCATATGGTTTAATATGCTGGTTTTTAGTAATGTAAGTGCATGTTTTAAAAAGAGGCATGAGGTTTCAAGGGATGTTGTTAAGTAATGATTTTAAATACATTGATGGTGTTTGTTTTTGAGCACTCCTCACTAAGCCTTGTGTGCTTACGCTCTCTTTTTCCATCAATGCAGAGAATTAAAGTCCCGGAAGGTAGCAAGAAGCAAGGGGATCTTGGCAAGACTTGTTTCCAAAGTATGTTGAAACTAGACTATAATGAATAAGGGCAACGGGGTACTTGCTGTGTATTGGGAGATGTTTTGTGAAACTCCCTATTTGAGCATGTTTCTTTAGATGCTCTTGGGTTGTAAATGGCCTTTAAGGCTTGTTTTTGGTGCTGGTTTGCCTTTTGATATGTTGGTTGGATGCATATTAGGAAGCATGCCTATAGATTTCCTATTTGATGCATGAATCCTTGTGGTGTTGTTAGATATGTGGTGTTAGTTAGCATGAGATATGTTTGACATGTTGATATTGAGTTTAAAGCATGTTGGAGTGGTTTGAGTATGCTTATGGGATGAAAAATCAGCAAAATGTGACAATACAGGTCCAGGCGTATCGATACGTGGAGGACCGTATCGGTACGGCTAGGCATTTTTTGGCTTGAGGGATCGGTACAATTTAAGGGTGTTTTGATACACAAAGGCTATTTTGGCCTTAGTGTATCGGTACGGCAAGGGGTGTTTCGGTACTCTTTTTAGTCACTGTATTATACTTTTTTAACACGAGCCCGTGTACCGAAACGCATAAGAGGTCGTATCGGTACGGTTGTCAATGATTCAAAAGTTTGGTAAGTTGGTTGGACGTACGAAATGACTTGGTAGTGTATCGAAATAGGGTATTTCTAACCGTATCGAAATGGACTCACTCGTATCGGTACGGATGACCGTTTTCTGTTAATGTTAGCTTGGCAGTTTTACTATCTTTGTATTCTAGTCCCTGAATCTTGTCAATGCAATTGTATGAGCTTGAATGATAAGATTGAGATGAAATTTTGAGATGTATGTTCAGAACTTGACTAATTAAAGATTGGTAATTTAAAAGTGGGCTTTAATCTTGCAATTTTTTGTGTTTGCAATTTGGTCCCCAAAGTGCGAATGTGATCAATTGGATGTCAAATTGATACCTGATTGTGTTGAGGTTACACCTGATGTTTGCATGTACACGTAGGGTTAATAATTGACATCTAGATAAGATAAAAAGAAAAAAATGAATTGGGTTTCATTGTATCTCTCCGGTTTACTTCGGCAAACCTAATGTAGCTTTCTCGGTTTGGTCTGGCGACTAGGCCGGGTCAAGGGGGTTACATTTGGTGGTATCAGAGCCACGTTTGGTTCATTTGGGAGGTAGTTGTGTTGTTGTCGTGAGTTATGCTCTATTGTACGATGTGTACAATGATTGTTGTATGTAGACTGATGGATATGCACAGTGATTGATATATGAATGTTGGTTGTTGTATGCTATATTGGGGAAGTTATGGGGTACCCATTGCCTTATTATTATAGTCTTGGAAATTGATTTTGAAATGGAAGTCTTGGATCCTTGCTTGAAGCTGGCCTGACTGTCTTTGTTTTAAAATGATTATCATGCCTTTGAAAATGAGTTATGTTACGACCGAGAAGAGAAATGAGAATTAGCAGGATGTTGTTGCCTTAGGGCAGTGAGTTGAGGAGAGTGTTGTGCCTCCTGAGGGTTTGTTACCCTGACGTATGTACCACCTATGCTGGTTGAGCTAGTGTTGGGGAATATGATGCCTTGTTATAGGCGATGCTGGAGCTTTTGAGCTGTTGTTGTTGGGGTGCATGTGTTTGCACCGGCTGTTGAGCAAACAAAGTTACTGTTGAGATACCCCTGTGGTCTGGGAGGAGTTGAGTAACGTGGTTGTCACCCGAAGCAGTTGAGGCGGGTATGACCAGTGTTGTCTAGGTTGTGGAATAAATAGAGTGTTTTGGTACCCGTAAGTTGGGATGTGTTGAATCCCTGTTGCATGATAATGGTTTAGTTGGTGGACAACTGTATCTGATAGTGAGGGGACCCAATATTGTGTATTGGGAGCCTTTCTATGCTGCCTTTTGGAAGAAGTATCTGAGGTTTAGATACTTGGATGGGAAGGAGCGAGAGCTCATGGCTTGGGTTTAAGGCTGTTTGTAGGTGGCCGAGTTTAAGGTACACTTTGTTCGGTTGAGTCAGTATGCTCTTGAACGGGTATTGGTAAGGAGGAATCATTATGATCGATTCTGTTATAATTTTGGTACAGGATGTTGGGTTGTACGTGTTGGTTTCTGGCTACACCATTTTCTACGTGTTGGTACACGAGAGAGGTACAATGAGCAAAACCTGGGTTTATTGGTTTCATGTACGAGGTTCTGGCTCAGGCAAAAGGATTGCGAAATCTAGTTCCGGTGATGTTCAGGTTGAAAGGAAGTGTGATAAAAGGTTATCGCTATGTGTTGAAGTGAGGTAATGATAGTGTTGGGTGAGGACCAAGGAGTCAGTGTATTCAAAGCTGAACAATATTTAATACTTGTTGAGTTTGTGGATTGAGTGGTTTCATGAGTCAGGGTTAACCGTATTTGAGATGGGGAGTGTAAACTCTTATGCTTGTTGGCGTTGGTGTTATGAGAGTTGAGGTTGAATGACCGTCCCGTAGGTGTCAAAAGTAAGAATGTAAGTGGCTGGTTTTTTTCGGAAAGACGGTTGTTACGGGAATGATGTTCGTAAGAGTTCTTTGATGATTTGAGGCTCTGAGGTTGTGGTTGTTTTATTGGAGTTGTCGCTCCACAAATTTTTTGATGTAATCCTGGGTTGGATTAGTGACTGGACTAGAGTTGTGGTTGATTTTTTGAATCCTAGCGAGTTGTCTTGGAACTTGCTGATGCTTTGGGGATGTGATCCCAGGCGAGAATGCTAAATTTTTGTTAAATGATGTTTTGGGGTTTGAAAGCGAGATGTTTGATGGATTTTTGGTGGCAAGGTATTCCTAGCTTGTGTTATGACTCTAGGGTCAAAGAAAGTACGCGTGTAGGATATGCATACGGTAAGTAGGCTTTTGGGTGTTACGAGGGAATACCCGGGTTTACTTTTGGATTGAAAGGTTGAGTTTAGCGCTGAATTGTGTGGAAACACAACTCCAGTTTCTATCGCTCTCTGTGCGGGGTTCGATAGAGGTGAAGGGGTTTAAGATGCAACTCTAAGAGTTGTTGGAGTAAGGCTTTTTTAGGCTTAGGGTCTCGCCGGGGTTGCGCCGGTGTGATTGTGGAAGAGAAGGGTGGTACGTTGCGGGAGAGTAATGGTTTTTGGTGGTTGAATAAGTTGGTGATCTATTGATTGGTTTAGGGATGCTTTAGTGTTTTGTAAGTCTGGTTTGAGGTCCGGGTGTTATCAAATAAAGGTAAATGATGTGTTTGTGTTTGGGGTTGTTTTCTGCCAGGAGTATGGCAGTATGAGACCTCAGTTCTGCTGTTGGTTTAATCGATAGATAGGTTGTGTTTGTGGGTATGCAAACCAGGTTGCCCAGGTGTTGTGAGTCAGTTGGTTGTGGGTGTAGATCGATAAGTGTTGATGGTTTAGTGGTTTCTTGGGGAGAAATGTATGTTGCTCCTCTGTGGGAAGTGTGAGTTTTGAGCATGCTGTAAAGAGTTTTTGTTCTGAGAATGTTATTAGTAAGTGTGAACAGAAAAACATGCACAATGCATAAACACTTATATACACATGCATGCATTTGAGCATGACATTAGAGGTTTTGCATATATACACATAGATATCTATGAGGGCATATAAGTAATCATGCATACATATGTTCACACTTACAGATTACTGACCGGAAATCAGTGGAGTAGTGGTGTAAGTAGTTTTAGGTGATATAGGCTATGGAGGTCTGGCCTGTGCTAGTTTGTGAATAACCAAGGTTGGAAAATATCAGTTTGTGGGTTTGCTAGATCCTGTTGTTAACAATAAAGTTTTTTGAGATTGTATCTTGAAATGGAAGTTGCAGTTTATGCATCTGGACAGTCAATGGTGCAAGAATGCATCTACCTTATGCATGATGTGGAGCTTACCGTGGCTGTGTTTGTTGGAGATTGGAGACATCGGTTCTATGTTGGGGAGTGTGTTGTGTATATGATTCAGGTGTGGTTGAAAGAAAATGATTGAATGTTGGTTTGGGTACTTGGCAGTTCAGATTGTTGGAGTTGTTTAAGAGTTATAGTTTGATGTTTGATTTTTGTCTGAGCTCAGGTTGTAGCCGATGTCTCGCATGTGTGAGTTGCGGTTGAGTTGAGGTTGTTGGTTAGGCGGTTGAGTATATTGTGTGATGGAAGCTTGATGGTCGAATGGTAAATGAGGTTTTCAGATCGCAGTTGGATAGGTAAGGGCAACCTTGTGATGTTGTATTGTTGCCGCATGATCAGGTTAATGGTGAAGGAAAACTGATGGATTTCGCGTTAATGATGATAGGGTGTTGTGTTTTAAGGATTGGAGAGCGGTATCTCTTGATGTTTAGTTGAGGTGCATTGTTTTGATGGAGATGCATGCCCTTTGTTGGCGGGTTGGTTTAAAGGAAATTGTGGCTGTTTGTATTGATCGATGTATGATATGACAGCAAGTGGAAGCTAGGAATCGGATTCTTTACGAATTATTGTATCAGTTGTGGATGTCGAAATAGAGGTGGGAAGGAATCACCATGGATCTTGTGTCCGGTTTGTCGTTGACACCGACCAAAAATGATTTCATTTGGGTGGTTGCTGGGCAAGTTGCAGGGTGTGTGCGCCTTTATGGCTATGCTTGCATTATGTGCTTTGTATAAGCTGAAAGGTTGGTATAATGCTGGGTTGGTTTGTTGTTTTATGTGCCTAAGTCTATGGCATGGATGGAAATCTATGGTTATAGCGAGGTTTTGGAGTTGTTGATTTGAGCATTGAGTGTGTGGTTGAATTTTAGTGCCTTGTATCATTTTTGCATGGATGGTGGATCCGAGTGTGAAATTCATGTTTTGAAAGATATGTTGAGTTATTGTATCACTGCGTATCAGGGAACGCGGGGGAAAATAGTTGGTTTTGGTAGAGGTTGCTTTAGTAGCAGTTGTCAGATGAGTGTGCGGATGGCACTGTACGAGGCGTTGTGTGTGGGAAGCGACGTACTTCGTGAGTGGGGTTGAAGTGGACACCAGTGAGGAAATGAAGCTTTTATGTGAGAGCTTGAGAGCAGCTTTGTATGGCCAGAAATTCTACACAGGTTGACGCGTAGTGTTATAGTGTGTGTTGTGATAAGCGGATGATCATGTTGTTGTTGCCTTGGAAGAGGCTGATGTGTGTTGGGCGGAAGGGAGAGCTTAGCCCAAGTTTTTTTTGGTGAATCATATGAGAGTGTAGAGCGTGTGGGTCCTGTTATTTTTGTTGAGGTTACCTCTATGTTGGAGGGGTCAATGATGTGTTTCATATGACGAGGTTGCGCAAATAACGGTTGGATTCCGCGCATGTTGTGCCAGTGGAAGGTATTGTGTTGGGATCGGTGTACTCTTGTAATAAGGTCCGATGGGGATCTTTAATGCCAGCAATAGGGATTCTGTGTAGAGTGACGGTTGAGCTTGTTGGGATGTTGTAGAAACACCGAGGTGTTGAGAGAACCGTGTGTGTGAAGATAAGTCGAAGATGTTGATCAGTTTCTGTCTTGGGTTCTCCGAGTAAATTTCAGGGATGGAATTTCTTAAGTGGGGGAGAGTTGCACCTCCCCGATTTTAGGGCTTAGCAGTTTGGTGGATCATTAGACGGTCCGGTGGACTAGAGTAGAGATTCGAGTCAGTTTCGGAATCGTATATTTTTGGTGTTGGAAAAATTATGGAAAAATGTTTAAAAATCATTAGTAACTATATATTTAATAATGGTGGAATCAATTTTGAAAAATGAGTTTTGGAAGATGGACATTTTTGTTAGTGACAAAAATGAAAGTTTTGTAAACTGTGATTTTCTAGTGACTAAAATGAAAGGGTCAAATACTTAGAATCTTTAAGGAGCTATTTTACCATTTGGTTTCTGATGATTTCTCCCTTGATTCGACTTATTTTAACATGTGGTTTAATTAATAATTAAAGAGGATTTTGTTAAAAAGTTAGTTATCTTTTCCAAAACAAAAATCAAAAACACTCAGTTTTCATCAAATTTCCAGAGGTGAGGTGGTTTCTAACTTTATTTTATTAAATCAAATTGTTTTATAAAGATTGTTTATACAAAATCTTAGAATAATTTGTGTTTTCTTGCTTTTCACAAACTAATTGAGGGAGAAACTTCACAATAGGGGTAAGGTCTAAGATCTCCTCTATTGTATGGTTTTTTTATTGAAATTACCAAGTATTTGATCCTTGTTTTTGTGTTTCTAATATGATATTGATGATTTTCTAATGATTTAACGAGTTCTTTTAGGAAAATGAGTTGATTCGTGAATTGGATCTGATTTCCAATAAGTAATGGTGATTTGATTTATATTTTGGATGATTAATGATGTTGATAAGTGATTTTTATCAATGGAATCCCGAAACTTAAGAATCTCTATTTGTTTAGGTTGTTAGTTTTGAAGTTTTGTGGTGTTTTTATGGTTGTAAGGTTGCTGGAGGTAGTAGGTTGTTTTGAATTTGTTTTTAGATGTGTTTTGATGTTGAAAGTGATGTTAGATTGATAGTTGTTGGTTGGGTTGTGAATTGAAGTGTTTTCGGTTGTTGTGGAGGGTTAATTGTGAAGGTTTTGTGGGAATCTGAGAAGGATTGTAGCTGTTGTCTTTTATAATGCATAATGATGCATTAATCCTCTGTTGTTTTGTGGTAAAAATAGGGGAGGTTGATCCGGAAGTGATTGGAGAAGCGTTGGAGGTTTCAGATTCTTGATTTCGCGTCGACGAATCGAGGTTTCGTGTATCGGTGATTGAAAATGTGGTTTAAAGCATTTTTATGTTTCAAAATAGAGTTTTAGGAGTTAAGGTAGAGCTTGAAACGCTTACCTAGACTCGGAAGTAAGTATAAAGTGGTTTTCTCTCTCGGTCGTGCTAGTTTGATATGGTTTTATGCACTTGTTTTGAATTACATGTTTCCTACTGGTTAAGCATGTTTTAAAGTATTTGATATACTTTTTTTAAGCATGAAATGCTAAAGGATGCACATGGTAAGTGATCCTTGTAAGTATGGTTTATACTTGTGGTTTAAAGCATGGTTGTTGCTTTGGAAATGGCATGGTTTAATGCTTGTTAAAAACAATGAGGTAAATGTTAATTGGTTAATTATATTGGCAAGTGGCGTGGCTTTAAAATTGTTATCGGATATAGTTGGCCGACCATAGGATTGAGTACACTGTAAATAAGTCGCCTTGGATGTTGAGGGGTTAAACGGTACCGAATACTCCATCCAAGTACCCTAACGGTAGAAGGGTTTAACGGTACCGAATACTCCCGTTAGTGGGTTAAGCATCTAACCGATGAGAGGGATTGGTGTCCCTGTGGGTTGTAAGTGTACCCGGTTGTTATTGTACTTGGTTGTTATTGTACCGCGATTGTGATTGTATCGCTATTTCGGTTGAGATGGCTTAAAGTGTTGGGTTAACAATTATTGAATCCGTATATCTGATGAACTCTTTTGTTATTAAACTGGTTAAATGTTCACTTGAAAGCCAATATAATTGTTAATGTCTCATTGAAATGTTGTATGTTACATGTTTCTCCTTAAGCTTTGCATTTGGTAGTAATGCATAGGAAGGCTTAAGTAGAGGGTTAGCAATGTGACTTGATGTTGATTGATGATACATGTAGCATATGGTTTAATATGCTGGTTTTTAGTAATGTAAAGTGCATGTTTTAAAAAGAGGCATGAGGTTTCAAGGGATGTTGTTAAGTAATGGTTTTAAATGCATTGATGGTGTTTGTTTTTGACCACTCCTCACTAAGCTCTGTGTGCTTACGCTCTCTTTGTCAATTAATGTAGAGAATTAAAGTACTAGAAGGTAGCAAGAAGCAAGGGGATCTTGGCAAGACTTGTTTCCAAAGTATGTTGAAACTAGAGTATAATGAATAAGGGCAATGGGGTACTTGCTGTGTATTGGGAGATGTTTTGTGAAACTCTCTGTTTGAGCATGTTTTTTAGATTCTCTTGGGTTGTAAATGGCCTTTAAGGTTTGTTTTTGGTGCTGGTTTGCCTTTTGATATGTTGGTTGGATGCATATTAGGAAGCATGCCTATAGATTTCCTATTTGATGCATGAATCCTTGTGGTGTTGTTAGATATGTGGTGTTAGTTAGAATGAGATATGTTTGACATGTTGGTATTGAGTTTAAAGCATGTTGGGGTGGTTTGAGTATGCTTATGGGATGAAAAATCAGCAAAATGTGACAATACATGTCCAGGCGTATCGATACGCGAGGGACCGTATTGGTACAACTATGCGTTTTCTGGCTTGAGGGATCGGTACAGTTCAAGGGTGTTTCGATACGCCAAGGCTATTTTGGCCTTAGTGTATCGGTACGACAAGGGGTGTTTCGGTACTATTTTTAGTCACTGGATTCTACTTTTTCAACACGAGCCAGCGTACCAAAACGCATAAGAGGTCGTATCGGTACGGTTGTCAAAGATTCAAAAGTTCGGTAAGTTGGTTGGACGTATCGAAATGACTTGGTAGTGTATCGAAACGGGGTATTTCTAACCGTATCGAAACGAGCTCACCCATATCGGTACGGATGATCGTTTTCTATTAATGTTAGCTTGGCAGTTTTGCAATATTTGTATTCTAGTCCCTGAATCTTGTCAATGCAATTGTATGAGCTTGAATGACCAGATTGAGATGAAATTTTGAGATGTATGTTCAGAACCTAACTAATTAAAGATTGGTAATTTAAAAGTAGGCTTTAATCTTGTAATTTTCTATATTTGCAATTTGGTCCCCAAAGTGCAAATATGATCAATTGGATGTCAAATTGATGCCCGATTGGGTTGGGATTACACTTGATGTTTGTATGTACACGCAGGGTTAATAATTGGCATCTAGATAAGATAAAAAGAAAAAAAATGAGCCGGGTTTCGTTGTATCACTCCGGTTTGCTTTGGCAAACCTAATGTAGCTTCCTTAATTCGGTCTGGCAGCTAGGTCGGGTCAAGGGGTTACACGGGTCACATAGCATCGGAACATACACCCTAGCTGAAGCCGGGTTACATAGCATCAGAACATACACCCTACTCGAAATCATCCCTCGAGCACATACGGATAAGGCCTGATTCATATAGCATCAGTAACCTCCATCCATTCATTTTACCATGGTGTTGCAACACATTCTTAGGCATCCAGATCCCATCAACCAAGTTTCCACACGACATGAATCAACATTTCAATACCATTACACGAATTACACAAGTCTAAGACCTATTTTATTCTTGTTTATTCATATACGGGGTTAGACATCCGGTTTCTCAGTTTTAGAATTCATTTCATTCCTCTAGGGACCCATCAGGACTTTTACCTCGAATTATGAAACCCCCAAACAAAACCTAAACTTTCTTGGGCAGATTGTCCAACGAGTACCGATACTCCTATATGGTTATCGATACGCCTCTCTATGTACCGATACCCCTCCAAGAGTACCGATACCTAAAATAAATTTGAAAAAAATAAATCTTCTAACCGTACTAATACACTTACCTCCTTATCGGTACTCAGTACCAGTACGTGAACATCTCGTACCGATCCTTTCCCGTACCGGTACCCTCACCTACCCGTATCAATACGCGAAAGCCTTCCTCAAGCAATGGAACAGTAGTACCAATACGCCCACTAGCGTACCAATACGCCAAAACGCTACTAGAATTTCATCTAAGCAATAAGTACCGATACTCAGGAAGCTGTACCGGTACGCCCTTCATAACTCGACTCCTTCCCTAGAGAGAGGTACGAGTACTGAATCACCCCGTACCGATACGCGAACCTAGATTTCCAAGTCCGGGGTTTAAATTTCTCATCTGTAACCCTCAAACTAACTTGTTAACCCTTAAAACTTGACCTACAATTTATTGAAGGTGTTTAGAGTCAGTTTCTACCAGTTTTGCAAGTTATTAACATAAACATTAGATTTTGCCATTAACACCCATCAAGATCACTCAAGCATACTCAAAACACTAAAATGACATACAAAGCAATCATCTTTATGATATACAGGAAAAAAGGAATTGGAAGTGTACTAACCCTATTCAAAACACCAGCAACTCTTGATATCCTTGCCTTCAAGCCTTGCCCTTGCCTTGAGCTTTAGAATGCTCACCAAGCTCTTTAACTACACCCAAACGTTGTAAAACGAATTACAGCACTGCCAAGAGATAAAAGAGAAGTAAAGGAGATTTAACACAACAAGAAAATGAGATTAAACTCCTCAATCTTGTTCTTCTACAAAAAACCCCTTCAAAACCCCAAGGTTTTCATCCAACTCCAAACTTTGACATTATTACCTCAAAAGGTAGATCTCTTGATGCTGAAACTTCTTCCCTCAAGCTTTAATCCGGGATTTATACTCTAAACCTCAAAGATCGAATCTTTAGGCTTGGTTCTTGGAGAGGAAAAAGATGAGAGTGAGAAGGGTGGTAATGTGAGAGTCAGGGTGATCTCATGCATTTCCCCATTTTCTACAGCACATTAATTTACCCCATTTCCACCCTTCAAAAATTAAAGTGTGTTACCTTCTTACCCTTCCCTAACTCCCCATGCCATCTATTAACCCAACAATAAAAGGAAAGCCCACAAAGACTCTGCATATGACCCAAAAGCAAAGCCCAAGACGGATTAACTGGACCTTTAGATTTCAAAATCTGGGTTGTTACAATTCCCCCTCCTTTAAGAAAATTTCATCCTCGAAATTTACCTTTGGGAAATAGGTGCCGGTAAAGCAGCTACATGTCCTTCTCAACTCTCCATGTGGCTTCCTCGACCCTGTGGTTCCTCTATAACATTTTCACTAAGGGTATACATTTTTTACGAAGCTCTTTAACCCCTCTGTCAAGCACTCTTATTGGTTCCTCTTCATACGTCAGATTGGGACAAATCTCAATTTCTTCAAACAAATCCACATATGAAGGATCCAAACAATAACATCCCAACATTGATACATGGAACGCAATATAGATACGTGCCATCTCTGGTGGTAAGGCCAACAAGTAAGCTACAAGTCCAACTCTCTCTATGATCACATACGGTCTAACAAATATCGGGCTCAACTTGCCTTTCTGCCCAAAGCGGATGATTCTCTTCCACGATGATACCTTGATGAAAACCTTGTCACCGACCTCATATTCAATGTGCTTGCGCCTTTGATTCACATAGGCCTTTTTGTCGATCATAGGCGTTTGCAACCTCTTCTTAATAATCTGAACCTTTTTCTCGGTTTGCTTAATCAACTCTAACCCCACAATCTTCCTCTCGTTAAGCTTCGTCCAACAAAGAGGAGTTCTACATTTGCACCCATACAAGGCTTTAAAAGAGCCATTTTGATACTTGACTAGAAACTGTTGTTGCAGGCAAACTCAACCAGCGGTAACTGCTCTTCCCAACTCTTGTCAAAATCTATAACACAATACTGGAGCATATCTTCCAAGATCTGTCTGACTTGCTCAGACTGACCATCGGTCTGAGGATAAAAAACTATACTAAAATGCAGCTTGGTATCCAACGCCTCATGAATCTTTTTTCAAAGCCTAGCAGTGAAACAAGGTCCCTATCAGATATAATCGATGATGGCTCTCCATGCAATCTTACAATCTCCTTGATGTACAATCTAGCCAACCATTCAAGGGTGAAATCTATACGTGCAAGTAAGAAATGATCAGACTTAGTCAACCGATCCACGATTACCCAAATCCGATCCACGATTACCCAAATCGTATCATGCTTTTTCTAGGTCAACGACAACCATATAACAAAATCCATTTTCACTCTATCCCACTTCTATTGGGGAATCTGAATGGGCTGAAGCAAGCCCGAGGGAACCTGATGCTCCATCTTTACTTGTTGACACGCAAGACACCTGGTTACAAACTCGGATATATCTCTTTTCATGCTTGGCCACCAATAGAAGGAATGAAGATCCTTGTATATTTTGTTACTGCTGGGATGTACGATGTACGGGCTACGATATGCCTCTTTAAGAATACGATCTCAAAGATCCTCCAATGCTAAAACACATAATCGACACTTAAAGTACAAGAATCCACCATCTTGTACCTCGAAGTTAGGTTCTTCACCTCTTTGAACTGATTCAATCTTGGCCACAAGGTCCTCGTCCATAACTTGCATCCTTTTTATCTCTTGTATCAAGGTAAGTTCTACACGAAGTTCAACTAGCAACCCTCCATCCTCGGTCATCCTTAACCGAGTAAACATTGCTTTCAAATCTGACATAGACTTCTAGCTTAAAGCATCAGCCACCATATTGGCTTTACCGGGATGATACTCTATGATGCAGTCATAGTCCTTCAACAACTCAATCTATCTCATTTGTCTCAGGTTCAACTCTTTTTCAGTGAGGAGGTACCTCAGACTTTTATGATCCGTAAAGACATAACACCTCTCCCTATAGAGGTAGTGCATGTAAATTTTTAAGGCGAAGATAACTGCCGCTAATTTCAAATTATGTATGGGATATTTTTATAAGGCTTAAGCTGCCTCAAGGCGTAAGCCATAACCTTACCCTCTTGCATCAGAACACAACCTAAGCCACACAACGAGGCATCAATGAAGACAACATAATCTTTTCTCGACTCAGGTTTCATCAACACTAGGTCCTCCATAAGGTACGCCTTTAACTGCTCGAAACTTTGTTGTCTTTTCTCATTCTACTCGAAAGAGACTCCCTTCTGTATCAAGAAGCCTTTGACAAACCGTCTATAATACCCGGTAAGTCTAAAGAAACTACGGACCTCCAAGATATTCCTAGGGGGTTTCCACTAAACTACTGCTTGGATTTTCTAAGGGTCAACACATATCCCATCTGCAGAGACAATGTGACCCAAGAATGCCACCTCAGAAAGCCAAAACTCACACTTACTGAACTTGGCATAAAGCTTTCTATCTCTTAAGGTCTGAAAGACAACTCACAGATAGTAATCGTGCTCCTCCTCCGAGCGCGAGTATACCAAGATAACATCTATGAAAGCCACCACAAACTGGTCTAGATAAGGCTGGAAAATCTAATTCATTAGATCTATAAAAGTTGCAGGCGCATTAGTACACCCAAATGGCATTACCAAGAACTCATAATGTCCATATCGTGTCCTAAAAGTGGTCTTTTGGACGTTCTCTTCTACCACCTTCAACTGGTAGTAGCCCGATCTTAAATCAATCTTTGAGAACACGCAAGCACCCCTTAACTGGTCGAACAGATCATTGATCCTCGGGAGGGGATAGCGGTTCTTCACCGTTACCTTATTAAGCTATCGATAGTCAATGTACATCCCCATCGACCCATCCTTTTTCTTTACAAATAGGATCGGTGCACCCCGAGGTAAGATGCTCGGTCGGATAAAACCCATTTTCACCAACTCTTGAATCTGATTCTTCAACTCTCTTAACTCAGTGGGTGCTATACGATACGATGCTATCGACACGGGTGCCATTCCAGGCATCACCTTAATTCTGAACTCTAACTCTCGATTTGGGGGTAATTTGGGTAGCTATTCAACAAACACATTAGCAAACTCCCTAACCGCCCGTAAATTCTCTAACATCGGGCTCTCAACTCTGGTATCCATTACATGAGCTAAAAAGACTTCACATGTAATATCCCAATTTTTGATTAGTGACTAAAATGTAATTTTTGAAAGTTTAGGGGGTTAAAGTATAAACTTTGGAAGAGTTCGGGGACTAAAGTGTAAATTCCCCAACAAGTAATTTTATTCATTATAAGAGTGAATCGGATCGAAAGAGGTACCTTGATATCGGTTTTAAGAATTAAGATGCAAAAAATGTACTGAATTTGGATCGAATAAAATAGTTAAGCATGCTCATGCCAGAGAAATACAAGGATGGGTGACCTTCGGGAAGGTCCCATAAAAGTGTTTCTGATCGATAATTTGGACTCAGTAAAAGTAAAGAATATTCGAATGGGTTATCGATAAAGGATTTCTAAGAGAAATTTTATTCTATGGAGATTTTCGATAATTATCGGAATAGTAGACTGAGTTAGGAAAATTCAATCTAAGTTCTGGGAAAGGAAGTTTTTATGAGATAATAGAGTTTATTTCCTAAATATGGAAATATGGAATTTTTGGAATAAATCCGATAGTTCAGAAAAGGTAAAAGCACAGTAGAAGTATTTTACGAATATCAAGAGATCAGATCGAATCGAAATTTCAGAGGCTGTTCCATAACCCATGGAAAAGTTATAAATAATATTTAAGGAATAGTGACCGGTTGGGAATGAACTATTTTAGTTGGATTGTAATGGAATGGCATTTTTGAAGTAAACTAGTAAATAAAGACTAGATAGAGGGCATGATACGAGCATGAGAGGGGTCAAAATAATCATCTTGGAAAATAAGTTGAAACTGCTTTGCAAGTCAGAAACATCAGTCAACTTGCGAAGCATTTTTTGATGGGATCCAGGCATTTATGGGTCAACATGTCTTCTTAAAACTTGTCCGGCTGCAAATTATCTTTCCAACTCATCTTGAAACGCCTCAATCGGACATCTGGATCTCAAGATATGTCTATTTTAGCGAAGACAGCGCATGCAGAAATTCCTATACGGGATTAATACGGGATTTTTGGATAATTACGAATTTTCAAGATTTTATTTGATTATTTGTAATTTAAATCAATATAGGATTCTACAATATCTATTAGGATCATATTTATTTAACTAGGATTTTATTTTTTAGCATTTATTTATTATTAGAAGTTACTTATCTAGTTAGTAGATTAGATTTTAGCATTTATTTATTGTATTTAATTCCTAAGTTTAGTAGAATTAAAACTTCTCCATGGCCTATATAAATGAGGCTTAACCCACATTGTAATCCAGATTTCATTGATTAATAAAAACTTCTCTTTGGAGATTTTAGTATTCTTTGAGTTTGCAAGTGTTCGGTAAACTTGTATAGAAGTCATCCTCAACATAAGATCATCGAGTTCTTGTGAGGGAGACCATCTTCACACTCTTGCTTGCCTAGGTAATTGTATCTAGGAGGGTGGGTTAGTGCCGCTTGAGGTTGCTTGCTTAGATAATTGAGTCTAAGAGGGTGCCGAGGACAAAACAACATCAACAATTCACAAGACATCTTCAATGTGAAGATGGTAACCCCAAAACCCAGAAACAACTTAAGAAACTAAGAGTTAAAAAAATAGTAGAGAAAGATGATAACCCCAAAACCCAGAAACAACTTGAAGGAAGAAATCCAATGTTGAATCCACTTCAATGTGATGCTTGTAGTGGTTGATGATTGTGATCTTGATGATTCTTAATGGTGGTTGGTGGCTAGGTATGAGCTTTCTCACTTTTCTTTCTTTTCTTGTTTTTTTTTAATTTTTAATTTTTTTAATTTTTACAAGGTAAATAAACTGAAAATAACGAAAATTGAAGAAAAAATAATGAAAATAGGGTTAAAATAGGGGGAAACCCTAATTTGGCTAAAACTTTATCCACTTCGTTCGAGGTGTTCCTGAATTCCAAAAAATCTGAAATTTTGTGTGGTGACTCCTCCAATGGCGTAGATCTGATATGGAAATTTTCAGTTCAAAATTCGCTCGTTTGAATTTGACGAATTTTCCTTAATTTTCGAGTTTTTCACCCAAAAACGCCAAAAGTCTTGTCAATAATCGTCCCAAATCTGATACCAAATGATAGAGTAGCGCAATCTTGGATTTGGAAGCCTTCAATCAAGTTGTTGCAAGAACTAGGAGCTCTAGACTCAATCAAGGAAGTTTGGGCAAATCTGAAAATTCAAGAGAAAAGAGAAGGGATTTTCTTGAATTTTTTAGATTCAAGGCTGGAAATTTAAAGAAAGAAAGACGAGATGAAAGATTAGATGATAAGAAATAAGAATATAAATAAAAAGATGAGAAAAGATTAAGAAGAAGATAGGTAAAACAAATCTGAAAATTCCAGCTTTGTTTATGGAATTATGGAAGATGGTGTGAAGGTTGAAGATGAAGATGTCTTGTGAATTGTTGATGTTGTTTTGTCCTTGACACCCTCTTAGACTCAATTATCTAAGCAAGCAACCTCAAGCGGCTCTAACCCACCCTCCTAGATACAATTACCTAGGCAAGCAAGAGTGTGAAGATGGTTTCCCTCACAAGAACTCGATGATCTTATGTTGAAGATGGCTTCTAGACAAGTTTACCGAACACTTGCAAACTCAAAGAATACTAAAATCTCCAAAGAGAACTTTTTATTAATCAATAAAATCTGGATTACAATGTGGGTGAAGCCTCCTTTATATAGGCCATGGAGAAGTTTTAATTCTACTAAACTTAGGAATTAAATACAATAAATAAATGCTAAAATCTAATCTCCTAATTAGATAAGTAACTTCTAATAATAAATAAATGCTAAAAATAAAATCCTAGTTAAATAAATCTGATCCTAATAGATATTGCAGAATCCTATATTGATTTAAATTACAAATAATCAAATAAAATCTTGAAAATTCGTAATTATCCAAAAATCCCGTATTAATCCCGTATAGGAATATCTGCATGCGCTGTCTTCGCTGAAATAGATGTATCTTGAGATCCAGATGTCTGATTGAGACGTTTCAAGATGCGTTGGAAAGATAATTTGCAGCCGGACAAGTTTTAAGAAGACATGTTGACCCATAAATGCCTGGATCCCATCCAAAAATGCTTCGCAAGTTGACTGATGTTTCGACTTGCAAAGCAGTTTCAACTTCTTTTCCAAGATGATTATTTTGACCCCTCTCATGCTCGTATCAGGGCAAATTGGTCATTTTGCCCCAATGGCATTTTTGAAATATTTAAAAAGTTACAGGGAAAATTTTATAAGAAGGAAATGAAAGATTAAATCTTGGCCCTTGATTAATGATAAGTTCAATCTCAACCGTTGGATTAAAAGGGTATTTTAGTAATTTTACTATCTAAATGAATTTAAAATTCATTTATATTTACAAGTGGCATAATTTTAGAGATTGAAAGTTAAAGAACCAAAAGATGAAGACTACATTTCATCTTCTTCATTTCGAAAATAAAGAAGAAATGGAGAGAAATTTTCCAAGTTCGATTCAAGCCCCGAAACTCGATTTTCAGGTAATATTTTCAACTGCAAAGTTGTTCTACTCTTCAAGCTCTATCTTTCGGTGTAAATAATTCCTGAAAAACATGCTTGATTGATGAGAATTTTGCATAAGAAATTAGGATTTATGGAAAAAGTTTGGGGCTTTTGGAATTTTATGATTTCATGATGAAATTCAAGTTGAATTCAAGCTAGTATAATGTTAAAATCATGTTATTGAGTTGAGATTTAAACCCTACATATTTTAGTTTGTATGAAGATGATTAGGGTTTATGGATTCAAGTGTGATTTAGGGTTTGTGATGTTGGATAAATGATCTAGTAAGCTTGAATTTGTTATATTGAAGCAAAACTCTAAATTAAAGGTATAAGTACCAATTCAGAAATGAGGTTTTAGAGAAGGACTAAATCTGATTTTAGTTGAAATAATAGAATTCAAGTATTAATGTTTATTTGAGGACTAATTTGCAAAGTTATGAAGCTTGAATCCTTATCTTTGCATTTTCAGTGACTATTTCGAAAAGAACGAAAAATTAGAGGGAATTATTTTTGAAGTATTATTTGGTGAAGAAAGTGATACATTAGTGATTTGAATCAAGTAAGGGGACCAAATTGACAAATAGCAAAGTAAGGAGAAATTAGTATAAAGTTTGAAGTTATTTATGGAAGTTGTGTAGGAAAACTGGAGTTAGCAGTAAGTTTGAAAATTCACCATAAATTCTACAAAAATGGTTAGATGGTGAATTTTATATCGATGTAAAGATTTATTCATCTATTTTCGTTTAAAACAAACGATGATTGATTTCAATTCATATATCAAAATATATGAATTTTTAAGTGATGAAAGGTCAGAAAACAAAATAGCAGCCTGTTCTGAAATTCAATACTGGAATTCGACTTTGAAAATTTGCCATAAATCCTACAAATTGAATCTGGGTTATTAGTTTATATGGTTGAAAAGCTTATCGAATCTAGTTTCGTTTCCAACAAACTAAAACTGATTTTGAGTTCCAAGTTAAAAGATATTAATTTTTAATCGAACGAAGGTTAGAAAAATTACAGAACAGTTTATGTCAGGACAACCCTGTAAATGGGAGTTTGATGAATTTTCATAATTTTTGTAGATTTTATTAAATTATCTGGCTTATAACGTTAGAACCGTTATCGAATCTAGTTTCTACGGTATAAGGGAGATTAAGATTCATTATGTATTCTGCCCTTTAGAAGTAAATCTTGATGGTAGTGCAAGTTGACAAAAAATGGAAATCGAGACAATTTGTGTCTAAGGTTGGTTAGCAAGCTTGGAGGAATTATTTGAAGATCAAAATGGTCATTAGGAACAAAAAATGAGTTTGTAAGCAATATAAGGTAAGAAATAAATTTATGGAAAATTTTTATGTTGAATGATTAAATAGCTTAATTGAAATATTGTTTGAAGTGAATCTAACAAATGTTTATTTATATTCATGTGATAAATGAAGTTGAATCCGAATCAAAAAAAGGTTTGAGGTACTATAAAAGAAATGATCGATAAAGCTTAGTAAGGCATAATAATAAATGGCTAAGGTGGCCACATTTATATGTTTTAAAATGCAATTAGGAAGACTTACGAATAGTCGACGTTCATTTAAAATTGTATTGCATTATCTATATATGTTGAGTTAATGTATGTTGCAATAAAGGTAAATTAAATAGAATATGAAGTATGAATGGCTAATCTGAAAATTGATGATGATCTATGTTTACCATGAAAATTTATGATGAAGCATGAAATATGAAATGTCTATATGTATGATTGATTATGATGTTGAGTTGATGATGAAAGAAATGCCCAAGTATTGTGTATGAGAGTCTATGGTATAGTTGGCATGCCATAGAGTCTTTAGCAGCTGCACCCTCATGTTCATGTTATCAAACATATATTGTGACAAAATGATTGTGTCACATGCACCATGGGGACCCACGCCCACTGTACCCGAGTGCACTGTCGAGGTGCTTCATGTTTATGGGGAGCAAAGAGCGTCCTCAAGTACGTACTCATCTTCACGTTCACGTTAGACACTACGGTGTCATTTCCAAGATGACTCGTGTACCTCGATCTCATATAGCGTACCTTGGGAAATGATAAAAGAATCATGTCATGTAAATGAATCATGTCATGTAAACGAATCATGTTACGTATATGAACCATGCCATGAATACGGAACATGCCATATATATGAATTAAATCACGTATATGAACCATGTCAGGTAAAAGAATCATGTCATGTAAATGAACCAAATTATGTATATGAATCATGTCACATATATGAATCATGATATGTGTGCAAATTATGTTACGTATATGAATTATGCCATGCACATGAATTATTCCATGTACACGTATCATGTTATGTATATGGATTAAGTCATGTATATGAATGATGTCACGTATATGAATCATGACACGTATATGGATTCTGGCGTGTATATAATTCATGTCATATATATGAATTATGCAATGTATATGAAGTATGTCATGTATGTGAATTATGTCGTATATATATAAATCATGTCATGCAAATTATGTCATGTGCATGAAATATGCCATGTATGTGAACTATGTCATGTATATGATTTACTTGGTAATGATTGAGTATTGGAAACTAGACTAAGTTAGAAAAATTATGACTTGCACATGAATATTGACTGACTATGGAAACCTTGTTAGTACGATACTACCTTAGACAGAAACTACTATAGGTTAATGTATAATATGTATTGGTTTATTCTATGTTTTGATAAATAAGATCATTGCCTCACTAAGTTTGTACTTAGCGTGTGTTTTATTTCACACGTAGGTTCTCCGAAAATAGACTAGCAAGGAGGAACTGTTAATTGGGAAGATCAAGTTACTATCTGTAAGTACAGTACGTCCATATTTAACGTAATTTGATAGACTAGTGGGCATGTAATATTTTAAGTGGGTAAACTGTTTTGTAAGTCTAAGTTTATAACGTATTTATACATTGTCATGAAAGTATGGAATTAAAGAAATGGATTGCTATTAATAACTATGAATTTTGACGTAGTTAAATGCTGTTTAACCTTGATCGCGTAAAAATTTAAAAATAAAAAAGGGTCTAGGAAGTGTACATAGTTTTCACCCTAAATTATATTTTTATTTCAACAACTCAATTATGAATTTCATAAATCAATTCAGGGTCAAAACTAGCTTCAATAGACTGAAATAGTTTTTAATTTAAAACCGAGAAAGGGTTAAACTACAAGATGAATTTTGGTACAAAAAAAATTTACAAGTCAAGATTTTTTTCAATGACTCTGTAACATGTTTAATGTATATTCGGCTTACGAGTATACGTTAAGGGTGTTACATTTATTGGTATCATAGCTACATGTTTAACCGATTCTGGAGGTTAAATCGAGTTAAATATGATTTGATGTTAAGTACATGGCCCTAGGATGTCATGTTACTGATGTACTATCTGTGTAACTTGATTATGCTCCTCATTTACGTGAATAAGTTTTAGTGGAAATAGATGATGTTAAGTACTGATGGACTGTGCTAAATGTGTAATTATGGGGATCAAGAGAAGGTTTTAAGCGGAAGTAGAGAGATATAGAATGTTCCACCTCTAGCTCCTACCCCAGCTGAGTCACCTACGCAGTAGGGAGCTCCGGCATAAGAATATGGAACCTTAGTACGAGCCCTAAAAAAACTATGGTTTAAAAAAATTCAAACCCTAATGCTTGTATCAATTTGGCACCTACACCAGTAAAGACATCGATTGTTAAGGAGCTTAAGAAGTTAGAAGCTCCTAAATTTCATGGAGAAGGTGGTCTGATGGCTGCCAATTTATGGCTCCACGATGTTAAAGTCACGCTAGAGGAATTAAATTGTATAGATGTTGAAAAGTTAGAAAAGCTGCATCCTTATTAAGGGAACATGCTTGTATTTGATGGTTCGAAGCCACATAATTATGCATGTTGAGAAAGTGACTTGGACATTCTAAAAAGTGTTTAGAGTCAAGTATGCTGGGGACCAGTTTAAGAAAGAGATGTTACAGTAGTTTCAAAGTTTGAAACAAAGTACTCGTACTGCCTACGAGTATGAGTTGGATTTTAATGGATTAAGTCGGTATACAGTTGATTTGATATCGACTAAGAAGTCCCTATGAGAATGGTTTATCTAGGGGCTTAACCCGAGGCCTAAAGAGTAATTCTCAGGTATGAGTTTTTCAATTTACTAGGATGCTATAATGAGAGCAAAGGTTATGGAGAAAGCCTGTAATTACTTTAATTGATTCGAGTTCGACTCTCTCGTATATTGATACTAAGATAGTAGTACAAAGAAAGATTCTTAAGGAAAACTATAATTTTAGTAATGTGATTCCTAGTAACCCACTTGGACATAGTGCATGGTGACTAGAATATGTAAGAAATGTATGTTAGTGCTTTAAAGAATTGAGTTCCTGGCAAGCTTATTGGAGCTTTTATTTCGCAAACTTGAGATTATTTTTGGAATGAACTGGTTGTATGCATATGATGCAGAGGTGAAATGATACTAGAATAAAGAAAGTAAAACGATAATGGATTTCGTCAATTGAAGAATCTTAGAGGTCAAGAAAGGACCCATAGTGGATATGATACAGTAAAATAAGCCTAGAAGTTAGTTCTTGTTTAGAATAAGTTATTTGCATAGTAAAGACGTGATACAATAATTATAAGATACTCGGATATGAATGAGTAAGAAGAAGAAGTATATTTACTTTAGAAATATATATGTTTGAAGATAACAATGTCAATAGTTGCTGCAGATGTAATATGGCGATTCACTCAAGATAAGTTAAGGATTGAAGTTATGATGGAAATAACTCAGTAGTATCTTATTATAAGATTTTTGTACTGTCAGTACATATAAGGGAGAATTGGAAAGATAAGTAATGATACTACTGAGATGATTAGAAAAGATGTTAGGTATGAATCAGCCAGAGTACTAAAAGTAGTAAACTATATTGCAAGGATAATCAAAGCAAACATGGAAAGAGTTACATTGTAGACTCCTCAAATGTTAGAAAAAATTTGAAAAGTCTTTAAATCAAACACAACCTAAGTAAGAAGGATTATTTCTTTAAGGAGACATTAGTATTATAAGATGTCAACTGTAAAGCCTGATAGATCAGGAAGATAAAGAATCTGGAATAAAAGTATGATGAAAGTGATATTTGAGTACATACTGAACAAGATTGGAAGTCTATTATCGATAAAGTGTATTGAACTTGTAACCAAAGAGTATTTAGAGAAGTCAACTAAGAGGTTAATTCTACTGAATAGTTGACAACAGAGCCTTATAAAGATAGGGCTGAAGTGTAATGGATAAGCTAAGATATCTTTTCAGAAAGGTTTGATAAAGACAATCAATAATAATAAGATGATGAGTATGACAAGCATTAAAATGATGTGAATTGATAGAAAAAGGATTTCTAATGGTCTAAGTGATCAAGTGTTAGCAGATATTATGAAGATACCATTTCGAGAATCTTAAGTGTAATTGAGATAAGTTGGTTATCTATGCCCAAGGTAAAAGCGATTATAAGAAGAAACGTTTAAATTTTTAAAAAGGAATTAGTTCCTTAATGAAGTCAAAGGAAGAATGTTTAATTGAGGATTGTTCCGGCTAATTGAAATTTCCATAGAAATGTTTCTAGACAAGAACAAGAGTCTCGGATTACAAGGGTTATAAAGATACTCGTAGCAATAACAATTAAATCAAGTATGATTTTTTTCCAATTTTTACCTAGATTGAGCTATTGGTGCAGTAGGGGGCTCAAGTACAAGAACAAGAAGTACTTAAGAGGTTGTAACCTTCGAAAACTGTATATAGTAAAACATTGGTTATTAAATGTTTAAGCTGTTGAGAGCCTTGAATGTCAGAGCAAAAGAGAAGTTATGATTGTTTATTTGAAAATAAATGATGATTTGTATAGGTCAAAAAAAGGGAAAACTTAGTTTTAGAACTGTTATACCTCAAGGAATCGTGAAAGAGTTGGACCAATAATATATTAATGGGTCAACACTCTCTAAACCCATTTGATGCAAGATCCAACGCATATCCCTCAACCATTGATCTACTTTGTTTGGGTTGTCTTGTCTCGACCCTAAGAAATATGTTGCATCATATCTACGAAGCCTCTCGATCGAGGCTTTCTGAGGGGTAGCAGGAGCTCTTGGGATAGTACTTACTATCTGATCAACTATCCTATGTAGATGAGAGAAGTAATTGGCTTCTTGGTGTCCCTCACTCTCTGACCTTTCATCGGTCTTCAAAATAAAATCTTCATCAAAGCTCTCCTCTCTAGAGCCCCAACTCTCCTTTAGATCATGAGCTCTTCTAGGCATGTTTAAACTGCACAGGTAACAAACAAGGTTACTTCATCGGATATTCAGCCTTAATACGAGTATGACTTCGATTTGTGGGCATGTATTCACTATACACTCTTTTTACGACTCTCTATCACCCGAGGTTCCTAGAATCGGCTAAACCTAGGCTCTAATACAACTAAATGTAAAACCTAAACCTGGTGTCACATTGGGCCTCAAGCCCAAACCCATTTATAAAAATTTACGAGCGAGTTTAGCCTAAATTCATAATACCATAAAACCATAATTAATTTAAAAGAGTTATACAAATATTCAAGCGTTACTTTGGAGCTCCAATTTAAAATAATAGGTTAAACATTCGAAATAGAAAACAAATCAAAAGGAGTTACAT
Organism: Hibiscus mutabilis; assembly: GCA_019671005.1. Classification (NCBI taxonomy): domain Eukaryota; kingdom Viridiplantae; phylum Streptophyta; class Magnoliopsida; order Malvales; family Malvaceae; genus Hibiscus; species Hibiscus mutabilis. Next base: position 21,743,360 of record CM033753.1, on the reverse strand, counting down.
ATACAAATATAAGGGTCCTATGAATACATTGCCCCTACAAATCTAAGTACTATACTCTTTGCATATCGATGTACTAAAGTCATACTCCGATGGCTCCTTACAAAGTATACAACAACCTAAAGACCCGCGTAAGGAAATAAAAATTCCAAACGCTGAGCTCAAAAGCTCAGTGGATACACCTCTATTCTACTATGCTTCATACAGAGCATAAACATAAGCATGTAGTTAAACAATGATTGAGCAGCATAAATATCAAGTGGCACTACTCTGATCGCCTAAACAGATGAAATCAACATAATCAATCATCCAATCAATTAAGGGCTCATAAGGCCCCACATGCCATACCATACGGGAGTGAGGTTGGGTCATACAGCAACGGTACATGCACTTTGGGTGAGGCCGGGTCACATAGCATCGAAACATACACCCTGGGTGAGGCTGAGTCACATAGCATCAGAATATACACCATGCTCGAAATTATCCCTCGAGTACATACAGATGAGTGTCGGGTCACATAGCATCGGTAACCTCCATCCACTCATCTTACCATGGTGTTGCAACACATTCTTGGGCATCCAGATTCCATCAACCAAGTGCCCACACGGCACTACTTAACATTTCAATACCATTACATGAATTACACAAGTCTAAGACCTATTTTATTCTTATTTATTAGTATATGGGGTTGGACATCCGATTTCTCAGTTTTACAACTTATTTTATACCTCGAGGGACTGGGACCTTTACCTTGAATTATGAAACCCCCGAATAAAATCTCAAATTTCTTGGACAGATTGCCCAACTAGTACTGATACTCCTATATGGGTATCGGTACGCCCCTCCAAGTACCGATACTCCTCCAGGAGTACTGATACCTAATATAGATTTGAAAAAAAATCTTCTAGCCATACCGATACGCTTACCTTCGTATTTGTACTTAGTATCAGTACGTGAACACCACGTACCTACCCCCTCCCGTACCGATACCCTTACCTACCCTTACCGGTACGCAAAAGCCTTCCTCAGGCAATAGAACAATAGTACTGATAAGCCTACTAGCGTATCGATACACCAAAAGGCTACTAAAATTTCATCTAAGCAAGAAGTACCAATACTCAAGAAGTCATACCAATACGCCCTTCATAACTCGACTCCTTTCCTAGAGAAGAGTACCATTACTAAACCACCCCGTACGATACGCGAACGTAGATTTCCAAGTCTAGGGTTTAAATTTCTCATCTTTAACCCCCAAACTAACTTGTTATCCCATAAAACTTGACCTACAATTTATGGAAGGTGTTTAGAGTCAGTTTCTACTAGTTTTACAAGTTATTAACATCAACATTAGATTTTGCCATTAACACCCATCAAGATCACTCAAGCATACTCAAAACAATAGAATGACATACAAAGCTATTATCTTTGTGATATGCAGGAAACATGAAATTGGAAGTGTACTAAACCTATTCAAAACACCAGCACTCTTTCTATCCTTGCCTTGAGCTTTAGAATGCTCACCAAGCTCTTTAACTACACCCAAACGTTGTAAAACGAATTACAACACTACCAAGAGATAAAAGAGAACTAAATGACATTTAACACAACAAGAAAATGAGAGATTAAACTCTTCAATCCCGTTCTTCCACACAAAGCCCCTTCAAAACCCCAAGGTTTTCATCCAACTCCAAACTTTGACATTCTTACCTCAAAAGGTAGATCTCTTGATGCTGGAATTTCTTCCCTCAAGCCTTAATCTGAGATTTTTACTCTAAACCTCAAAGATCAAATCTTTAGGCTTGGTTCTTGGGGAGGAAAAAGATAAAATTAAGAATGGTGGTAATGTGAGAGACAATGTGATCTCATGCATTTCCCCCTTTTCTGCAACACATTAATTTCCCCTTTCCACCCTTCAAAAATTAAGGTGAGTTACCTTCTTACCCTTCCCTAACTCCTTATGCCATCTATTAACCCAATAATAAAAGGAAAGCCCACAAAGACTCTACACATGGCCAAAAGCAAGGCCCAAGACTCAGATTAACTCGACCTTCGAATTCCAAAATTCGGGTTATTACAGAAAGGGTACCTTATCAGAAATCTAGTTTTCGGATAGGGTGCATGATGCTATTGATGCAAAGTTGGCGGAGTTGGTGACTATAAGATTGCTTGGCAAATCCGTTGGTTACAAGGCTCTTCTTAGTAGGATTCAATCAATGTGGAAGCCAAAAGGTGACATGAGCTTCATTGATCTTGATAATGAATACTACCTAGTTCGGTTTACAAACGAAGATGATTTCGAAAATGTGCTTGAGGGAGGTCTATAGGTTATATATGAGAGTTATTTAATTGTTCAACTGTTAACTCCTCAAAAGTACTATTTTTATACATATATTACAATACTTTTGCTTGCCTTTGAGTATATATTTGTGTATTTAGATAGTTAAATCATGCATTAGCATTAAGGAGTTAGGGGATGTTTCTTTTGTCGGAGTAAAAGGGTGTTTTGATGGTTTTAAATGCAGGTTAGGAGCATGGCAGGCTTGGCAAAGCATAGCATGACTGGAGCAGAAAGCTAGAGAAGTAAAAGAGAAATGTTGAGTTGTAGTTGGCAAAGTTGGACGAGAATTTCCAAGCTCGGATGGCAAAAGAAAGATGACTGATGCCCGGTCAAGTAGCCATTGGTTAAAGAACACGTCAACCCTAAAATTCAAAAGAAAGATAAGATGATAACACACATATCCTAGTGCATTACTGATTTTCAAGTTTCAAACCCAATCTAGGGTTTCCACGCATGCTTATTTAAAGAGAGCCGATCTATGAGCCAAAGAGGAGGTTGCAACGTGGTGAAAAAAGAAGATAGAGGGTAACCCGTGATTCGATCAGACTTAGACCGAGAGCTCTGGATCCATTGAAGGGCTGCATCAACGGATCTCCTTCATTGTCCATTCCTCTTAGTTTAATTTTCTTTTAAAATGGTGATGTTAAGAAATGATGATTTGTGGATGGACCTCCCGCCATGAACTAAATCTTTTAAGTTGGCTGGGGATGTTATTGCGATGAATGCTTAGCTTTTTTCTTAGTTTTTAATAATTGAATGCCTTGGCATATTTGTTTTAAACACACACACACAATGCCAAGGTAAAAAGAAATAATAAGGCAACAATGTTTTGCCAAAGGCTAAAAAATTTTTAGAACACTCACCTGCCTTAGAACCAATAAGTAACTTGGGGCTTTGTGGTTTGCTCCCTCTTAGTTCTCAAGCCAACAAAACTTTAGGGTATGAGTGTAATAAGTTAGCTTAGTGGTGTGGTCTGGATTAACATGGGTATTCTTGGTTTGCTCCCTCTTATTTCTTATGCCAAACAGTGACCTTAGACTAGAGCTATATTGCCTGTACTTCATACACACTCCATGACATTAGACTATAGTTATATTACTGCACTTGAATTTGTTGATCTGTTGGCATTACTGCATTGGATATTTGATGACATAACTATGATCATATTTTGCTTGCTAGCAGGTGTTTGTAATCAGAACAATTTTGTTGAGTTACTTTTTCTTCATTTATTGTTTTTATAGATTTAAGTTGCATTACTTGAGAACAAGCAATGAGCTAGGCTTAGGGGAGTGTTAACTCCTTAAAAGTACTATTTTTTATACATATATTACAATACTTTTCTTGCCTTTGAGTATATATTTGTGCATTTAGCTAGTTAAATCATGCATTTGCATTAAGGAGTTAGGGAATGTTTCTTTTGCTGGAGTAAATGGGTGTTTTGCTTGTTTTTGAATGTAGGTTAGGAGCATGGCAGGCTTGGCAGAACAGAGTAGGACAGGAACATGAAGCCAAAGAATCAGAAAAAACGCCGAGTTGTAGCTGGCAAAGTTGGACGACAATTTCCAAGCTCAGTTGGCAAAAGAATGACGACTGATGCACGGTCAAGTAGTTGTTGGTCAAAAAACACGTTAGCCTAAAATTCAAAATGAGGATAAGATGATAACGCGCCTATCCTAGTGTGTAACTGATTTTCAAGTTTTAAACCCAATCTAGGGTTTCCACGCGTGCCTATTTAAAGAGAGTCGATTCATAAGCCTAGGGGACGACACCATGGTGAAAGAAGAAGGTAGAGGGCAATCGTGGTTCGATCAGGCTTAGATCGAGAGCTCTGGATCCATTGAAGAGTTACATCGAAGAATTTCCTTCTTTGTCTATTTCTCTTAGTTTAATTTTCTTTTAAAATGGTGATGTTAAAAAAAGATGATTTGTGGATGGACCCCTCAGCCATGAACTAAATCTTTTAAGTTGGATGGAACAACGATGAATGCTTAGCTTTTTTCTTAGTTTTTAATAATTGAATGCCTTGGCATATTTGTCTATTCTTTTAGTGCTTGAATTTCTTAAATTCTTAGCCATACGACAGTTGGCATTGTATGCTTATTTTTCCTTAATATTTTAACATACTTAGGGGATAACAATTAATTGCCGGATACTAAAGAGAGAAACTTCGACAGAAGATGTTCAAGTAGATGAAATTACTTAGTAAGTGAATCTACCCCTTAGGAGTAAAGATTAAAACTTCATCAAGTTAATTTGTGAACAACTTCACTATAGACATATAGGGGTTAATCTTGGTTAACTTAGAGTATTGTCATCGATAGAGGCAATACTAACCTTAAAATTTGTTCGACAATAAAACCAAGGCTGGTAATTGTTAGCTACTGTCTAAGCTGGAGTGAAATCCAGGCATCCCTTGTTAGCACCTGTCATCCATTTGAATACTAAGGAAACAGAGGCCGAATATTGTCACGGTTATAGAACCTCACATTAGTAGAGTGAAGGCTGATAGATTCATTAGAAAGTCAAGTTTTACAAGCTCGTATAGGGTAGAAGTGTAGGGATTTATATGAGGTATTTGGGTCATGTGGGGTGACTCAGTTTAAATGGATATTCTTACAGTCTCGAATCAGTATATACATGGGTTTTGTTCACCTGTTGATGGTGGTCATGGTTTTTTATTACCTTTGTTTATGCTTTCCCGGATATGGTTAAGTGACGGGCACTTTGGGAGTATCTGAAACTTTTGGAACTAGATTTAGGGTCACCGTGGGTTGTGGGTAGTGATTTGAACGTTATCAATAGTGTGCTGGAGAGAAAAGGAGGGTCACAATGCCAATCAGGGGTTTATCGACGATTTTGTTATATTATGTTTGATACTGGTTTGAATGATATGGGATACAGTGGTCCTCAATTTACTTAGAGGTGATGGTCCTTATTCCAGCGGCTGGATAGATGCATTTGCAATTCTGGTTTGTATGAGGATTTTACGACGTCTGAGGTATTCATCTCCTGAAATTGGGGTCGGGTCATAGACCTATACTGTTTGATACTGGTATTACTTTGGTCTACTTTAGAGTACAACCATTTTGTTATATCGTAGCTTGGAATGAGCATCCGAATTTTACTACTATGTTGGCAAATTTGTGGGTTCTGGATCGACCGACACAGGATAATGTGTTACAATTTCAGAAGAGGAGTCGGATACGGAGTATGAAGGTGTTTGGGCACATAGGGTGTCATAAGGCTATGTTGTTGGCAGCTTTGGAGGTTTCTTGTGTGCCTCATCTTGAAAGGTTAGAGGATGAGCTAAAAAGGAGTTAGATATGGTGCTTGCGCAAGAGAAGAATCTGAGGCAAAAAAGAGCTCAAAATAATTGGATTGCTAATGGGGATCGGAACACTAATTTCTTTCACATGGCAGTGATGGCTCGACGAAAGTGGAATGCAATCCGCATGTTGAGAATTGAGGGTGGCATGTATTGCGATGATCCGAACACTTTACGGTAGCATGCAACTTAATTTTTTAAAACCTTGTTTGCCAGTGATTGTTGGCAGCCGAGGGTAATAAATTTAATAGGGAATTTCTATCAATTTGATTATGTAGAGTTTTGTCTTCTTGGTGCCGATGTAACCATAGAGGAGGTGCGCTTGGTTGTTTTTTCGATGGTTCCCTTAAAAGCTATAGGAGTCGATGATTTACATGTGGCTTTTTATCAAAATAACTGGGATACGGTTGGCTATTCAGTGTTTCAATTTGTTAAATGATTCTTTTTAGATGGTTTCTTAGAGGAATGGGTTAACCAACCTTTTCTTGTGTTAATTTCGAAAGTAGCGGTACCTGAATTCATTAGTCAATTTCGGCCTATCAGCCTCTGTACGATACTTTATAAAATAGTTACCAAACTCTTGGTTTGTCATTTGAAACCTTATCTTCCTAAATGGGTTACGAATACACAGGCGAGTTTTGTTCCTAGTCGACACATCACAGATAATGTCGTTATTGCTTAGAAGGTAATACACTCAATGGATTGCAAGTCGGGAAGGAAAGCATGGATGGCTATTAAGGTAGACTTGGAGAAAGCCTACAATCACTTAGAGTGGGATTATATAGAGGGGACTCTTTATGTGACAAGTTTACAAGTTCATATTATTAACCTTATTATGCGATGTGTCTGATCGGTCTCGACCCAAATATTATGGAACGGGGAATTGGCAAATTCTTTCAGACCTACCAGAGGTATTCGGTAAGGTGATCCCCTTTCAATGTATCTTTTTGTGCTATGTATGGATTGGCTATCCCAAGTCATTGATGAGAAAATCAAAATTGGCAGTTGGCATACTATTCGTCTTGCACGGCAAAGACCAGGTTTGTCACATATTTTCTTTACTGATGATATGGTACTTTTTGCGGAGGCATCTATGGAGCAGGTGTTGGTACTTCGAGAAACAATGGAGCTTTTTTGTAATACGTCTGGGCATAAAGTCAATATGGCCAAAACTCAGATTTGTTTTTCGCGGAATTGTCCATCTTCTTTTCGATCTCAAATTGCCCTCTCTTTTGGTTTCAAGGAAGTAGAGGATTTAGGTAAGTATCTTGGGGTACCACTTCTCCATACTCGTGGGACTAAGGCTACATATTCGTTTTTTAATTAAGAAGATGAGCGCGCTTATTGGGTTGGGAGGCTAAGTCCCTGACTCTAGCTGGTAGAATAACTTTGCAAAAGCAGTGCTTCAGGCAATTCCAATATATGTAATGCAATCTTTGTGGGCGAGGAGATAGAGCGAATAATCTAACGTTTTGTGTGGGGTTTTGGCGATAGTAAACCGGGCATTAGTTTGGTGCAGTGGAAGGATGTGCAATGACCCCTTACGGAAGGTGGTTTGGGCATTAAAGATTTACATCAACAGATAGAGCTTTTCTCATGAAAATAGGTTTCTAACTGTTATCCAATAAGGATAATGGTAAATTATGGGTCCAAGTGTTGAAATCGAAGTACAAAGTGGAGGAGGCGTTACCAATTTCGATTTATCATAGTAATTGCTCCCGATTATAGAAGGGGTTGTGTAGTGTTTGGGATGAGTTTAAGGAGAGTGTGAGTTGGAATATTCATGATGGAACTATGACGGACTTTTGGTATGATAATTGACTTGATAATATCGGTCGCTTAGCCTTTTCGTTCAATTCGGGTGTCACTCCTAAATCGGTGATGGTGTCCGACATGGTGACTGTATCTGGAGATCGAGACCTGAACTGTATGTCATCGTGCTTGCCACAGAGCGTATTCGAGAGCATTGCTACGGTTAAACCCCCAAAAGCTCATTTAGGAGCTGATACAATTGGATAGAGTGGGATGATAAGCGTATTTTTACATCGAAATCGGCATATGCGTTTCTAGTTGATGAAGGGCCTTCGATCCAAGATCCGAAATGGAGGAAAATTTGGAGATTACGTGTTTCGCAAAGAATACGGGTCTTTATATGGCTGGCTGCACATCAGCGACTTCTATCGAATGTGGAACGGGTGAGACGTCATTTGGCTTCATCAAAAGAGTGTGCAATTTTTCGTGGGGGCTCGAAAACTACCGAGCATATTCTACAAGGGTGCACCTGGCTCGTGATTTATGGACGAGAGTAGTGCCAGCGGTTCAACTCATAGAATTCATGCAATTACCCTTTGAGATTTGGTTGGTGAAGAATGCAATGCAAGCATCGCGTATATTGCCGAATGATGAGGATTGGAATATTCAGTTCTCTGTTTACTGTTGGCTAGTGTGGAAACATCGATGCAGTGTTATTTTTGACAAAAACTTTATCCAATATGAGGATATTCTGGTACGGGGTGATCGATTGGTTGAGGAATGTAGTCGAGCATTTGTTGGTATGTTGAGTGTATAGGGAATTGGCACGGCAACCTCGTTACCATGGTTGGGGCTGCCAATAGGATGGGTGAAAGTCAACATTGATGTTACGGTGAATAATTCAGATCGAAGGGCTACGGTATGGGGTGTGTTCAGAGATGATAAAGGTAATTGGTTATTTAGATTTCCCAAATTTGTGGGTCGGTGTTCAGTGTTAATTGCCGAGTTTTGGGCAATACACTATCCGCGTGTTTCAACGGGTTGGGGAAGAGATGTAATCACTAATTTTGTTTAAATTTTGTTATTATTTATATTTGAATATTATTTTTTTATTTTATTTTCAGGTATTATTAATAATTATTGTTATTATTCTTCTTATTATTAGTTTTATTATTAATAACATTAATGTTGTTATTGTAATATATATAAATAAAAACAAATCATAATAAAAGCCAAGTTTTAATAATCAGTCCATAATAATTAATTACAACCCAAAAATTATTAACCCAATATGAATATTACAATCGGCCCATTTTCAGACCCAAATTAAACAACCCTAAAAACTGAGTGTATCTGATACACATTTCTTTTGTTACAGCCGCCAAAAATATGAACCGTTGGATCAGATCTGATCTAACGGTCTAGATTTTGCCCGAAGACCTTTCTATAACGTGTTCAGCACACCGCCCGGACTCTTCGGCTTCCGACGCGCGCGTGTGGTATACGCGTCTGGCCGTTCAGCTTCCCCATCCACGTGGCGCCACGCCAGTGATCACGCTACCGCCAGTCCTTTCCCCAACCACCGAACATGCAAGAAACAATAAACAAGTCAATTTCAGAACCAAAAGCATAGGCAAACAAATCTAATAATAAAGATTAGATTATTTTCATTATTATAAATATGCATGTAAATCAGATATAAGAATCCAAAAAAAGCCGATTGTAGAAGGGGTTATGAAACAATCAATAAAAAAACAAAAAGCCTCAATCTTTCGCGTTAAAAAAATCTCTCTTATTTTAGCTAGAATCTAAAGAAAACTAAAAATAGAAAAAATAAAAGAAGTTCAAGGGTTTTACCTCGGTTGGTCTCGAGCTGCCCTTTGTCGTTGATGGCTGAGAGGGTGCGTCGATGAACGGCACCAATTTGTTTTCTCCCCTTTATTTTATATCTAGGATTCGATTTTTAGATTTAATAAAGGATGTTTTTCTATTTAAGGTTCGTTCAGTTTTTTAAAAAAATCGAGGCTAAAGATTATTTTCGTTTAAGAAAATTGTAAAACTGCCCAGGTTTCAGCGCCAGTGAACGATTGCGCACGGTCGAAATCTAAATTTTTACGGTGATTTTTGAGTTTGGATGAAGAACACCACGACGGTCTTCTTCAGTTTCCAGAGATAGAACGAGAGAATTTTAAGGTTTTTTTATTTTTCAGTTTCAAATGTTTTAGAAAAAAACAAGTAACATTTATATCGACTAGTTTAAAGAAAACGGGCTATTTGATTTTTAAATCCATCCTCTCTATTTCTTCTTGCTCCGCTTACCTCCCTATTTTCTTTTTTTTACATTCTAGTCACTTGTTTTCCAAATTTGTCTTATTTCTTTAATTTTATCCTTAAATTTTACTTTTATTTTAATTAGGTCCCTTCCCTTTAATCCTTCTTTTACTGGTTAAATTGTTTGTATATCCTTATATGTCTTTTTTTGCATATTAAGTATATATATTTTATATATTATATGTATGTTATGTATATATGTATTATATGTATATGCGTTTATATATATTTGTATTATTGTTAGTATATTATATATATTGTAATCTTATAATATACGTTATATTTTATATATATATACTTTACTATACTATATTGTCTTATGTATTACTATATTTTTTATATATGTTATATAATATATATTATATATTTTACTATATACCTTTACTATTATTATTATCATTATTATTATTATTATTATTATTATTATTATTATTATTATTATTATATATGTGTGTATGGGTGTTCTTTATTTATGTATTATATGTATAACTTATATCATATAATTTAAAACAAATGGATAAAATAACGTAGTATATATATTATGTATAATTTATTATATATTTTTATATCATATATTATGTTTTTGATATACCATGCATGTTATGAAAATATAATAATACATATATTTTATATATATTATTTCGTCTTTTTAATATTGTATAATCCTTGTGTACATTTTTTTTACATATTAGTATATGTATTGCGTTATTTTATAGGTAATACTATATATTTATAGGTATTAAAATGTAGTAGTGCTTAGTTTTATATTTTAACATATGTACAATATTAGTGTAGTTTATTATTGATTCGTGTTTTGTTTATATGTATGCATTTAATCGTATTTATATTTATTTGTCATCATATTTATTTGTACATGCATATTTTCATTTTATTAACTTTTTAAAGCCTAGCGCTCATTCTGGTATTCTAGTGGGAGTGTCATCCCGGTCTTCGGGTGTCATCTCTTTTGGTACCGTGAATCAAGGCATTTTTAAATTGTCATGTATATACGCATTTTAAGTTCTTTAAATTAAATTCAACTTTAATTATTTTTAATAAATACGATACAAACCCTTATATACCGATTTTGGGCAAAGCAAGGGTGCTAACCCTTCCCCTACGTAATCGACTCCTGAACCCAATTAGAATCTCTGGTTTTATTTTTGGTGTCCGGTCTACCTTATCCAAGTGACCGTTGGAGACTCCCAAATTTTATTTAAAATACGAGTATTTTCCTAATCCTCCCTTAATACCAAATTTTTAATAAAAATGGGTTTTTTAATAAGCTCGAATTTTTTAGTCGCTACAGTTTGGTAACTCCGATGGGGACAACATTTTTGTTTTAAAAAAAATAAGAAGAAAGTCCGTATTAGTTGGGTTTGTATCATATTTAGTAAGAATAATTGAAATTCAATTTAATTTATTTTTTTAATCTTCATACATTAGTTTTAGAACCGTTAAGTGGGAGTGATTACTTCGCTTCGTGGGGTATTCACCTCCGTATAGTGTTGTAATTCACTTCTGAAATTCGGTCCTTATATTTTGTGGGGTGTTCACCCCATATGGTATAAGGGTCGTATTCACTCAAATCAATGTCCAAGAGGCAGTTCGAGTATCGTTTGCTTTAGAACCTAACCGCATATAGTGGACTGTAGGAGCCCACCTTTTAAACCCATGCCGAACCTCTAAACATTTAGCGATAACCATTTTTAGCCTTTGTTTGATTTATTCATTTTGTTGTTTTTATTTTATTTGTTTTAATTATTGTTGTTATTATAATTTAATTATTCGAATATATTATTGTACTAACTTGTTTTTTTTCGATGTTTTCTTCTTTTTCCCTTTATTCCTCTTTTCTTTGCATTTATTTTTTGCATCATACCATAACATATTGTTGATTCAAGAATAGTCCAATTTAGAGGACATTCGATATAGGAGAGAAGTTTGTGATGCCGAGAGCGATAATGCTACAATATCGAGTTGGGCCAAATGAAGACCCATCGAGGAAAGAGAACTTGACGAGGAGACATATTTCAGAGGTAGAAACGGAATATATTGGATGCAGAGGCGGATCCTCATTGAAACCATTGGGGGTTACGCCCCCCAAAGTTTGAAAATTTTACATTTAGCCCCTTTAAATTTTCAGAAATTTTAATTTGGCACTTCCAAAATTTTTTAAAAAACTTATTATTGTATTTTAAAATTTTTAAATAATTTCAATTAAATTCCTTTCTATTTTTTTAAATGGAGTCTTGATAAGTTTCAATTCTTTTTCGAAAATTTTAGTTAAATTCCTACATTTTTATGAAAATTTTGAATTAAACCCTTCAAAATCATTGGAAATTTTAATTTAAGCCTCCAAAATTTTCATAAATTTTAAATAGGCCTCTTGTAATTGGATCGTCAAGATTCTCCCTGGAGAAGGGATTCTTGTCTGCATTTTGCCGTGGATCTTTCGAACAATATAAAAGAAGACCGACGAGGTCGCCTATTGAACCGGAGATGACGCTAAAACGAGGAATACGAGCTTTGCCTCATGAAGTCAAGATTTGAAGAAAAAGAGCTAACCATTATTTGTAATTCATTTTCGGCTTCTTGCAATCAGATATCTTCTCCGTTAAACATAAGTCTTTCTAAGGATTGTTCGAGAATCAACACCTTTTTTGCATTCATTCTTGCATTATGACATATTTATGTTGCCTCATACATTTTTATGATGTAGCTATTCATATTTTGCTATTATTTAAGTCTCTAATTTTGTTTAGTAAAGCATTCATGTGTAGTCATTGCATCATTTTTTGGTGCCACTTGGGAGGGGTACTCGCTTCAAAGAGCATAACTTCTCATTAGTACAACCGAGAACCACTTGTGATTGGCGGCGTCGACTGTTCCATAACCTATTAGTTGTGGGTTGATCAAGCTTTTAGTTCTTCAGAGAAGAAAGAGAAATAAAGGACTTACATCTTAGCCCAACTACTATTACTCATCGGGATTGATTTGCTAAGTTGCCACAAGCTTCGACTTGAAATGCCACTGCTCGAGAAGAAAATTTAACACAATGGGGCATCTGCAAGCCACCCTATATAACTGAGAACAAACCTTGGAGATGATCATGTTGTTGGCGTTTGGCAAGTCCAGCAGAAATGATGGCGTAACGTTGCTTAAACACAGTAAAGTTTAAGACAATGGATAATTCAAATGTCCATCAAAAATCTATTTTTACGAATGGTTAAAGGAAAATAAATCCTTTGGAAAAATCCAATGTCATGATTGGTATAAACTGATTGTGCCCAGGGGAATGGTACAGCTAGACTGTAGCAAACGGCTATCGGTAAAGGCAACTCAAAATCGTTGATCCCTGTGCATTTGGGAAAATACAAAAGAAATCTATGAGATAAGCTGTAGATTTTTTTTAAAATCAAATATCATAGTGTAATTATTTTTGTCATAGTAAAAATTTCATTTTGTTATTTAGAAAACCTTTTTTGCATTATTTGATTTTTATACATTTCATACATTGCTATGGGATAGTTTTGCCTTCCCACACATACCTGTACATATCATTTTTTATTAGGAACCTAAATATTAATTACAAAAGTAACTTTAATTCTGAGCAGCCTATGTTTAAAGGAAAGTGAATACTACAAGGACACTGCAAGTGTGAACATCTTATGTTCTATTTAGGGAGACGAAATAAACAAACTAGTGTTCAGAAAATGGGAAGATCCTATTGAGTGAATTCCCCTCTCAGACATATGTTGTTTAAGATCCTTGAATCGAGTGTTGACCCTAAACTTCTACCCCTGAAGACTATTTTGATATCTATGTATGGGATGACGAGTGGCATTCCTTCACTTCCCTTCACATATAAGAAAAAATATCCATTTGTTGTCCCCTTTGAGCTTGATCGTTTCTTTTTGTTGGAACCCAAACCAAGGATCACCCCTACACTGGGGGCAAAAAGGACAGGGATTTTGTTCGTGAATTAAAGTCGCCCAGTTTTGACCACATTACAAAGATAGTGCTTCATGAATTAAAGAGGAAATGAACTCTAGAGTGAAAACCCAAAAATGGGCAGTCTAGAGCGATCCAATGAATATATTACTCTATGTGAGTATACCCCAATTCAAGCGATACATGAATAAGGTTTTAATTGGAAATTTATACAAACTTTGGTGGATCGATCACCTTTGAAATACACATCAATGCCAAGCTAAGACGCAAATCGGTCTATATCTATACATTCTAAAGCTACAAGAGAAGGAAATGAACTCTATGGTGAAAACCCAGAAGTGGGAAGTCTAGAGCGATCCAAGAAATAAATCAAAGATGTTTTTTTCATTTGAGCACATTCCGATCAACAAGTGCAGAGAAGATATGATCCTTGGTTTCATCACCCTTAAACACTTATTTGGGCCTATGTATCATTTCTTTTATAGCTGTGAACCATAGCCTACATTAAAAGCCTACAAAGACCATTCCGATCATATGCGAATATCTGAGTTGGATATTTTTTTCTTCAGATCACATCCCGCCTATAGGGGTTAACCTTTTTTAGGGAATGTCAAACTTTGAGTGTCTAATCGACACCTAAATGAGGGAAGGATGAGGCATGGTGAGTTAGTGGGGTCAAGAGAGCCACTTAAATGGGATAGAAATTAGGTATGTAAAATGTTCCTCTCAGAAGCCTAATGGTCATGAAAGGACTTAACATGTACATGTGTCGCCGCAACCCTCGCGGTCCTTTAAACATAAGTTTCACTTAAGCTGATCTTTGTCAATTTGAAACAAAAGGGCTATTGCACTTAATATTCGGATGTTTAATTTTGATCATATTTTCAAAGGTTCATTTTTTTCAAATTTAATTATTTTCTCTAGCTCATCTTCATAAGTTTTTAAATTGAAATGAGCTCAAAGCATTTTTTTGCCATAAATTTTGAAAATAGGGAAGACTTTACATGATATTTTTGCATTAAAATAAGATGTTTAAACTCATAATAAGTTTTTGCATTAAAATGAGTTAAAAGTATTTCCTCGCCTTAAGTGCCAAGAGAGGGGCAACACTTTACATCACAGATTCATGAATGAGAAAATTAATGGGATGCCATTGTCCACATGAAGAGATTGTTTGTACATAGGAGTCCAAATCTGTATGGACCAAAGAGGGTACAGAGCCTAAATTTTTTTACTATTAAACAAGCTAAAAATTAATTCAAAGAGAACAAAAGTAACAACAAAATTTTGGAGCAAATTTTGTTGGGGCAAGAAGATGGCCAATCCATTCAATGGCAGAGACATATCAGCACCAGAACTCAAAGACATTAAATTAAGAGAATTTGAAAAGCTTTGGAACAATGAGATATGCAAAGATTTGAACCCGACTTTAAGATAGGTTATATTAGCTACAGAAAGAGCTTTATTACATGATACCTTGAGCTTCCTCGAAGATGAGCTCACCCTAAGTGGTCCTTAGTTTGCATTATTCATACATCATGAGTAGTTAGATATCCTTAAGTTAGGGGCATGCTGACCCACATCATTAATTTATTTTGTCTATTTTTAGAAAAAATCATTAAAGACATCAATTGAGGAATGAAGAAATTCATAATGAGAAGAACATCTTCAAACCTCAGAGAATGAAGAATTTTAAATAAGAAGAACAGCTTCAGACTCCAAACTTTGGCAGAAGATTGAAGAAATTCATAATGAGAAGAACAACTTCAACCTTCAATAATTTTAATTGAGGAATGAAGAATTTCAAAAGAGAAGAACAACTTCAGACCTCGGAGAATGGTGAATTTTAAATGAGAAGAACAACTTCAGACTCTAAACTTTGGTAGAAGATTGAAGAATTTCTTAATTAGAATAATAGCTTCAAGCTTCAGGCAACCAGTAAGACCTTCAGTGCATCGTTTTATATTGTTTGAGCATCTGTAAGACCTTCAGTGTATGGCTTTAAAATAGTTCAGTCATCTGTAGGACCTCCAGTGCAGGGTGATTCGAGTAACCAGTAACACCATCAGTGCATGGTATTAAAACCTTCAGACCATCAGTAAGACCTCCAATGCTTGGTGATTTAGGGAAATTAGTATCTGTCGACTTTTGCTAAAACTTGGCAAATAATTGAATATTTAGTGTAAAAGTGCAAGAAAACAATGCCAAGGTGAGTCTTATGCATACAAGTATACACGGTCAGCAAGTAATACAATAGTAAGCTGAGTATCGAATCCACATGGATTGACCAAGAAATTATTTGCTTAATGTTTACTTGTTTGCAATAAAAATGAAAGTGTTGGAATGATTTGGGTTTTTGATCGAAAGATAGCAAAAACAGAGTAGTGAAAAATAGAAACAGTCTGGCAACGAACGTGTTCAATTGAATGATGAGCGTTGGCAATGGATGCCTGGATTTCACGCTACTTATGCCAGCCTTTAATAACGTCCTACCTTGGTTTTATTATCGAGCAGATTAAAAGTAGTATTGCCTATGTTGATGACAATACCCTAAGTTAACCATGAATAAAGACCTATATGTCTATAGAGAAGATTTTCATTAATTAACTCGATTAAGTGTTAACCTTTAATCCTAAGGGGTAGACTCATTTCCAAAGTAAGTTCATCTACTTGAGCATCTTCTGTCGAAGCTTTTTGCCTTAGTATCTGGCAACTTGTCGTTGCCCTTAAGTCTATTAAGATATTAAGGTGCAATAAGTACACTGTGCCAACTGTCGTATGGTAAAGGATTTGAGAAAATTAATTACTTGCAAATAGAAAATAACGCCAAGGCATTTTCAATGATTAAAAACCAAACATAAATTTAGCATTCATCGTAAACATCCCCCAACCAACTATAAAAGCTTAATTCATGTTTAGGGGGTCCATCCACAAAATATGATCGTATCTTAACATCACCATTCAAATAAAATTAAAACTAAGAGAATAGGCAAGAAGGAAATCCGTCGATGTAGCCCTTTGATTGCTCTAGAGTTCTTAACCTTAGATGGTCAGACCACGTCGCCTCTCGGTTCACCATGGTGCAGTCTCTCTTCTGATTTGATCCCCTCAAGTGGTGGCTTGAGCTCCTTTAAATAGGCTTGCATGGAAACCCTAGGATAAGATTTTTGTAGTTTAAAATTTGAATGCACTAAGGGATAAGATGTGGTATCCTCTTATCCTGATTTGAATCCTAGGGTTGACGTGGTCAGGGTCCAATGACTACTTTGACCGGTCATCGGACATCAATCCTTTGCCAGTCGAGCTTGGCATTGCTGGTCCATCTATGCCAACTACTACTCGGCAATTCTCTTGATTCCTTTCCTGCGTTCTCTGCCAGCGCCTCTTTGCCATGCTTGCCTGCCTATGTCCTGCATCAAAACCAGCAAAACAACCCTTCACACTAGCAACAAAATAGCTCTTAACTCTTTATGCAAATGCATGAATTTTAATAACTAAATGCAAACATGTCTACTTAAAGGCAAGCAAAAGCATGTGAAATAAGCATAAAAATCAGTACTTTTGAGGAGTTAACACCGCCCAAACCTAGCTCATTGCTTGTCCTCAAGTAATGCAACTAAAAATCTAGAGAAACGGAAAAACAAAAAAAGTACCTCGGCAAAAATTGTCATGGTTCTCAACACCTACCAGCTAGCAAAATATTATCCTAGGTTTTTCCTCAGATATTCAGTGTATCAATGGCTAGCATATAAGCAAATTCAAGTGCAACAATATAGTTCTAGTCTAAGGTCATCAAGTGTGCATGAAGTGTAGGCAGTATGCATCAAGTTTACTTAACTCCCCTATTCAAATTTACTACCCAAACTCAGAATTTTTATATATATAATATTTTCTCTTTTTTTCTTTATTTTCCAATGGTGTTTTTACGCTGGCAATTGATTAGGGTTGCGTCATGTATTGTTTGGCGTAAGACATAAGAGGGAGCAAACCACGAATACACACGTTAATCTAGATTACATCACGAAGCTAACCTATTTCAATTATACCCTAAAGTTATGTTGGCTTGAAAACTAAGAGGGAGCAAACAACGAAGACCCAATTTAATTATTTTCCCTAAGGTAAAGGAGTGTTCTCAAAACAATTTAGCTTTTAACAAAACATTGTAGCCTTATTCTTTCTTTCTACCCTGGTATTTTTTCTCTCTTTTTTTTGAGTTTAGTTTCAAGCGAACCTAAGTTTGTTTTGCAGACTAGATGCATACCACATATAGAGTGAAACTAAAGTTCCCTAAACTAGAGTTCAATTGCCAAGCTACTTGGAAATGCTTACCTTCTAGAATAGAAGTTCTAAATTCTAGTTTCTTCATCGGATAGATAATCTATTACAACTTCTCCTAAACTAGCAGTGTTGTAACAAGTATAAAATTAACCGAGGCAGTTTTTTTAGCCGTTTGGTATGCATGTGATAAATGGAAAACATAATGTAAACTGAAATATAAACATGAATTTCATGGCAATATACGTAAAGCAACCCACACTCTCAAACCTAAGGTGTGCATTGTCCTCAATGCGTGAAAACAACACATATATACAGATAAAATTTAAAATACATGAACATGCGAATAAGAATGAAATAAAATGCAAGGAGTTTAAGAGGATGATGACTCCCCTTTGGAGGGATCTTGTAATGCCCCGATTTTGGGCCTAATATTTTCCTAGTGGTTTAGAAAGTCCGGTGGACCGAGATTAGAGATTCGAGTTAGATTCGAGATTAAAATTGTAACAAATAATTTTGGTGCGAGAAAAATATGGGAAAATATCTAAAAATAATTATTTAATATATGGATATTTTTGGTAAAGTCAATTTTGGGAAATTAATTTTGGAAATTGGACATTTTGGCTAGTGACCAAAATGCAAAGATTGAAAACTATTTTTAGTGACTATTTTGAAAAAGGGTCAAAACTTAGAATCTTTAAGGATCTATTTTACCAAACTTTAATATCATGTTTTCCTCCCAATTAGGATTATTTTAAAAGTGTTTTAAGTGGATAATTAAAAGGGAATTAACTAAAAAGTAGTTATTTTCTTAAAACCAAAAGTTACGTAACTTTTCTATCAAACTTTTCTCTCAAAATTCTTCAGCCAAACACCCACTCTTTCATCCAAAATCTGAGGTAATACTCTTGATTTCTTAATTTTTTGATTCCTAACTGATTCTTTAACCTTGTTTTGCAAAATCTCATTGAATTTCTTTGTTTTCAAGATCTAAAACATCTAATTGAGGGGGAAATCACTCATTAGAGGTAAGGTTCATTCTTCTCCTCTAATGAATGGTTCTTTACTAAAATTTCCAAGTATTTGATCCTTGTTTACTATTTTCTAATGGGTTTTGATGAGCTAATTGTGGAAATTGCTTTAATCAAGGTTTAATTGATGAGAACAAGAGATTTCTATTTTGGATCTGTTTGTTGGGTTCTTGATGGGTTATAATCATAATTTTGATGTTTTATAATGTTGATAAGTTGGTTTTAATATTGGAATCCCGCAGCTATATGAATCTCTAATTTTTTAGGTTGATAGTAGTGTGATTTTGAGGAGTTGTGGTGGTTAATTGAATGCTGGAGATGTAAGGATATTTGAGAAGTGTTTTTAGATGTTAATTGATGCTAATGAGGTGTTGAAATGTTTGATTATGGGTGGGTAAAGTTTAGAAGAGGTTTGTTGTTAGTTTTGGGAGTTGTGGAGTAGTTTTTTGTAAGTGATGTTGAGGTTTGGTGTTGTAGTGATGTTGATTGCATTTTGATGCAATGTGCCTATCTTTTTGTGTGCTTAAAAGTAGTTGAACGTGAGTTTTAAAAGCTTTAGAGGTGTGCTTGTCACATCAGCAAGTGAGGCGTTGCGAGTCGATGAGTGAAAACGTATTTTCAACTTTACAAAGGTTTGAAAGTTGTCTTTGGGGGTTTAGATTGAACTTGAAATGCTGATCTAAACTCAGAAGTAAGTAAAGGATGAATTCTCTCTAGAACTCGGTTTTGGTGATAGTTTGATGCACTTGTTTTACATGTTTTGATTACTCACTGTTTATGCATATATTGAGCATGGTTTAATGCTGGAAATTGGTTTCAAAATGATGATAATGAATTTGGGAATAATGCATGATTTGTTAATGTTCATAAACATTGTTTAATGCAAAGGTTGATACATTGGTTTAATGGTTTTGGTAGATGCATAAGAAAACAGTGAGTTGATGATGTTGAAATGAATTATATTGGCAAGTGATGTTATGAAATGGTTTGAAAATGAAATCGGATA
Organism: Hibiscus mutabilis; assembly: GCA_019671005.1. Taxonomy (NCBI): domain Eukaryota; kingdom Viridiplantae; phylum Streptophyta; class Magnoliopsida; order Malvales; family Malvaceae; genus Hibiscus; species Hibiscus mutabilis. The sequence continues at coordinate 21,723,351 of CM033753.1, read as the reverse complement.
TAGTTGGTTGGCCATAGGACTGATAGTGCACTATAATAAGTCACATTGGATGTCGAGGGGTTTATACGGTGTACTGAATACTCCATCCAAGTACCCTAATAGTTGAGGGGTTTATGTGTACCGAAGACTCTCGTTATTGGACTAAACATCGTACCGATGAGTGGTGTTGAGGGGTTTATGAGTACTGAATACTCCACCACGTGTGTCACAATAGTAGAGGGGTTTATATGTGCCGAATACTCATGTGTGTGAACCTTGGGCTACCAGTAGATTGTTTGTTAAGTGTTGAGGGAGCACTTGTTGAATCTGTGTATCCGATGTTACGTTTTGGTAAATAGAACTTGGTAAATGATCACTTGGAAGCCAATATAATTGTTTATGCATCTTGAGATGGATTATGTTGTTTAATGTGATTTAAACATGTTTTACTCTTTGAGCCTTGCATTGGTAGTATGCATGGAAAAGCTTAAATTGAGGGTAGCAAAAGGGATTTTGTTGTGGGATCCATGATACATGTTGCATATGGTTTAATATGTTGTTTTGAAATGTTAAGTACATGGTTTTGGTAAGGCTTGATAATGTTATGATGGTTTAAAAGAGCTTCTAAATGTATTTTACAAATGTATTGAGATGTGGTTTTAAAATACATTGATGATGGTTGTTGTTTGAGCATTCCTCACTAAGCCTGGTGTGCTTAAGCTCTCTTTTTCCATCAATGCAGAAAACTAAGGTTTGAGGTAGCAAAGAAGCGAGGAAGGAAATTCCAAGACTTGAACTCAAAGTATGGTTTGGATATTAAAGAGTAGTAATAATGGCAATGTGTCGATTAAGGTTTTAGGAGATTTATGATGAACTCCATGTTGTTGCAAGTTATATTTGTTGATTTGGACATGTAATATGTTTTAAGCGTTTGGATTATGGTTGGATTGGTGCTTTGGATGTGGACTAGGAAGCATGCCTCTAGATTTGATTGCTTGAGTATGCTAGTTAAGCTAGGATGGCTTTTTGTGATGATATAATGTTGATTAAACATGTGGATGATGTTTGGAGATGATTAACTAAGTGTTAATGTGGTTTGGAATAAGCCAAAGTGTCATATGTTGGACCTAGAGGTCATTATAGGCCTCTGCGTACTAGTACGGGTACCTCAAATTTCAGTCTGCGGGACCTGAGAGGCTCAAACTACCGAAAATAAGTCTAGCGTACCAGTACGCTTAGCCACGGTATTGGTACGCATTGAGAGAAAATAGGCATAAGTGTCGGTACACGGGCCAGCGTACTGAAACAACCCTTTGATTTTAACTAGCCGTATCGATACGCAAGGTACCGTATCGGTATGGGCTCTAGCTACTGTAATTCTAAGATTTCAAAACAACAAAGGGAGGATCGGTACGGGTCAACATCGTATCGGTACAGTTTGGTTAACATCCCGTATCAATAAGCGATATAAGTGTATCGGTGCAGAGAGTTGTTAAATCTATTATGTTGTATTAGTACGGGCCTTCCCTGTATTGGTGCACTGCGTTGAATCTGTGTTTATTTGTGCTGAAGTTTGGAAATCTTGTAATTTGGTCCCTGTTGTTATGATTGGAATTGGTTGAACTCTAATGATTGTTTTGAATTGAAAGTTAACCTTTTAGCATGAAATGGAACTAATTAAAGGTTGGTAAATTCAATTGTATTAAAGGCCTTGCAATTTGTAAAGTGTGTGTTTTGGTTATTAAAGTTTTACATTGTGCAATTGATTCTCGTTTTGAAGTCTGATCAATATGAAAAGTTACTACTGTATCGTGCTCGTATAAGACTCTAATAAAGCGCATCTAAATAAGATAAAAAGAAAAAAATGGGTTTGATTTAGGGTTTTAGCTTGGGTTTGCTTCGGCAAACCAAATGTAGTCCTTTTAACCTAGTTTCGGCTAAGCCGGGCTAAGGGGGTTATAGCTCTGTCCATGAAACACGTGTTTTCCTTTTGATAAAGCTCCCTCGACTGGGAGCCATATACGTCTTGTGCTTAAGGCTAGGCTTTGATGCTGCTGCGAAAGCTCCAAGGTTATGGAGAACTTTCTTAATGATCTTCACCGGCTCAGAGGCAGCTGAGACATCAAAGGCAGCAGATGAGGCAAGTGCTGCAGGCGTGGAATCAGTCTTGGCATGGCTTTGATTTCCTTTATCTTCAAATTCAAGTGGTGTATCAGTTCTGGAATATTCAACTTGTACTAGAGAAACTGGAACGGTGGCATCAGATTGTGTCAGAGTATGGACAGAGTGAGAACTGACTGGCATGTCATCCTTGGCAAGGAGGTTAGTAGGGAACTTAGGGAATACTGGCAGTGTTTGTGTGGATATGCCTTCAAGGGTTTTTTTTCATAGAACAGTCCTTGGTATACACATATTGCCAAAACAGCGAGTTCTACTCCTTAGATTTCTCAAACTTTTAAAGGATGATCTCCTGGCATTGGTAGACCTGGGAAAGCATTTCCATTGATTCAACTGGCATCAGAGTCACAGGTTCTACCTTTGTCACCTTTGCCTTTGGCACAGACTCGACCGTCTTTTGCTTGCCTTTCTCCTTTGTTTTTGTGGCAGTCAACTGTCTCTATATGGCAGTAGTTATGGTGGTCCCCTTGCTCTTTTGAATATTGTCTGAATCGACCTATGGCATGTCGTGATGTATGTAAATGGTAAAGATTAGAGAGGGAAACTTCTATTGCACTTACCAGTACACTTAAAAGTATCTTTGATGATAAGCCGTCCAACATTAATCTTGCTGTCAGACATGATAGAGTGTAGTAGTGCCAATCTTTCCTCTGAAATTGTCTCATTGTGGGTAGTCGTCATCAAGTTTTCCTTCAATAAGTGATTCCAGCCCTATGGCTGAGACTTGAATGCCAACCGTTTTGCAGTTCGATGTCATTTTCATGACACGTTCCATTGGGTGTCGTCCTCACACAGTTCCTTCAATATCATCTTCCTCTTAGCATCGTCCAAAGATTTTGCAAACTTGGTGTGTTCTTCCTCTGTTCCATCCAAAGAAAACCTTTCATTTATATAACCTTCATCAAAATCAACACACTTACCTCGCACCATCAAGAAGGGTGAGTCTTTGGTCGTAAGATGATCATAGAATTCTCGAACGATGTTAGCATGGACTTCCCCTGGTGGTTGGCAAAATTTCTCCCAGTCATGTGTCTTTATCACCTTAACAAATTCTAGGGAATAGCCCAAGTTGGGTTTGTTCTTGAACTCGAAACCCTTCTCATAGCAGAAGGTTCTTGATTCGAAATTCTCCTCATACTTTTTGTAGATCTCTTCATTGAAAAAGATCTTGAAGGGTGTTGAAGAAGATGCAATAAAAATCTCTTGAAAACTCGAGTGGTTTTTTTGAAAATAGGGATTCAAATTTTTCTTTTCTTTCTTGATAAAGACAATGGAAGAAAGGCTGAAAAGTCTGCAGCTAAGAATCGGTTAGGGTTTAAGTAGATGAAGGGGTAAATGGTTGAGTGTTTTAAATGGTGTTCTCAATTTGGCCGATTGAGTAGGGATAATGATAAGGATTTAGCGTGTTTGGGGAAGATAAACTGTGATATGATAAGAGGTAAAGTGATAAGACGACGCGGGAAGAGATAAAGTGATAAGGTGATTAGGTTAAAATTTGAATTTCAACTTTTTCACCTTGGGTGACTATGTTAAAATTCAACATTTAGCAAAAAATTTCAATCTTTCTTGGGCCGAGCTCTATAAAGCCTTGGGCGGCTAAGATAAATCTCCTATTTGAATTTTTTTACAGTCCCATGCCAATCCCTTTCCTTGGCATTCTGTCTGGCAACAAATTCATGTGTCCACTTAACAAAATCCTTTCAACGCAGCAAAAGAAAAAATAAAAAAATATTAAAAAAAACTAACCTAATATATACAAAAATCAAACTATGATGATGACGTTCACGGGACCTCTGCCAAGAGGACAACCTCTTTGGCATCATTGTCAGTTCCTTCCAAATAGTGTTTCAATCTTTGGCCGTTTACTTTGAAAATTGTTCCCGTTTTCAAATCCTTGATATCAACTACTCCATGAGCATATGCCATGTGGTTTCACAGCTTCAAAAGGTCATGACCATCTAGACTTGAGCTTACCTGGAAACAACTTTAGCCTCGAGTAAAATAACAAGACACGTTGGCCTACCTCAAATTGCCTTTGCAATATCATATTGTCATGCCAACGTTTTTTTCTTTATTTATAGATTCTAGCATTCTCATAAGCTTGCGTTCTGAATTCCTCTAATTTGTTTATGAACAATGAACGTTTTGCACCGGAAGCTCTCCACTCCATGTTAAGCTTTTCGATTGCCCAATAAGCTCTATACTCTAATTCCACTGGCAAGTGGCATGCCTTCCCAAGCACGAGTCTATAAGGAGAAGTTCCTAACGGAGTCTTAAAGGTTGTTCTATAAGCCCACAAGGAATTATCTTGTCTCAAAGGCTAGTCCTTCCTCGTTAGATTCACAATTTTTTTCAGAATGTTCTTGATTTCTTTGTTTGAGATCTCCGCTTGGCCATTTGTTTGGGGATGGTAAGTTGTGGTAATACGTTGCTGGATTTCATACCTGCACAGAGTTTTAGAGATTAAATTGCACTTAAAATGCGTACCTTCATCATGAATGATGGCTCTAGGAGCACCGAATCTAGTAAAGATATGGTTATGAAAAAACCTGGCAACAGCCTTGGCATCATTTGTTGGCAAAGACACCACTTCTACCCATTTTGAAACGTATTCAACAGCCACAAGGTATATAGGTTCCCGAATTATGTGGAAGGGACCCATGAAGTTTATTTCCCATATGCCAAATGGCTCCACTAGCATAATATTCGAGAGCAGCAATTGGTGTCTACTAGAGATGTTGCTCATCCGCTGGCATCAATCGCATGCCTTGGCAAAGTAATGAGCGTCTTTAAACAGTGTAGGCCAAAAAAATCTAAATTGCAACACCTTAGCAGTGGTCTTTATTTCAGCAAAGTGTCCTCTAATGGGCTACACGACATAACTGCAAAATGTTGGTTGTTCCTCATCCGGCACATATCGACGGATCAATTGGTCGGCACATTGTTTGAACAAAATTGGCTCATCCCAATAATATTTCTTACCATGTAATTGACTATGTTAGCTTACCATGGAAAAGAATCAACTGCAAGTAAGTATTCATCAGGGAATTCATCTCTAATGGTAGTGGCTCTCCCTTTCTCAAGGTGATGCTCTAATCATGATAAATGGTCAGTTACCAAGTTCTCACTCCCCTTCTTGTCTCTAATCTCAATATCAAATTCTTGTAGCAAAAGCGTCCATCGAATAAGTCTGGGCTTGGCATTTTTTTCCAAGAGCTATTTTAATGTCGAGTGACCTGTATACACCACAACTTTGTTACCTACTAAGTAAGATCTAAACTTGTCAAATGCAAATACAACCACGAGAAATTATTTCTCGGTAGTGGTGTAGTTGAGTTGGGATTCATTCAATGTTTGGCTAGCACAGTAAATGGTATGAAAAATCTTGCCAGGCCTCTGTCCTAACACAGCTCCAACAGCATAATCGATGGCATCACATATGAGCTCAAAAGGCTTATTCCAGTCCGGTGCCACGACTATGGGGGCATTAATCAATATGCCCTTAAGTTCCTAAAATGCTTTTAAAAAAGAATCATCAAACACAAAAGTGGCATTTTGTTCTAAAAGCAAGCATAAAGGTTTAAAAGTTTTTGAGAAATCTTTAATGAACCGACGATAAAAACATGTATGTCCTAAAAAACTTTTGATACGTTTTACACTTGTAAGAGGTGGCAACTGTTTGATTACGTCCACCTTCGCCTTGTCTACTTCCAGGTCTCTCTTGGTTACTTTGTGACCAAGAACTATGTCTTCCTTCACCATGAAATGGCATTTTTCCCGGTTCAAGACCAGGTTAGTATCAATACATCTCCTCAAAACAAGCTCTAGACTCTGAAGGCATTCCTCGAATGTTTTTTCAAACATTAAGAAATCATCCATGAAAACTTCTAGGTTGTTCTCAATCATGTCAGAGAAAATAGACATCATACATCGTTGGAATGTTGTTGGAGCATTACACAGTCCAAAAGGGATTCCCCTAAAGGCGAATGTCCCATATGGACAAGGGAATGCGGTTTTCTCCTAATCCTCTAGAGCGATGGTAATCTGATTATAACCTGATTAGCCGTCTAGGAAGTAATAGTACGTCTTCCTGCCAGTCTATCCAACATTTGATTGATGAAGGGCAAGGGGAATTGATCTTTCTTGGTGGCATTATTCAGCTTCCTATAGTCCATGCACACTCTCCACTAGGTAATAGTTCTGGAAGGAATCAACCCATCCTTTGTTGTTTTGAACTATGGTCATGCCACTTTTCTTTGGCACACATTGCACCGGGCTGACCCAAGAGCTGTCAGAAATGGGATAGACCTACGAGCTGTCAGAAATAGGATAGATTATCCCGGCATCTATCCACTTGATAATTTATTTCTTAACTACCTCTTTCATGCTCGGGTTCAGTCTTCTCCAGCCCTTATTGTTTTACCATGATATTCTTCCAAGATTGTTTTGTGCATGCAAATAGTGGGGCTTATTCTTTGGATATCAGCCAAGGTCTATCCAAGAGCTTGCTTATATTTGCTTAAGATTTCCAGCAATCTTTCCTCCTGATCATTAGATAGATCAACAACAATGATCACTGGCAGACTAGAGTATTTACCTAAGTAGGCATACCTGAGGTGGTCTGGTAACGATTTCATTTCCAATTCTGATGGCTCCTCGACAGATGGTTTAGATGCCTTGATTTCTTTGCCCATCAGCTCCAATTGCACTGGCTGTCCAAAGTAATTAGTAACTTCATTCTCTAACGTTGGTCCTTCAGTGTCTTTATTCATCTTAATTTCATCATCTCGTTCTCTGGCGTCATCTTCTGTGTCTTGGCACAGTTGTGCCACGTCTATAGTGAAAATGGACTTCATCATCTCATCAACTTGGTATTCCTCTGGTTTATCTGCACATTTAAGAGCTTGAAATACATTAAGCATAACATGCTGGTCATTCATGCGCATAGTAAGTTCACATTTATGAACATCAATTAAGGCTCTACCTGTGGCAAAGAATGATCTGCCCAATATGATTGGGATATTCATGTCTGCCTCATAATCTAAAATGATAAAATTATCTGGAAATATAAATTTATCTACCTTTACCAGCACATCTTCAATCTTACCCTTAGAATGTGAAAACGATCGGTCTGTCATCTAAAATGTTACGGTGGTAGGCCTTACTTTGATGCCGAGCTTTTTGAAAACAGACATTGGCATCAAATTGATACTGGCTCCCAGGTCATACAGTGCTTTACCCATGAATGTGTTGCCAATGGTACAAGGAATAGTAAAACTTTCCAGATCTTTCAGCTTAGGTGGCAATCGATTGAGTATCATAGCACTGCATCCCTCAGTGAGAGCTACAGTCTCAAAATCACTCAATTTTATCTTTTTGGAAAAAATGTCATTCATGAATTTAACATAATTGGGCATTTTCTCAAGAGCTTCTACTAACGACATGTTAATTTGCAACTGCTTCAGAACTTCCAAGAAGCACTTAAATTGCTGATTCTGCTTGTGCTTCTGCAATCTTTCTAGAAACAGTAGAGGTGGGTAAGCAAATGTTGACTCTGCCGACTTTGCTAAGGGTTTACTGGCATCCTACTGAGGTTTGGCATCACTTATGTCAACTTCTTTCTTCTCTGCACCTTTTGGTTCATCTACTGGTCCTTTTGTAACGCCCTAAAAATGGGCCTAGATGTGAATCGAGTTGGACCGGAGGTTCAAGAGAACCGGTTTAGGCAATTTGAATAGTTTTGGGAAAATAAATTAAAAATTGATTTTTGAGGTAAAATAAAATATGAAAAAATGCTCTAAATTACTTAATTAATATTTTAAGTGAATTGGTGAAGTCAATTGAGGAAATTAAATCTGATTTTTAGACATTTTAGTCTAGTGACTAAATTGAAAGTTTTCAAAACTATTTTTGGTAACTAAATCGAAAAAGGATCAAAACTTAGAATCTTTAAGGAGCTATTTGACCATTCTTTTTCAACAGATTTCTCTCTTAATTTAGTCAATTTTTAAAGTATTTTAAAAGGTTTTTATAATTGGATAAAAGAGGTTTTAATTAAAAATATCTTTATTTTCCTAAAAACACTTTCTCACTTAACTACTTTTGTCAAAATCTTTTCTCTCAACTTTCTCAGCAACCAAACTGAGATTTCTACTTCTAAATATCCAAGAATCATTCTTTATTGATTTCCTTTTTTATTTCTTCAAATACATTTGCAATTCTCTTTGGATTTCATCAAAGCTTGGCCAATTAAGGAGAAATCAGCAATTATAGGTGATTTTCTTTTCTCTCCTCTAATTAAATGTTCTTTAATGAAATTCCCAAGTTCTTGATCCTTTTTTGTTGATTTATATTGTGGAATTGTGATTTAAACATTTATTTATCAATTAAATTGAGTTTTCTTAGGAAATTAAGGAAAGATGAATTGGATCTGTTTTGGTGATGGATTTAATTGATTTACGTCTTAAATTAGATGTGCTTTAATGTTGAAAGGATTGATTAATCAATGGAATCCCGAAACTATAAGGATTGCTAGTTTTTAGGTTATTTATAGTTGGTTTTGGTGTGATCTGGTTGTTGTGATGTTTCTGGAGTTATAAGGACATGATTTGGTTGTTGTTGGATGTTAATTGATGCTAGTAATGTGTTAGAATCGTTAGATCTTGGCTGGGCTTTGTTTGAGTAAGGTTTGGTGGTGTTCTTGTTGGTTTTAGGAAGATGTTTGATTGATTTTTGTGAGGTGTTGTTGAGTTTGTTAGTTGCTGGAAAGTTTTGATACAGAGATGTGTTCTTAATCCTCTGTTTTGGTTGGGTAAAGCAGGGGAGTTGAATCCTTTACTTATCGAAGAAGGCGCAGATGTTGCGGAGGCTTGATTCGTGCATCGGTCATCGAGCGTTGGGTTGCTGGTGAGTGGAAAAGTGTTTTACTACTTTTTAAAGGTTTGAAAATGAGTTGTGGGAGATTAGATAAGGTTTGACACACCTACCTAAGATCAAAAGTATCGATTGAGCTATCTCTTTTTTTTGGTATTTTAAAATAAAATCTCATGCACATGTTTATGGTTTTATTACTCACTATATTATACATGTTTTGAAAGTGAAAGATGATGCAAATAATCTTTGATGATGAATTTTGAGAATAGCATATGATTTATGCAAGTGTTTCAAGATTATGGAAATACATGGCTAATGTATTTATGTTGGAATGATTTGATACATATGTAAAACAGTGAGATGATGTTGGTTATTGAATACATTGGCAAGTGGTTGTGTTTAAAATGTTATCAGATATAGTTGACAGGTCATAGGATTGAAAGTGCACTATAAAAAGTCATCTTGTGTGTGTCGAGGGGTGTTAAAGTGTCCGTAATCTCCACCATGAGAACCTCAGTAGTTGAGGTGGGTAAATGTTCCGTTCTCTCCTGCTGGTGGATTAATACATCCAAACCGTAGAGGTGGGTAAATGTTTCGTTACTCTGGTTTGAACCGTTGAGGTGGGCAAGTTTATTGTTACTCCGGTTGATGTATATATGTGAAGTGGTTGTGTGAACCACTTGAGAATCCGTGTATCCGATGAGTTTTATGAAATGTAAGGTTGCTAGTTTTGAGTCACTTGAAAGCCAATATATGAGATAATGTCTCATGAGAAATGGATTATTTTGTATAATTTGATTTATACATGTGTTACTTTTTAAGCTTGTTATAAAGGAGTTGTGGTGTGAAGCTTAAATTGAGGTAGAGATTGAATCCATGATACATGTGTTGAAAATGACTTAAATGTGCATATTTTGAGATGACATGAGAAGCATGAGATGTTTTATCAAGAGATGTATACATGTGATCTAGACAAAATGGTTTTAAATGCATTGATTAGTGTTTTGTGGTTTCCCTCACTAAGCTTATAGCTTACGCTCTCTTTTCCTCATCAATGCAGAGAAATAGCTTTCTTGGGCAGCAGTCAAGCGAGGAAGGATCCAAGGATTTGATACAATTCAAAGTATGGTTTTTAATACATTTTAAGTAGTAATAAGAAGGCAATGTGACCAAGTGGTTTTGGGAGTTGTGTTTTGAGATACTTCCTGATGTAATAGTTTAGATTGTTGTTTTGGACATGTATGATGCTCTTTACTTGTGTTTGAGGGGTTTGGCAAACATTAAGCATGCTTGGGTAGAAATCATGCTCTTAGGTGAATCCTTGAATATGCCATGCTTGGTGTAACCTCTTGATATGTTGCTATGTGTGATGGATGTATGTCAATGATGTTAAATGATGTTTATAGGTTAAGCTAAGGGAGTTAGATTGAGCCAAAGTGTCGTATGTTTGTAGCTTAATGCCATTGTTGTTGTTATTTGTTTGTATATGTATTATTATTAGCAATATTAGTTATTATTAGTAGTATTATTGGGTTATAACTAAAAATGGATCTATAAAATATAAAAACCCAAATATTATTAGGGTTCGGTCCTTATACAAATATTACAAACCCAAATTTAATTACACAGCCCAATCCGAACAAGCCCGTTTAATAACAAAAACCCTAAATATATATATATATCAAAAACCCTAATATACATCATCTTCTTTTGCAGCGGCCAAGGGAGGGCCGTTGCGATCAACCCAAGATGATCCAGTTGGCGCGCGTGCAACACAGTCCATTTTTCCACAAGCCACGTGTCAAGATCCTGAGCAGCCTAGCCTTTTTCCAGATCGCATCCTGCCCGTCCATCTCCTGAATGATCTCAGGTATTGGATCAAATATTATCCAACGGCCAATGATGCTTCTAGATAAGTGGTCACCTCCACCATGACGCCGTACAACCCCCTCATCGGCCTCTCACCAACCGGACGTGCACAAGAGATAGAAAAAAGAGAGGAAATGTCAAAAAAAATCAAATCAAATGAAAAGGGTATTTTATGTATGGGTTTTCCACCAAAACAAGGAGCAAAAAAACTAGCATACATATCAGTCTGTCATTTTTTTGTACTCAGAGAGAGATTTTGAAAGAAATAAAAAAGACATATTTTTGGTAAATCACTTCTCTAGATCTCTTCTCCATACATGCATGTTTACTGTCGAATATAAAAAAATAAAATAAGAAGAAAAAAAGATTTGGAAGGGTCTTTTACCCGCGCCGTGGTCGTCGTCTGGCGACAAGCCTATGGTTCCTTCAAACCATGATGGCGGTTGGGACAGTGGTTGGTGGTCGGTTTCTAGGCATTCAAAGCTTTTTTTGGTTTTTGGGTAGAGAGAAAATAATAGAGGAGGGGGAATGTTTTAGAACACAAAAAATTAAAATGCCAAAAGAGTTCAAACCGGTCTGATTGGGTCTTTTTATAAGTTTTTTATTTTAAAAATGGTAAAACCTCACTCTAAGGACCTCTGTGTTTCTAGATTTTTCACTTTAAGCTTGCTTCATGGTCCAATTGCAGGATCAGCCCTTCTGTGTTTTCAAAAGCTTGCAATTTCGTTCCCAAATTGATCGAAATCAATTTTTAAATGGTGAAATCACCTATTTAGCCATTCCACGTTTTCAATATTTTCAAAACTGTCTTGCCGCATGGGTAAATTACTCTAAGGGTCCTCCTGAGTTCTGGCCAGTTTGTAATCTCGTCCTTAATTTGTGTTTTTATTGTTTTGATTTCTGTCATTCTATTTTATTTTATTTTATTTCAGACCTTTTTTATGTTTTAATTATTTATATCATTTGCTTTTTATTTTATGTCCTTTTTAGCATGTTCACTTTGTTCATCATCTTCATATGGTTTTTTATCGTATTTGTTCATGTTTTTTTAGATGTGTTGTTTCTTTTTATGTTTTAATTTATTTCGTCTGTATGGTATATAAGTTCGTTTTAAATGCTTTGTCTTGGTTTAGTTTTCACGGTGTGCTCATTTGTATTAGTATGAGTTTTATGTTTTTGGGTCATATGTTAGTGTGATGTTTCGTTACATATAATACCATGGTATTTTTAATTTATGCATAAATGGTGTCATATGTTTAGTATCAAGTTAGTCTTTTTTGTGTTAGCATATTGCTTTGATAATTTAGTATTGTATTATATGTCATGGCATGTACATATTATTGTTTTGTAAATTTGATAGGTTCAAGTATGTTATATATGTGTTAGTTTAATTTTAGAGTATGCTATTTCCTTTTCATGCTTTCATGTTTCAAATTGTTTTAGTTTTATGTCTTTTATATTATTATTTGTGTTTACGCTTATGTTCATATTTATGCCTTTGTATTATAATGTTTATGTTTGTAAGCTTTTATTATTACCATGTTGATTTGGATATGCTTTTCACACGTAATATATTTTGTTTCTAAGATTGCATGCGGATATATTATTTTTCAAAGTGGTGCCCTTTTATTTGAGCGTAAACGTGGCCAGTATCAAGCACAGTGATGGTGGTCTATCAGTTTACTCTCGAATAAAGGGGCCCTTAAAATTTACTCGCACTTATAACCGAGTTTTAATCTAATCGTCACTTTAATCTGGAAAATTTAATATTAATAAAGCGGTAATTATTAAATTACCAATTTTGGGCGGTGTGGGGGTGCTAATCCTTCCCATCCATAACCGGCTCCCGAACCCATTTTTTAAAATCTCTGGTTTTACGGTGCCAGGCCTACCTTAGTGGCCGGTGGCGACTCCATTTTTTAAATAAAATATGTTTTTTCTAAAACCCCACGGAAGATTTTTAAATACCCGAAAGACCATCAAACACCTCGAAACCAGTTTTTTTTAGTGTAAGGAAGAGATCGCTACAGATGGCGACTCCGCTGGGGACAGTTCTACTTTTTGTTTTTCAAAAACAAATGAGTGTCAAGCTTTTTAAATAATTATCGCTTTATGAATATCGGAAGTTCCAGATTACAAGTGACTATTAAATTAACATTCGGTTATAATTACGCGTTTATTTTAAGGCATTTAAAATTTGTCATATAAACCGTCCTTTTAAGTGGGGGGAAAACGCTAGTGCTTTCATGAGGATATCGTTCCTCCGTATGGGACTAGCAAAGTACCTTCGGGGCTCGAGTACCTTATGCTTTCGTAAGGATATCGTTCTTTCGTAGGGGCATAAGCGAATGGGTCCCCCTGAATTGAACTCGGTTGAAAGGAGCCTATAATGGGTGATGATCGGGGGCCTTGCTACCCTTAGTAGGGGACAGCAAGGACAATTCGGGTACCTCCTAGCACCAACATTGTATGTAGAGAACATAAAAAACCCACCCTTATAGAGCCATGCGGATAACCTAGGTGTTTTAGACGGGATGTAAATAGGGTTGTTTTGTGTGTTTATCTTATTTAATTTGCCCTTTATTTATGTATTTGTTATTTTTATCCGATACTAACTCATTTCCTTTTTGTTTTGTTTTTGCATATTTCATCGCATTCGCATTACATAAGGTATTGATTCCCGAGTGGTTTCTCCCATAATAGAGATTGTTCATGATGGACCAAGGGTTCTTTGACCTGACGATAGAGGGTTCGATTCCAGAGTTTCATCCCGAGGCTAGATCGGGGACAGTAGAAGAAGGATTGTTCAGAAACTTTAGGTCAGATTCGGCTAGTAGTGTCAGTTCTGGTAACGAGCGAGGTGGAGTACAAGAGTTAAAGAAGAAAATGGATGAGATGATGAACCAGATAAATGCTATGATGAAAGGTAAGCAACCTGTCGGACTTAGAGAAGAATCGATCGAGGATCAGAATGCAGAACATAATGGTCAGAATGTTAAGATAGACAACACCGTTAAATACGATAAGTTGAATCCTTTTGTGATCAATCTCAAGAAACAGACAGGTGGCATATTTGGGGCAGATACCCAGGAAACATAGGCAAGACTAGGAGAAGCCCGAGAATCAAATTACGTAAAGAAGCATTGTCCTATACCTATGAGATACAGCGAGCTACTTCTGTTGCTTATTGAAAGGAATCTTATCATACCGGTGAAGTTTGTACCAAAGAGACCACCTTATCCGAAGGGTTACAACAGTCATATATGGTGCAGCTACCACATAGGGGGTTCGGGTCATTACACTGAGAACTGTAGAGCCTTGAAGGACAGAGTTCAAGATCTTATCAGGATGGGAGTTTTGGGTTTCGAAGAAGGATAACCCCGATTCTACACTGAGCCAGCCATTACCCGAGGGGCAAAGTCGAAAAAGGGTTAATACCCAGTCCAAGTTTCGGGTAACATAGAAGTGGGTCACTCAAGTGAGACAAATTTAGGATTTGAGAGTAAAAGCATCTCAAAAGATGAACTTGCATTTGAGTACGTCCAGCTCAAGCAGGAGAGATATAATATGAGCAAAAAATCAAAGAGTATACAAGACGAGTACCAGAAGTTGCCCTTTGAATTCAAGAACACCGGTCTGGGTGACACCTCTGAAGAATGGGTTAATGGCATGATTCAACTGAGGAACAATTTAGAACGTTGGAAGCGGAAATGCAAGACTAGTAAAAGTTAGAGCCAGATCATTGTCATAGAAGCTGAGAACCAACGTGACATCCTCCAAAGTGAGTTGGAAAGCAGTCTGGCTATGGACAAGATCCTGAAATCAAGTCTGTAGTAGAAAGGGGAGGAATCCCAAGCCTTTCAAATGGAAAACGCAGCACTCAAAGAACAAATAGAAAGGCTCAAGACCTCTTTACGTGCCAACGAGATTCATGTTGAAGCGTACAAAAGGGTTGGGTATGAAAGTTTCAAAGAAGTCACTATCAAGCTGCAAAAGGTTGAGTAAAAGATACATGAGAAAGACAAAGATATGAAGATCGTTATGACTCAAGCGCGACAAGTGGCCCAACATGTAGCAGACTTAGCTGACGCGGCAACGCAGATAAGCCAAAATATGGATCCAGTGTTGGACCGCGAGGGAAAGCTGACGAGACTATTGAATGAGGTCAAGAAATTAGGAGCTAGAGCTCACCGCTATCTGTAAACTCCTAATACCCAATGTAATGAAAGCTTTTGGTCTGAATGAAAGATGTTATATGAGGACAAATCACTTGCGGAATCAATACCTTATTGCATTCAGGCATTGTATTTGCATCACATCCTTTGCATTGTAAAGATTTTATCATTGCATGGCACTTCATCATTTAATTTATGGGGTTCGATGGCATAACTAGTAAAGGAAATGGAACGAACTAAGGAGTTAAAGAATAAAGAAGAAATAGATATTTTCAATACGAGGGAACTCTGCCAGGTCCCTGATTTGGTCATTCCTCCAGATTTCAAGATTCCCAGATTTGCGCAGTATGACGAAACTAGCTGCCCGAAGATTCACTTGACCATGTTTTGCACAAAAATGGAGGGATACATGAAGAATGGAGAGTTGTTGATCCACTAATTCCACGATAGCCTGACGGGACCAGCAACAGTGTGGTATAATCGTTTGAGCAAAAACCAAGTTCGGTCATGGGGTGGCCTTGCTAATGCCTTCTTGAGCCAGTACAAATATGCTTTAGACTTAGCGCCCTATCGTCAGTTTCTTTAGAATGAGAAAATGAGACCAAATAAAAGCTTTAGGGAATATGCACTAAGATGGCAACGTTCGACAACCCAAGTCTAGCCTTCTATAGCAGAAGAAGAGTTGACTCCCATGTTCCATGCAACACTTCCCTCTCCTTTCTTCGATATGATTTTGGAGAAATCAAGAAGCAAATTCGAGGATTTTATGATGATTGGAGAGAGGATAGAATACGCAATCCAAGAAGGAAAATTAGGGTCTAAGTCTAAGGACCAAACTGAAGAGAAGGCAGATGAAGACAAAGAAGTAAATGAGTGTCACCTCCGAGGTTCTCGTGGCCATAAAGGAAGAAGACAGACTGATACTTCGGGGTCATCAAGGAAAATTCCTCGGACGAGTGCAAATTTGGAAGTGTTCAGAGTATCCATCTCAGACATATGGCCTTATTTGGAGAAGGTCGCTATCTTGGTCCCAGACCGATGAAGATTACACCTGATTCATCGGCCCATAGCTTCGACTCAAGTAGCACATGTGAATTCCATATGGGGGCACCAGGGCATCCCACCAGAAAGTGTAGACCTTTACTGGAGGAAATCAAGATGTTGATCAATAATGAGACCTTGACACAAGAATTGATTTAGCAGTGGAGAGCCAAGGATGAGGGGCAAGTTCACATAGTGCTAAAGAAACCAGAGATGTCTCTGCATTAGAAGACTTTCCTAAAGTAATACAAGGGACCAACTTTACTACCTGTGGCCCACATGTGGTAAAGATCTTTTGTGAAAGGGTGTGTGTCATGTTTGTTGATTTTCATTCTAATGAAGAACCTATTTTGCTTAACATACAATGTTCTTGAAAGCACGTGGATGTGTATCTTTTCTCACCATTGTAGGACACTGGATATCAATTGCAAGATGTGACATTAGTTGGATGTTGTGATAACGATGAGGAGTGATCTCCCTAACAGACTCT
The DNA here is from genome assembly GCA_019671005.1 of Hibiscus mutabilis. Taxonomy (NCBI): domain Eukaryota; kingdom Viridiplantae; phylum Streptophyta; class Magnoliopsida; order Malvales; family Malvaceae; genus Hibiscus; species Hibiscus mutabilis. The sequence goes on along the minus strand of CM033753.1, from coordinate 21,706,746 downwards.
GGTCAGCAAAGCAAGACTACTACTCTTTCGATGACTCTCAAGGACAGAAAAGCTCCAAATGTTAACCATGTATAGTTGCTTGAAATTGGAACTCTAAGCGAATCTTCTATGCACTAAAGAGTTAACAATCAAAACAAGATACATGTGTGTAGAATAAAAGAAAATAAAAATATTAAGCACCCCTATGTTCGAAGCCTGGTAATAGGTTTGTTCGGATAAGAGTGTGGAAATTTTGGGGCACTCCGCTGAAGGAATAAGGTTGCAATACACCATCCAAGTCAAGGAACCTTAGCTTCATGAGTGATGGTAATATTTTCAAATTGTGACTATGCCGAGTACCTTGGGGTAATGTTGTCTGCTCCATTGTTGTCTTCAAGACAAAGGACTGTGAAGAGTTAATTTCCCCAAAAATAATGATAAACGCATAAAAGAAAGAAAGAAAGAAAGAAAAAAGAGAATAAAAAGAAAAAAACAAGAAGAAGAAAAAAAGAGAAAAATAAGAAGAAAATAGGAAAGAAGAAAGAATAAGAAAGAAAAAAGAGAGAAATGAACGGTAGCATAAGTATAATTAAACACACACACACACACCTAGAACTTTATTCTTAGAATGATATTTCTACACTCGAGTGGTCAAACAAGTCCACCCTTTTTAAGACAGAGCAAATAATGAGAATTGAGAAAGAGTAGTATTCTGCAGCAACGCGGTAATCATGAGGATAAAACGAGTCATTTGGGAAGACTTCACAGCCTTGAATCACAGCAGCATTCGAAATCCTTATAGACTCAAGCTATGCTTGAAATGATCATTGAACGGTTGAATCTAAGACGCTCTTGCACTTGATATCCAGAGCTCCTATTCTATTGTTTGTTATACTAAGATGCTGATTTCAAGCTCATGTATGTTAATCTAAATGACACTCTTCAGTGGAATGCCAATAAACAAATTGACAATTTAAAGCAACAAAGACTTCCATGTATTGCTTCAGAGATAAGATCCAGAACACAAGGTCACGGATGATATTGGGCATCTAACCAGAGAAATGACCCCTCAATGTATAAGATAAAGATGATGAGAATAGTGTATGTGTTAGACAGCTCGAGAGCAAGAAGCGGGTTTCAGCTATGATGTCTTTGGTCAGTTCAAGGAAATAAAGAACAAACCGGGATGAGAATGAGATTGCGAAATATGGGGAAAGGTAAGAGATAAACATTGATTCTCGAAAGAGTTAAGAACATTAGAAGATGGTTCCCGTCAAGAAGCAGCAAGAAGATTGAATCTAGAAATTAAGTTCAGAACATGAAAGCATTTTGCTCGCCCTGATGATGAAACTGACAAATACTCCAAATGTTGGGTCAAACAATTGAAAGATAGCTGAGCTCATGATTGAGTGGGGTAATGCAGAACATGAAGAATGGTAAGAATCCCTACACAAGAATGATATAGAGATTAGAATGAGCTTATTGGTGAAGTGGGTAGGGACCCCGAAGAAGAAAGATAGTCTCTTGTGCAAAAGAGCAAGAACAGGTATTCAATTGATAAATAAGAGATTGATGAAAATGAAGATCAAAACTGAGCATATTGCAAAAAGAAATGAGATAAAGAAGTCTGAAAATGACTTTTCATGGCATAGGATTTCAAAAAATATTTAAAAGAAAGAGGGGGAAAAGAGGAAAAGAGAAGAAAAAGAGTAAGAAAAAAAGAAAAAAAAAGAAAGAAAGAAAGAAAAAAAAAGGAAAAAAAAGAAGAAGAAGAAAAAGAAAGCATTACATTTCATGCATCATACAGATAGAGACATGTCATTTTTTACTCGTTTTAGATAGGTATTTGAAGAATTATCAAAGAGTTTTAAGAAACATTTTTATTAAAGAAAGATGATGACAGCCATAGTAGCGTGAGGCTAGATGAGGGTAGACATAGTAGCGTAAAGCCATATATTAAGTTCTTTGGGCCATCGGTAAGACCTTTGGGCATGATGATAAGTCCTTCAGGCCACCAGTAAGTCTTTCAAGCATGGTGATAAGATCTTTGGGCCATTAATAAGTCATTCGGGCATGATGCGGCAGCCATAATAGCGTGAGGCCAGATGATGGTAGCCATAGTAGTGTAAAATAGGATATTAAGTCCTTTAGGCCATCATTAAGACTTTCGGGCATGATGATAAGTCCTTCAGGCCACCAGTAAGTCTTTCGAGCATGGTGATAAGACCTTCGGGCCATCAATAAGTCCTTCAGGCATGATGCGGCAGCCATAGTAGTGTGAGGCCAGATGACGGTAGCCATAGTAGCGTGAAGCCAAATATTACATCTTTCGGGCCATCAATAAGTCCTTCGGGCATGATGATAAGACCTTCGGGCCACCAATAAGCCTTTCGAGCATGGTGATAAGTCTTTTGGGCCATCAATAAGACCTTCGGGCATGATGAGGCAGCCATAGTAGCGTGAGGCCAGATAACGGTAGCCATAGTAGCATGAAGCCAGATATTAAGTCCTTTGGGCCATCTATAAGACCTCCAGGCATAATAATAAGACCTTCGGGCCATCAGTAAGTCTTTCGAGCATGGTGATAAGTCTTTCGGGCCATCAATATGACCTTCGGGCATAATGAGGCAGCCATAGTAGCGTAAGGCCAGATAACGGTAGCCATAGTAGCGTGAAGCCAGATATTAAGTCTTTTGGGTCATCAGTAAGGCCTTCGGGCATGATGATAAGACCTTCGGGCCACCAGTAAGTCTTTTGAGCATGGTGATAAGTCCTTCGGGCCATTAATAAGTCCTTATGGCATGATGCGACAGCCATAAGTAGCGTGAGGCCAGATGAAGGCAGCCATAGTAGCGTGAGGCTAGATGACGGTAGCCATAGTAGTGTAAAGCCATATATTAAGCCCTTCAGACCATCAGTAAGACCTTCGGGCATGATGATAAGACATCTGGGCCATCAGTAAGTCTTTCGAGCATGGTGATAAGTCTTTCAGGCAATCAATAAGTCCTACAAGCATGATACGGTAGCCTTAGTAGCGTGAGTATAGAAAGATCAATATCTAATTTGGCGTAAATCCCAAATTTAAAGATAAAAGTTCTATATAGGAAAGCCTATAGCTTCATGATCGGAAGGTGAAAAAGTTTTATATAGGAAGAACTTACGAGCCTGAAGATTCGATCGAGGAAAAGTGGAGAGTTCCAGAAGAACACATGATTCCGAAGCTACAAATGGGGAAGTCGGATAAAAATGAGTGCTTTTGGTCTTTACTTTGTTCTCGTTTCACAAGTACAAGCAAAGAGGGGCAACTGTAATCACTCATTTTTATCCGGTTTGTAAATATTGTGTTAGTATAGTAATTAATAGATGTTATTATTATTGCATGTATGCATATGTTATATTAGTATATGTGTTAATTATGTATGTGTGGTTAATATGTGTGTGATATGTGTGAGTGCATGTATCTTATAAATATTATGTATGTGTACGTGTTAATATTTATTATGGTATATGTGTACCACATGTATGTGTATATTTTATATATGCATTGTTCGTATATGTATAATATGTGTGAACAAATGTATATGCTTGTGTGTTGTGTGTTTAAATGCATGTAATATGTATATTAATTTGCATGTATGCTTGTATGTACATATATATGTTTGCATGAATGTATGTTAATTTGCATTCATGTATGTTAATTCGTATGTTTGTAGCTTAATGCCATTGCTGCTGTTATTTGTTTGTATACGTATTATTATTAGCAATATTAGTTATTATTAGTAGTAGTATTGGGTTAGAACTAAAAATGGATCTGTAAAATATAAAAACCCAAATATTATTAGGGTCCAGTCCTTATACAAATATTACAAACCCAAATTTAATTACACAGCCTAATCCGGCCAAGCCCGTTTAATAACAAAAAACCTAAATATATATATATATATATCAAAAACCCTAATATACATCATCTTCTTTTGCAGCAGCCAAGGGAGGGTTGTTGGATCATATCCAGATCCAACGGCCACGATCAACCCAAGATAATCCAGCTGGCGCGTATGTAGCACACCCCTGGGCCGTTCGTCTCCCACTCTTGCGTGCAACACAGTCCATTTTCCACAAGCCACGTGTCAAGATCCTGAGTAGCTTGGCCTTTTCTAGATCGCATCCTGGTCGTCCATCTCCTGAATGATCTCAGCCGTTGGATCAAATCTAATCCAACGACCAAGGGTGCTTCTGGAAAAGTGGTCACCTCCACTATGATGACGTACAACCACCCTCACTGGCCTCTCACCAACCGGACGTTCACAAGAGATAGAAAAAAAGGAAATGTCAGTAAAAAATCAATTCAAATGAAAAGGGTATTTTATGTATGGGTTTTCTACCAAAACAGGGAGCAAAAAAAACTAGCATACATATCAGTCTGTCATTTTTTTGTACTCGATAGAGATTTCACAAGAAATAAAAAGACATCTTTGTGGTAAACCACTTCTCTAGATCTCTTCTCCGTACATGCATATTTACTGTCGAATATAAAAAAATAAAATAAGAAAAAATGAGATTTGGAAGGGTCTTTTACCCGTGCCTTAGTCGCCGAATAACGACAAGCCTGTGGTTCCTTTGAACCGTATATGGTGAGCCGGACGGTGGTGGTTTTAACGGTGTATTTTAAATATATATATATATATATTTTAAAAAAATTATTTCGGTTAGGGTTTTCTCAGATCTGAGAGGGGGATGAGTATTTTTAAAAAAAATTAAAGCTTAATTCGGGTTTTAAAAGAGGAGACGAGTCTTTTTGGGGTTATTTTGGGTTCCGTCGCCGCTAGTGAGCAGAGGCCGGCGGTTGGGACAATGGTTGGTGGCCGGTTTCTAGGCATTCAAAGTTTTTTTTGGTTTTCTGGTAGAGAGAAAATAATAAAGAATGAGGAGTTTTTTAGAACACAAAAAATTAAAATGCCAAAAGAGCTCAAACTGGTCTGATTGGGTCTTTTTATAAGTTTTTATTTTAAAAAAGATAAAACCTCACTCTAAGGACCTCCGTGTTTCTGGATTTTTCACTTTAAGCTTGTTGCATGGTCCAATTGCAGGATCAGCCCTTTTGTGTTTTCAAGAGCTTGCAATTTCATCCCCAGATTGATCGAAATCAATTTTTAAATGGTGAAATCACCCATTTAGCCATTCCGCGTTTTTAATATTTTCAAAACTGTCTTGCCGCATGGGTAAATTACTCTAAGGGTCCTCCTGAGTTCTGGCCAGTTTGTAATCTCGTCCTTAATTTGTGTTTTTATTGTTTTGATTTCTGTCATTCTATTTTATTTCAGTCCTTTTTATGTTTTAATTATTTATATCATTTGCTTTTTATTTTATGTCCTTTTTAGCATGTTCACTTTGTCCATCATCTTCATATGGTTTTTTTATCATATTTGTTCATGTTTTTAGATGTGTTGTTTCTTTTTATGTTTTAATTTCTTTCGTCCGTATGGTATATAAGTTCATTTTAAATGCTTTGTCTTGGTTTAGTTTTCACGGTGTGCTTCATTTGTATTAGTATGAGTTTTATGTTTTTGGGTCATATGTTAGTGTGATGTTTCGTTATATATAATACCATGGTATTTTAATTTAGGCATAAATGGTGTCAAATGTTTAGTATCAAGTTAGTCTTTTTGTGTTAGCATATTGCTTTGATAATTTAGTATTGTATTATATGTCATGGCATGCACATATTATTGTTTTGTAAATTTGATAGGTTCAAGTATGTTATATATGTGTTAGTTTAATTTTAGAGTATGATATTTCCTTTTCATGCTTTCATGAGTCAAATTGTTTTAGTTTTATGTCTTTTATATTATTATTCGTGTTTATGCTTATGTTCATATTTATGCCTTTGTATTATAATATTTATGTTTGTAAGCTTTCATTATTACTATGTTGATTTAGATATGCTTTTTACACGTAATATATTTTGTTTCTAAGATTGCATACGGATATATTATTTGTCAATGCGGTGCCCTTTCATTCGAGCGTAAACGTGGCCAGTATCAAGCGCGGTGATGGTGGTCTATTAGTTTACTCTCGAATAAAGGGGCCCTTAAAATTTACTCGCACTTATAACTGAGTTTTAATCTAATCGTCACTTTAATCCAGAAACTTTAATATTAATAAAGCGGCAATTATTAAAGTACCAATTTTGGGCGGTGTTGGGGTGTTAATCCTTCCCCATCCGTAACCGGCTCCCGAACCCATTTTTAAAATCTCTAGTTTTACGGTGCCTGGCCTACCTTAGTGGCCGGTGGCGACTCCATTTTTTAAATAAAATACAATTTTTCTAAACCCTCACGGAAGATTTTTAAATACCCGAAAGACCCACAAACACCTCGAAACTAGTTTTTTAACGTAAGGAAGAGATCGCTACAACACCGTACCAGTACAGTACCTTAGGGTGTCGGTACGCGAGGACCTGTACAGGCTCAAAATGGTGCAAATTTGGCTTATCGTACCGATACGCCTGGTAACTATATCAGTACGCGTAGTTATGAAATAGGGAGGGTTTCAATACGCGAGTCACTATTCCGGTACAATCCTTAGCCACTAGAATCCAGACTTTTGAAATTATACAAGTTGTACAGTTACGCTTGAGGACGGTATCAGTACGCCAATGCTCTTCAGAAATGTATCGATACGGTGGAAACCTGTACGAAACTCAGGACATTACTTCAGTTGGAAATGTTGTTTGATGTTTGAATCTTTGCATATTGGTCTTTGTTTCTTATTTATACAATTAAATGAGCATGGATGATCTTTTTGAGTTTTGATTTGATGAGAGGGCATGTAATGTGACTAATTGAGTACTGGTAACTTCAATTTTTTGAAAACTTGTATAATTATCTAAAATTACGTTTTGGTCCCTAGAATGTGGATTCGAGCAATCAAATGTCAAATTGACGCCCGATTGAGTTAAGATTTTAACCATGACTTGTATGCACATCGTAGGACCTAAAAATGCATTTAGAAAAGACAAAAGGAAAGAAAAAATGGATTAGTTCGAATGTATCTTTTTATCGAGGGTTATTTCAGTAAACCCTAATATAGCTCTCTCTGTTAGGTCTTGCGACTAGACCGAGTCAAGGGGGTTACACCTTTCTCTTGTTAATTGGCTGACTGCTTGACAGGTATCTTAGCCTCGCATTATTTGCCACTCCAAAGAGTTACAACTTTGCATTGTTCATTACCTCTATGTCGATCATCTTCTGTATCGCTTGGCAATGCTCCCTTGGGTCAATTGCTAAGTGCATTGACAATCTGTCCAATCTGATTATCAAAGTTACGCATAGATACTGCCAAACTCTGAACAGTTGTGTCATTTCTCTCTATATATTCTGTCAAAGTTCCCTTGTTGTTTTTTTGTCTGCATAAAAGTTGCTTTACGCCCTCGGTGGCATAGCATTCTGATGGAATCCTGCTGGACATTGTTATTCTGACATTGGGCATTGTTCTAATTCTAGACATTATGTTGATTACCCCCTTGATTTCCCCAAGCTAAATTTGGGTGTTGCCTCCATCCTACATTGTAGGTGTTGGAATTTGCATTATAATTACGATTAAAATTGCCAACAAAGTTTGTTGACTCAGGGTTGGCAGGGCAATCTTCCATGTAATGGTCATCCCTATATGTTGTATAGAATGGGTCTAACGCCTTAATCTCTTTCGATTCTTTACTCTTTTGCAAAGTTCTCACCATGCTAGTAAGATTAGAAATCTTAGCGTGGATGGATGTTAATTCACCTAGTGGTAATTTTCCTCCAGTTTTAGTTCCAGTCCCTAGTCTGGTAGTAGGATACTCGAAATCATTAGTTGAGATCCTTTCAAGGATACTAACTGCCTCTGTATAGTTCTTGTCTAGCAGCGAACCATTTGCCGAAGCATCAACAATAGTTCTGGAATGAGTATTGAGTCCATTGTAGAAGGTGTCTATCTGGGTCCAATTTGGGAATCCATGCATGGGATACCTTCTCAACATGTCCTTAAATCTTTCCTATGCATCATATAAGGTCTTATCATCAGCCTGACTAAATGTAATGATCTCCCTTCTCAGCTTGGCAGTGAGTTTAGGTGGCTGGAATTGCAGCAAAAATTTCTGGCATAGATCTCCCCATGCGGTGACAGAACCAGGTGGCAAGAAACTAAGCCACATTTTTGCTCTATTTCTCAGGGAAAATATGAATAATTCCAGCTTCATTGTATCTTTCGTCACTCCATGCTGCTGAAATAGCTGGCAAACTTCCATGAATTGCTTCAAGTGTTGCCTTAGGTCTTTAGTATGTGCTCCATCAAATTATCCTACATTCAAAAGCGTTTGTATTATTACCGGTTTAAGTTTAAAAGTTGGTGTATTTACCTTTGGTCTAATCATTCCTTCCGTCAAATTGTCTATGTTCGGTGCCAAGTGTTCTCGAATAGGTCTATCCTCCTCTACATTAACGGCTGGGGCAACATGTGCGGCTGGTATCCCATCGTGGTTTGGTTGATTTCCCTAATTGTTTGGGTTATCATCAGCTCCTCCATTGCCTCGATGTGCCATCTCTCGTGCTTTTCTTTTTAACCTCTGTAAGGTTCTTTCAATTTCTGGGTCGTATGGCCAATCTTTCACCAAATGGTGGTTTCTGGTCATACACCAGTTAAAATAGGAAAATAAAATGAAATAATAAAAGAAACGAATCAAGTAAAAATCAAAACAATTAATTTTGTTGTAATACCTGGCAATGGCGCCAAAAACTTGTCGAATTTTGCTAACACTTGGAAAATGATTGAATATTTAGTGTAAAAGTGCAAGAAAACAATGCCAATGTGAGTCTTATGTGTGTAAGTATACACGGTCAGCAAATAATGCAGCAGTAAGCTGAGTATCGAATCCACGGGGATTGACAAATAATTTATTTGCTTAATGTTCACTTGTTTGCAAGAAAAATGAAAGTCTTGGAATGATTTGGGTTTTTGATCGAAAGATAGCAAAAATAGAGTAGTGAAAAATAGAAACAGTCTGGCAACGAAAGTGTTCAATTGAAGGATGAACGTTGGCAATAGATGTCTGGATTTCACGCTACTTATGTCAACCTTTAATAATATCATGCCTTGGTTTTATTACCGAGCAGATTAAAAATAGTATTGCCTCTTTCGATGACAATACCCTAAGTTAACCATGAATAAACCCCTATATGTCTATAGTGAAGCTTTTCATTAATTAACTCGATTAAGTGTCAACCTTTACTCCTAAGGGGCAGACTCACTTCCGAAGTAAGTTCATCTACTTGAACATCTTTGTTGAAGCTTTTCTCCTTAGTATCTGGCAACTGATCGTTGTCCCTTAAGTCTGTTAAGATATTACGATGCAATAAGCACACTATGCCAACTGTCGTATGGCAAAGGATTTGAGAAAATTAAGTACTTGCATATAGAAAATAATGCCAAGACATTTTAAACAATTAAAAACCAAACATAAATTTAGCTTTCATCGCAAACATCCCTCAACCAACTATAAAAGCTTAATTCATGGTTGGGGGGCCCATCCACAAAATATGATCGTATCTTAACTTCACCATTCAAATAAAATCAAAACTAAGAGAATGGGCAAGAATGAGATCTGTCGATGCAGCCCTTCGATTGCTCTAGAGCTCTCGGTCTTAACCGGTTGGACCACGTTGCCTCTCGATTCACCACGGTGCAGCCTCTCTTCCGATTCGATCCCCTCAAGTGGTGGCTTGAGCTCCTTTAAAAAGGCTTACATGGAAACCCTAGGATAAGCTTTTTTTGAGTTTAAAATTTGAATGTGTGAAGGGATAAGATACGGTATATTCTTATCCTAATTTGGATCCTAGGGCTGACGTGTAAGGTCCAACGTCTACTTTGATTAGTCATCGAACATCAATCCTTTGCCAGCCGAGCTTGGCATTGCTCGGTCTGTAATACCCCAAAATTTATAGTACTATTTAAGGGTTATTTAGTGCTAAGATAATTGCTTAAAAGATTACTTAGTGGCTAAAATGACAAAAATGTAAAAGTTAGGGTTTTCTCAATTATGGACTGTAGAAAAGAAATTTCTGAGGTTTTAAGGTGTCATGTGATAGAGAACGAGTAAAATATGATACTCACACAATTTGGTTAAAATCCAAGGAAAATTGGAATGGGAATTCAAGGCTAAATTTTAGTGACCAAAATGATAAGTTTTTAAAACTTGGGTGGTTCAAGTTGAAATATGAAAAGTTGAAGGACCAAAGTTGTATTTTCCCAAAAGTTAGGTGTTTTATTTCATAAATAGATAGATCACTTATTGGTGTGGATCGAATAAGGAATTACTGGTTTGATCCGATATTTCGATTATTGGAAAATCGCAGTCAAAGTTTAAATGGAATTCAGATACCCGGGTCGAATTGAAAAATTATGAAATTTTATCATATGATAGAGAAAGGTTATAAAAGTCATTTACAAGTGTTGGAAATATTTTAGTTCGATTCAGGATGAATCCTATCATTTATTTCGATTAAGGAATTTATTTACTAACATAAAATTCTCGGCATTTATCGGTAAATCAGATCAAGCTAAAATTTCGGAGATGATTCCATAGACTTTGGAAGAGTTATAAAATATTATTTTATGGATATTTGGAGAATTTAACATTAATTATTTCATCTTGTACATGGATTAAATAGATCATGGAGAAAAATGCAATATAAGATATCGAATTTCGATTGAACTGCAAAATTAAGCGTACTCAGGGCATAGGATGGGTGACCTATTGGGAAGGTCTTATGTTAGTATTTGAGACTGAAAAAAAAAGAATCAGTTCGAGTTAATATTATTCGTATGGATATTTGATAAATGATTATTAAGAGAATTTTATCCGATAAAGATTTCGGGTAAAATTATCAGTATATTGGACCGAGTCAAAATTTTAAGTTTGACTTCATAAATATGGAATATTTTATTTGATAAAACTATTTATTTTTCAGATATGGAAATAAGGAATTTTTTTAGAATTTATTTGATAGACCGATAAAGGGGAAATCGCAGTAGAAGTAGTAAGTGAATATCGGGAAATCGGATCGAATCAAAATTTCAGAAGTTGTTCCCAAAGTCACGGAAAATTCATAAAATATTATTTTATGAATAAATTATTAATTGGTTAATTGTGATCTAACTAGAATAGTTGGATTTTTACAAAATGATAAAAATTTATGACTTGAGTGACTAGTTTTGGTAATTTGGTCACAATGGCAATTTTGAAATATTTTGAAAGTACCATGGGTAATATGGTAATTTCCCATGTGAAAGCATTACTCTATTTTGGTTAGAGTTGAATGGGATTTGGTTGGATTTGAACTAGAATGGCAACTAGTAAATATGAATTCAGTTGGGGGACAATTTGGTAAATTAGAATAAAATGAATTAAAAATTCATTTTTATTCCTACATGTGGAATAAAATAAGAAACAGATGAACAAAATGTTCATCTTTCTCTCCTTCATTTTCGAAAACTAGGGGAAAGGGGAGAGAAAAATACCAAAAATTTTCTCCAAGCATTTTAAAGGCTTTCGAACAAGAATCAAGGTATGTTGCTTTGGGAAAAATTTATCTATGCTTCATGCTCTTTCTTTTTATAGTAATTTTGCATAGTAAATTGAAGAATTGTTCATGTTATTGATGAGAGAGAAAATAGGGTTTTATGTTCTATGTTGAGATTGAAGTTTGAATTAAGTAAATCAAGTGTTGTGGAGTTGAAATCAAGCTTGAATTTAGATTAATTTCATGTTTGAAGAAATAAACCCTAACCCTAGACTTTAGGGTTTCATTTAGGGTTTTGAAAATTAAGTATGAATATGGAAGATTTATGATTTTACAAGCTTGATTTTGATGTTAGAATGGAAAATTCTCAACTAGTTTTCTAAGTGACTATTTTGGCATGTTTGGTAAATTAGGGGAATATTGTGAAAATTATCCTAGTGAATGGATTTTAAGAGATTATGAATTTAGAAGCTTGATTATGGCATTTGGATTAAAATAAAGTCCTTGAAAAGTTTAGACACCCAAATTTGGCAAGTAGGAATAAATTGGGGATTTAAATGTTAATTTTTGGAAATGAAGAATATATGTTGGAAAATTTATTTAAGCATGTTAGAATGTTGATTGGATGAAAAATGAAACTAGAGAAGCCAAGTGACCAATTCAGCCACATGGAAGAATAATGGGAAAATTTTATGAAAAATTTGATTATGAGATTTTATGAATTGAATATGTTGTATGAAGTTAGAATTAAAATTAGAATACATAGGGACCAATTCGGAAAGCTTCAAAGTTAAGGGGCCGAATATAAATTTTATGAAATTAGAGTGTATTTATGTAATTAATGATGTTGGAGATGTGAAAATGATGTTAGAATGCTAAACTGGTGTTGAATCGAATTAGTGACCATTTTGACAATTTGTCGAAATCAAGAGACCAAATAGGAAAATGAATTCGTGGGTGGGGATTAAATGTAGATAAAATAATAGAATTAAGGTAGCAATGTTGATTTGAGGACTAAATTGCAAAGTTAAGAAGTTTGAATCATTACCTTTGCATTTTAGTGACTATTTTGGCAAAGAAAGAAAATTAGAGAGAAATATTTTGAATAACTATTTGATGAAGAAGATGATGAATTGGTGGTTTGAAGTAAGTAATGGGACTAAATTGACAAGTAGAAAAATAAGAAGTTAATTATGCAAAATTTTATGTTAAATAATTAGATAGCTTGATCGAAATATTGTTAGAAATGAATCAAACAAATGTTTGTTTATATTTGTGGTTAATGAAATCAAATCCGAATCAAAGAAGATTCGAGGTACTATGAAGGAAAGGATCGAGTAGAATTTACTAAGGCATGCTAATAAATGGCCCAGGTGAGTGCATTTTTACTTATTTATTATATATATGATATGAATGAGTGCATTTTTATTTATTTTATATATATGACATGGGAGAGACTTGCAATAAGTCTATCTTAATACTAATGAAAATGTAAGCTGATCAAAGTTATGTAAATGGCATGAAATATAAAATGGCATATGTGATACACTGATATGGCATAATGATTTATCTGAGATAAATCAGATTTTTTATATTGGGTATGAACTGTCTAATATCAACTATATGATTTAAATTGATGCATAATACAGTAATGGCAAGTACATATGAAAAAAAATTATGATGAAATATGTGATGTGAATTGTCTATTTACATGAATGATAATGATTGATTGATAATGAAATGAAATGCCTAAGTATTATGATATGAGAGTTCTTGGTATAGTTGGATATGTTTCATGTTTTGTGACTACTACGGTGTCACATACACCTTGGGGACCCAAGCCCTTGGTGTTGCACCCTGGGGATCCAAGCCCATAGTGCTAATGGTACTAACAAGGTGCTTTAATGAGGAGCAAAAAGCGTCCTTAAATACGTACTCATCTGTCATGTTCAAGTTAGGCACTACGGTGTCACTTCCACCTTGGGGACTCAAGCCCTTGGTGTTGCACCCTGGGGATCCAAGCCCATAGTGCTAATGGTACTAACAAGGTGCTTTAATGAGGAGCAAAAAGCGTCCTTAAATACGTACTCATCTTTCATGTTCAAGTTAGGCACTACGGTGTCACTTCCACCTTGGGGACTCAAGCCCTTGGTGTGCACCCTGGGGATCCAAGCCCACATTGCTAATGGCATTGACGAGGTGCTTTTATGAGGAGCAAAGAGCGTCCTCGAGTACGTACTCATGTTCACGTTATGTTAGACACTATGGTGTCTTATCAAGATGGCTCGCGTACCTTGATCTCATATTATATATTTTGGGCTATCTCTAAAGGAAAGTTATATTGCAAATGATTACGTAATGAAAGCATGACTACTTGATGATCATGAACCATTGATATCATGATTTTATGACAGAATTAATAGATGATATGAATCATATTGAAATGCATTTATGCAAGTAGTTAAGCTAAAAAGCTTAATTTACACAAGACTGGTAAGACGAATCGAATTCTATTATTTGAATATTATATTGGTTATATGAACTATACAAGTAAAATAGTTTTATACACGATAAACTATTGTCAACTGCAATTGGAATCGTTGGTCATTTTGCATAACTGAGTTATTTATAATCATTATTTTACATTGTTATGATTATGCTTCATTAAGTTATAATTAATGTGTGTTTTGTATCACACGTAGGTACTTCGGATTAGATAGCAGAGGAGGAGCTGCACATCATTGAATCAAGTTAGCCTGTATTATCAGTAAGTATCACCACATCCTAGTCTAGTGGGGCATGTATAGATATTAAATACGTAGTTATTCTGTATGATCTAGCATTATGACTTAGTTTGAAGAATTAAAAATATCAGAAAAGATGCTTTAAACGGTTTAAAACTTAGTTGGTCATTTATCGCGTAGTGATTTTGAAATCAAGAAATGGTCTAGGCAGCATACATAGTTTTCACCCTAAATTATATTCTCATTTTAATAACTGCTTAAAGTATTTTACAAACCAATTCAGGGTCAAAACTAGTTGCGGTTACTAGACATAGTTTTGTTTGAAAATTGACAAAGGGCCAACCACTAAACTACTTTGTTGAGAAAAAATATTTACAAGTCTGAAAATCAGTGTAAATTAGTTAGTAACATCTTTAATGTGTATTCGAATATCGGATATACGTTGAGGGTGTTACATGGTCCATCTAACAAACTGTTACTCGACAATTCTCTTGCTTCCTTTCCTGCGTTCTCAGCCAGCGCCTCTCTGCCATGCCCGTCTGCTTGTGTCCTGCATCAAAACCAGCAAAACAACCTTTCACACTGGCAACAAAATAGCTCCTAACTCCTTATGCGAATGCATGAATTTTAACAACTAAATGCAAACATATCTACTTAAAGGCAAGCAAAAGCATGTGAAATAAGCATAAAAAGCAGTACTTTTGAGGAGTTAACAATATCATTCGGACAATTAGTAATACTTCAAGTGCATAACTCTAAGATTTTTGAGCTATCAGTAAGACCTTCAGTGTGTGATGATTCGGTATCGAAACAGGGAAGTAAGACAAAATTAGTGCTTTTTGTCTTTGTTCTATTCTTATGTTACAAGAACAAGCAAAGAGGGACAGCTGTAATCACTAATTTTGCTCGAGCTTTGTTATTATTTATATTTGTATATTATTATATTTTTATTTTATTTTATTTTTCATGTAGTATTAATATTTATTGTTATTATTATTATTAGTTTTATTATTAATAATATTAATATTGTTATTGTAATATATATATAATTAAAAACAAATCATAATAAAAGCCCAGTTTTAATAAATTGTCCATAATAATTAGTTACAACCCAAAAATTACTAACCCAATATGAATATTGCAATCGGCCCATTTTCATACCCAAATTAAATAACCCTAAAAAAAGCCCTAGTGTATCTGAGACACTTTTCTTTTGTTGCAGTCGCCAAATATCTGAACCGTTGGATCAGATCTGATCCAACGATCCAGATCACGCGTAAAGACCTTTCGTATAACGCGTTCAGCACACCGCCTAGACTCTTCAGCTTCCCATGCGCGCGTGTGGTCTACGCACCTAGCCATTCAGCTTCCCTCATCCACGTGGCGCATCGACGGTGATCACGCTACTGTTAGTCCTTTCCCCAACCATCGAACATGCAAGAAACAATAAACAAGTCAATTTCAGAACCAAAAGCATGGGAAAACAAATCCAACAATAAAGATTAAGTTATTTTTATTATTATTTATGCATGTAAATTGAATATGAGGATCTGAAAAAATGATTGTAGAAGGGGTTATGAAACAATCAATAAAAAAAAACCTCAATTTTCGAGGTAAAAAAATCTCTCTTATTTTAGTTTGAATCTAAAGAAAACTAAAAATAGAAACAATAAAAAGAAGTTCAAAGGTTTTACCTTGGTCGGTCTAGAGCCATCGTTGTCGTTGATGGCTGAGAGGGTGCGTCGATGAACGGCACCAATTCGTCTTCTCCCCTTTATTTTAGATCTAGGATTTGGTTTTTTCAGATTTAATAAAGGATGTTTTTCAGTTTAAGGTTCGTTCAGTTTTTTAAAAAAGATGGGCTAAAGATTATTTTCGTTTAAGAAAATTGAGTTAAAATTGCTCATATTCCGACGCCGGTGAACGATGGCGCACGGCAGCGCACGACTAGAATCTGAGTTTTTACGGTGATTTCTGGGTTTGGATGAAGAACACCAGGCGGTGTTCTTCAGTTGTCAAAGAGAGGACGAGAGAATTTTAATATTTTTTTTATTTTTTGGTTTCAAATGATTTAAAAAAAACAAGTAGCATTTATATTGACTGGTTTAAAGAAAATGAGCTATTTGATTTTTTAAATTCCTCCGTCCTATTTGTTCTTGCTCTGCTTACCTCCCTATTTTCTTTTTTTACATTCTGGTCACTTGTTTTCTAAATCTGTCTTATTCTTTTAATTTTATCCTTAAATTTTGTTTTTGTTTTAATTAGGTCCCTTCCCTTTAATCCTTCTTTTACTGGTTTGATTGTTTGTATATCCTTATATGTCTTTTTTGTATATTAAGTATATATTTTATATATTATATGTATGTTATGTATATATGTATTATATGTATATGCGTTTATATATATTTGTATTATTGTTAGTATATCATATATATATATTATCTTATAATATACGTTATATGTTATATATATATATACTTTACTATACTATATTGTATTATGTATTACTATATTTTTTTATATATGTAATATATTATATATTTTACTATATACCTTTATTATTATTATTATTATTATTATTATTATTATTATTATTATTATTATTATTTTGTGCGCATGAGTGTTCTTTATTTATGTATTATATGTATAACTTATATCATATAATTTAAAACAAATGAATGAAATAACGTATTATATATATATATATTATGTATAATTTATTATAAACTATTTATTTCATATATTATGTTTTTGATATATCATGCATGTTATGAAAATATAATAATACATATATTTTGTATACATTATTTCGTGTTTTTTATATTGTATAATATTTGTGTATATTTTTTTACATATTAGTATATGTATTACATTATTTTATAGGTTATATTATATATTTATAAGTAGTGCTTAGTTTTATATTTTAACATATGTACAATATTAGTGTAGTTTATTATTGATTCGTGTTTTGTTTATATGTATGCATTTAATCGTAATTATATTTATTTGTCATCATATTTATTTGTACAAGCATATTTTCATTTCATTAACTTTTTAAAACCTAGCTCTCATTTTAGTATTCTAGTGGGAGTGTTATCCAGGTCTCCGGGTGTTATCTCTTTTGGTACCGTGAATCGAAGTATTTTTAAATTGTCATGTATATACGCATTTTAAGTTCTTTAAATTAAATTGAACTTTAATTATTTTTAATAAATACGATACAAACCCCCTTAGATACCGATTTTGGGCGTAGCGGGGTGCTAACCCTTCCCCATACGTAACCGACTCCCGAACCCAATTCGAATCTCTAGTTTTATTTTTGGTGTTCAGTCTACCTTATCCAAGTAACCGGTGGCGACTCCCAAATTTTATTTAAAATACGAGCTTTTTCCTAATCCCCCTTAATACCAAATTTATAATAAAAAACGGATTTTTCTAGTAAGCCCGAATTTTTTAATCGCTACAAGAGACGAATTGTTTGGAGGCGTTTAGGATCGTCAATAATGAATCAACGGCTTTGGAAGGCAGTGTGGTAGTTGATTCGATTATGGAACTTTTGTAAAGAAATTGAGAGACGATGGTTTGGCATATTCGACGGGAGCGGAATAGAGTTACGGACACTCTACTCGCAATGTGTCGTGATGGACCACGAGATAATTTGTGTTGGACTTGAAATTCCTTCAACCGATATGCTTGTCAAGGGGTGGAGAAGTCGATTTTTTGGGTGATGGTGGTGGAAGCAAAAATATAAACAAATTGACACAAGGATTTATAGTGGTTCAAGCTTCTAACAAGCTCTACATCCACTACCTTAGCTCCCACTAAAGATTTCCCAAATTCACTAAGAATTTCTTCCCCTTTTACAAGGCTTAGGAGGCAACATTTACAATCCTAGACCCAATTACCAAGTCTAGCATCCAAAGCTTACAAGCCAAGCTTTGGGAATCCTCTCAAACAAAAGAAATGAAGCAAACAATAATTCCTCACTACAAGGTATGTGTTTGCACTCTTTAAGCACTCACCCAAATCCTAAAACACTTTAGCATATATAAACATTTGAGCTCACAAGTGTTGTCTATACAAGAATGAGAAATTTAAGCACTAAGACAAATTTTCATCATAATGTTGTTGACTTGAAGATCATTAGTTGTTGCTAAAGCTTGAAGGGTCCTTTTATAGTCCCAATTGAGTTCCTAGCCGTTGGAGGCTTTGTTTCCGCAATAAATGTAGTTCTGCAGCTTTCGGTATCGATATGCGGGTAGGCGTATCGGTACTGTAACTAGCTGTTATGCTTATTTCTGACTATGCGTATCGGCACGCCTTGATCTGTATCGGTGCGCCGTATCGGTATGCTAGGGACCGTATCGGTATGACCTGCAATTCAAATAGCCGTTGAGGTAGTTAAAATGGAGATCGGTATGCGTACTTGCGTATCGGTAAGACCCTACCCGTATCGGTACGCCTAGGGGCGTATCGGTACGTTTTTGGTTATTGGAAAAATACTGTAGCTAAAACCCTTGGACCGTATCGATACGAGGTATACCGTATCGGTATGCCTGTGTTGAAAACGTTAGTTTAGCTACTTTAAAACATTTAAAACTTCTCAAACCTCTCAAAAACTTCTCAAACTTATTTTCAAGTTGTTTGGACTTGAAATTATTTTTGAAATCTTTTCAAATTAGTCCAAAACTATTTTTCAATTATTATATCAAAACATAAATCCTAACAATTTGGATTTGACGAGCCCACCACAGAATGTAATGCATTTAGTCAACAGGATCAGGAACGGTTGAACATCGATGGTGCTGAGCTGCATGACCGGTTGAGATATCATGAGGATCCTAGAGGGTGAGAAGTGGCCCATGGTGTTTTGTTCTATCTGTTTTTTTAAAAGGTCTGTGTTTATTTATGTTGTTTTGATCAGACTTGCACCGTTGTTTTTTATGTTGTATTCTTTAGGTACTCTTTTTTTCATTTAAGTTTAGAGAGTCTTAATGAAGCCTATAGTAATACCACATTTCTTATCAAAAAATAAAATAAAATTAATAGTATTTATTATTTTAAAAATACTAATCTTAATATATTGATTGATAAAATTGTAAAAAAATAAAATTTTAATAATAATATTGACATAAATAATATCGAATAAACCATTATAATATTTTAAAATAATATTATTACTTTTTATAAAAATAAAACTATTATTTATTGCATTTGATATTTATAATGAATAATTTAAAAAAAATTATTAAACATTGAAAAACATTTTATACATTGTCATCTAAATACCAAAAAATGAATTTTGAAAATGGTTTAAAAATAAAATAAAATAATCATTTTTTAAAATTTATTTTTAAGGTAAATTAGATAAGTAGTCTCTAAACTTTTAAGACACTTTTATTTTGGTTACCAAACTTCTAAAACTTGTAATAAAATTAGAGAACATTTAATTTATTTTCATTATGATCACTACTGACGTGGCACGTTAAAGTCAATCTCAACACTCTTCATCTTCTTCATCACACTACCCTCCTCCATTTCTTAAGTTCCTCGTTAACACTATTCATCTTCTTCATTACTGTACTGGTGTACCAATTTGAGATTTTTCCGGTACACGGAAGACCATGAGGCTCATACTTTCTCCTATCCCTCTCTGCCTGCACCGTTGATATGCTAGCAAATGTCGCCGAACCATTGACGATCACTGGCAAACCCAAGATGCAAGCTTTTTTCCTTGCTAAGAGTTTGAATACTGGTCTCATCCAGACTCCAGTAATGAAGTTCTTATTACAGAATGATGTGACAAGATTGAGTTAGCAAGTAATCAAATTAGCGTATCGCAGGTCTCTTTGTATCCTAGTTTGAGAAATGTTCTTTTTCCCTCTATCAATTTAGTTCTTAATAATTCCAATTCTCGTCTTTGTGCTGTTGCTTGTAAACATATATTTTCAATAGAGCATCCAGACAAGAATTTGTGTTGTAGTGTGCCTTCCATTGGAGAATGCATCCAAGACGATTTTCACCTTCTGTAGATAGATACTTCCACAGTACAGGACGAGTGGAGAGAGTTGATGAGTTCTTTCGGTGAGATACCCAAAAACCATTTTTCACATATTTAATGGCCACGGTAATCGGAAGAACGTCGGACGTTGACACTGCCAGTGATCAGAGCACTATTCAGTGATGAAGAAGATGAATCGTGTCGATGAGGAACTGAAGAAATTGAAGAAGGTAGTGTGACGAAGAAAATGAACAATACTGAAATAGACTTTAACATCCGCATATTCTTAACGGCAGTGACCATAATAAAAACGAATTAAACGTTCGATAACTCTATTATAATTTTAAAAGTTCAGTGACTACAGGTTGTGAACCGAATTCATTTAATAATTATTTCTTAAATAGTGTAATTCGGGGTTTCCCTTTATCAGTGTCTTAAGTAAACATATGGAGCTAATTTTGAATATATCTAGTAGAATGAAAGCTGATTAACTTAATACATTTCTTCAATAAGATATTGACTTCTTTGCTACATCATCTCTTATATTCTATTACAAGCCACAACTTTTCCTTGTAGCTTTTCAAAATGGAGATACACTAGTACAATAATGCTTTGCTTTACTTTTTTTTTCTTCTATTAAATTTTAATTTTAATACAACTAGCAGAAAGTACGCGGGGCGTACAAAAATTGTCCCCTCCAAATATTTGGATACTGGTGTCCCGAGAATTAGAAATTCCATAGAAATGGCTCTGGATCTAAAATCTCATCCTCTTCACCATCCATGTCAGGAATCGATGATCCCAGAAACTCACTTGAGAAATCATCCAATTCCGGGAATATCCCATAACCCGAACCCTTTGCCAAAACTTCCAGAAACGACCCCTCCTCACCAAAATCACCGTCCAACACTACTGTCTCCAATGAAACCGACGGCGAAGGGGATTCCGTTTGAAACCCGGACCTGGACAGCTCCGAATGGCTCCTCCTAGGTTCCGAATTGGCGAAACGTGCGGCCAATGCTTGGATTTCGGACGGCGTCAAGGGCCGACCATTGGCTATTTCCGGTAGGTTATCAGGGAAGTTGAACTTCGCAGAACGGCCACGTAAACAGAAAAGAGCAGCTTCGAAAGCACGTGCTGCTTTCTCGGCAGTGTCGTAAGATCCCAACCAAATCCTTTCCCGACTGTTGGGTAGTCTGATCTCGGACTCCCATTTCCCCCAGTTCCGCTTCCGAGCACCCTTGTATCGTGAATGGCTTCTCTCACTCTTGGCCTCGGTCTCGGTCGCAGGGTTCTGGCTTACGCGTTGTTTCACCATTGTTTTCTTTTTATGTCTTCGGAATTGTTAAGATATTGCTGTAAGAGATTCGATGGTTTTGGTTTGAGAAGATATGGGAATTTGCGGCTCTAATATATATATATATATATATATATAGAGAGAGAGAGAGAGAGAGAGAGAGAGTGGGGATGAAGGGATTTGTCTGCCTGGAGAGTGATTAGTCAAAGAAAGTGAGGCGCGTTTGATTCCGATTTTAGAAAAAGTAAAGCGCTAAAGGACTGACACGTGGCGTATGACTGTTACTATTACGTTTCTACGCGGGCGAGTTCCCGGGAGGGTTTCCACCACGTGGGCCTTGTATTACTCGTGCCCAAAGTCATCTACAGCTGTTTTATTTATTTAGTTTAGGTTAATTACAATGGGGTCTCCAAATTATGGCTAATTTCTATTTTAGTTTCTAACCTTTAAAATGGTTCAATTAAATCTTAAACTGAATATCATTCCGATTCAGTCATTACGATAATATATCTGTTTGCTTTGGTCTTAAGTAACTGCTACGATTTAACATGATTTAACGTAAAAGTTTATGCTAAACTAACATGATGAATTGGTTTGGACGGTATTTTTTTAAATAGTTTTAATGTAATTATAAGGTCATATTTATTAGAGGTGTTCATAGTATGTTAATCGTATTAATATTTTCTCAAAAAAAATAAAGAAAAGAACTGAAGAAAGAAAATGACAACTCAACCAAACAGAGTTGGTAAAGGAGAAAACAAGAAAAGAAAATTGAGTTTATTTTCGATGTAGGCTTCACAGATCATATTATCTGGGCCAGAACCTTTTTACCAAGGTTTTTATAGGCCAATAACTACCCTTAACAAACTGAATAGTAGTTATCCAATCTGTTAAGTTAAGTGGACCATGCTAAACCGAAAAACAGATCACCTATTCTTCTTCAATAAATCGTACAATTTAACATAAACAGATAGTTAATCATTATAGTGATTAAACCGTAATATAATCATTAAGAAACGGTTAACTGTTAAATTTTTAAACGGTTAACCGTTACTTAACGGTACGATTACAGGTTAATATGTAACCTAGTACAAAAAAAATTACATGTTCACTAATTCTTTTGAGAATAATGAAATTCTCTCTCCAGTAAATATTATACTAAAAATTTTAGAAAAAAATAAATAGAGAAATTTTAATCATAAACTTCATTTTATTCTAAATAATTTCATAACTGTTAACCTATTTGTTAACCATTAATCATTATTTTTAGCGGTTGGTTAACCGAAACCGTTTAACCTTAATGGTAGGTTAATTAATCGATAAAATTTAACAGTTATATCAATTAACAGTTTATTTTGCATATCCCTAGTAATTGTTCATACATATTTTTAACCTTTTGAGAATGCACATACACCTCACAGACAAAGCAATTTAAACATGGGATGAACATTATCTTTTTTCTATTGAGACCACTTTGTTGAGTTCATTTGGACGATATTTTTTTTATAAGCAAGAAGTAAAGATGAAATTAAGAACTATATAAATTCTTCTCGAGTATAACTAACTCTATCTAACTGAATAATTTCATGCAGCTCCTTTGATTTGGACGATATTTTAGTTTCATGGTTTCATTATAACATTTTTTATGTTTAAAAATTAATTTAAAATTGACTAAAGATAAAAAACACTTTAAAAAATCAATTAAACTCTTAATAATCTTTTGTACCCAAGTCCAACTGAGCCTGTCACTAACAAAAAAATTAATTAAATCCCTTCTTTAACGGTTTTTATTGTTAATAATTTTGACCGTTAAATCACTCTACCAATAAAATAATGACTCATGGAAGATTTTGGAGGTGACATATCAACTACAAAAAACATTAGATTCAATAAAAAAATATTTAAAAATATAAAATATACTAAACCATTGTTATTTTAAAAAGTATACATTTTATAATGGAATTATAAAAATTAGCATAAATTATATTTTTAAAATTATTAAAATATTATAAAAGTTATTAAAATATAAAAAACTACTAAAACTAGGATGATCCTTCATTTCAACTAAATTGACAATGTTCTAAGATTCACTAATTAGTTGAATAATTAATAATACTTATGTTATCCCATATTATATGAGTTTGAATCCCAACAATTACTTTGGGTATATAATATCTCTCTACTTACTCAAAGAATTGACGATATTCTCATTCTCTTCGTCTTTAAATTGAGAATCAAAGACCCTTCGTATTTCGATTCATGGAGTTTTTAAAAAAAACAATCAAACTGATCGGTAAATCAAATTGGTTAAACCAAGAACCATCAACTTATTGTGAAACATTGAGCTAGAAAACTAATGAATGAAATATACAACAGCAAATGAGTAATTGAAGAAGAAGACGATGTAAATGAAAAAGGGATTTTCTGTTATTGAAAGAGAATACAAAAGTGAAAAAGAATATCTCAAGATTATTTTCTAACTAAGCCATACCCAAGTATTTATAGCCCACTAATTACAATGACCCACTAATTACAATGGCTAATAACAAGCTATTGACCTAATAACAGAATTAGTTAAACACAGCTGTCGATAACTATTTTAACACCAAATAACTATTTCGATACTTCAACATTCTTCTGGTTCTTCTTCTTCTTGACTCGATGTCGACATCTTATCATCCTTCCCGTTTCTTCATTCCTCTAATTCTTTGAGAGATCTCACACCCAATTTGTATCTCATGTTGTGGAACACAGCTGGTGACACTGGTTTGGTTAGAATATCAGGCATTTTGCTCAGCTGTAGGAACATAGTTAACTACTAGTTGTCCAGCAAGCACTCTCTCACGAACAAAATGTAGATCAATTTCTACATGCTTAACGCGAGCATGATGAGTAGGATTAGCTGACATAGAAACTGTAGACGTGTTATCACACCACACAATTGGTTTGCCAGACAAAGAAACACCAAGTTCAGTCAACAGCTGTTCAACCCAAATTAACTCAGATACAAAATTGGCAAGGCTTCGATATTCTGCTTCTGATGTGGAACGAGAGACTACACTCTGCTTTTTAGAACACCACGTGACTAGAATATTGCTAAGATAGATGCAGTATCTAGTAGTTGATCTTCTATCCTCAACAGATGCAGCCCAGTCAGAATCAGCATAGCACACAAAGCTATAGTTTTTGACAGATGGGAAAAACAAACCATAGTCTCCTGTTCCTCGTAAATATCTTAGGATTCTCTTGACAGCTCTCCAATGAGTATCACAAGGGTTGTTCATGTATTGACTAACCTTATTGACAGCATATGCTATATCAGGTCGAGTCAAGCACATATACTGCAATCCTCCTATTACACTCCTGTACAAATGAATATCTTCAAATAACATGCCATCATTTACTTTCAGCTTAGGAGCTAATACCATTGGTGTAGGAGTAGCAGAAGAGGTAGACATGTTTTCTCGAACTAATAACTCCTCAACATACCTCTTTTGAGTGAGCAACAATCCATTTGGTACATGTGTAACTTCTATGCCCAAGAAGAAGCCAAGTTGTCCAAGGTCTTTAAGAGAGAATTCAACATTTATCTTTTGAACTATATCATCAACCATGGCTGCACAGCTTCCAGTGATGATAATGTCATCCACGTATACCATCAGCAAGGTCGTTTGATTATTATCCTTCATAATGAACAGAGATGAATCTGCCTTGGATGCCTTAAACCCCATACTTGTTGTCAGAAATGCTTTGAATGTATCAAACCATGCTCGAGGAGCTTGTCTGAGCCCATATAAAGCCTTTTTGAGATGACACACCAGCTGCTCACCATTCTGTCCTTGTTGCTCAAAACCAGGTGGCTGGCTCATATAGATTTCTTCATTGAGTTCCCCAATTAAAAACGCATTGTTAATGTCGATTTGACATAGGACCCAACCTTCCATCACAGCCATTGAAATGACAGATCTTATAGTTGCTGCTCGAACAACAGGACTGAATGTCTCATAAAAATCACTCTCAATTGACTGAAAGAATCCTTTAGCAACTAGACGAGCTTTCAGTCTATCAATAGACCCATCTGGTTTCGTTTTTACTCTGAATAACCACTTACAACCAACCGGTTTGCGTGTGGGTGGTAGTGGCTGAAGCTCCCAAGTGCCATTTTTCATCAGAGCATTGTATTCAGCAAGAACTGCTGCTTTCCAGTCTAGGTCCATCAAGGCTTCATGAATGTCATTAGGAACTTGAAGAGTTGCTTCAGTGAGGTACGTTTTAAGCTTGAAGATGCCAGCCTTTCCACGAGTAACCATTGAGTGAACAATATTTGTAGCATATGGAGTGACAGTGGTGGATGTGGGTGGAGGTGAATGATGTGTAGATGAAGAGTGAAGTGAGGATGGAGATATATCTGTGGATGGAGATGAGGGAAAAGAAGATGAAGCTGGAGATATGTTGTGAGTAAATGGCTGAAGAGAGGAAGATGCATGATTTAGAGGAGTAGAGGATGCAAGAATAGCTGGTGAAGAGTGATCTGCAGCTAGGCTATTTGATTGAGAAACAGAAGTGTGATGCTCAGATGAAGAATGATGTTGTAAAGAGTTTAAGGGTTGTGTGTGAGGTGTATGAGGAGAGGTAGAGACACCTAGAACACTAGTGTATGGTACAGGATGAGATGATGATGAATGATTTGACTGACTAACACACTGGCTGACACCTTGACTGGAAACAAAAGTGGGAAAATCAAAAGAAAAACTAGCTGACCTAGCTGGCCTGTGAACTTGATCATTTTTCATAGATGGCACACATGTAAAACTAAATTCAGGATAACTAGAAGAAAAATATGGAAAAACATTTTCATCAAACCTAACATGTCTAGATATATAGACTCTCCCATTAGAATCTAAACATTTGTATCCTTTATGAACTGGTGAGTATCCTATAAACACAAAAGGGGTGGACCTAAATTGAATTTTGTTTTGGTTATAAGGCCTTAACAAGGGAAAACACACACATCCAAATGTTCTTAAGAAACTGTAATCATGAGACTTGTTGAAGAGTTTTTTATATGGAGTCATACCTGAAAGAGCTCTGGAAGGCAATCTGTTAATCAGGAATATGACACTGGAAAAGGCATCACTCTAGTGATGTAGAGGCATAGAAGCTTGTGCTAACATAGATAGACCAACCTCCACAATCTGTCTATGTTTTCTCTCCACAATGCCATTTTGTTCAGAGGTGTGAGGGCAGGACACTCTATGTATCACTCCATGAAGCTTCAGGTAAGGGTCAAGAATTCACCTCCACAGTCTGTTTAGAGAACTTTAAGCTTAGTCCTTAGCTGTCTTTCTGCCTGAGTGTGAAACTGCTGGAGAGCTTCTCTAACCCCCTGACTTTAGTTTAAGAAAATAAACCCAAGTGTATCTAGTAAAGGCATCAGTGAAAGCTACATAGTATCTGAAACCATTAAAATAAATAGGTGCAGGACCCCAAACATCAGCTTCAACCAATTCCAAGGGCTTAGTGTAAACAGTGTGTGAAGGTTGAAATGGGAGTTTGTGTGATTTACCTAATTGACATGCTTTGCACAGAATATAGCTTTTATTCACAGGAACAGAAATGTTACATTGATGTAAAAGTTTAACTAAAAGATCCTGAGCAGGGTGCCCAAGTCTATTATGCCAAGTGGTAAATGACACTTTATTTGCAGAAACAGAATGACAGTTAACAGAAGATTCAGAATGAAAACAGAATCCTGAATTGTTATTACATACAGCAGAAACTTTATTGGTGTCAACATTCAGCTTGTACAGTCCATTAACTTCATGTCCAGTAAGTAAAACTTTTCCAGACTTCAGATCTTTGACTTGACAATGCCTTGGATAAAATTCAAGGAGCACTTGATTGTCCTGAGTAAACTTAGACACAGATAACAAATTCTTAGTAATGTTAGGCACAAACAAAAGATTTTTCAGATGCAAAGGTTTAGAGTGGGAAAGAAATGTAGATTGACCAGAGTATTTGATTAGAAGAATACTACCACTACCCACTTTAACATTACCTGTACTAGGATGCCCTGATCCTGCTTGAAGATTATGGAACTCATTGGTCAGGTGGTGTGTTGCACCAGAGTCTGGATACCAGGCATTATCTGCCACTACCTCTGGTGTAGCAATAAGAGCCTGAGGTGTCACTTGAGCTTGAGAAGATGAGAGAGTGGGTGGTACATTGGTGTAAACAGACTATTGAGGATGCTGTTGTAGCTGGTGCTGAAATTGGTGAGAAGAAGCACCTGGTTGAGCAAAACCACTTACAAAAGGACTAACAGACTGAAAATTGAGTGCTGGAGGAGTGTTGGAAGATGAACCATTCACCACTGGATGTCTTATCTGAGGAACAAAATTGGAAAAATTATGTGGCATGGTCAGAACAGGAGGAGTGTAATATACAGCAGGTTGTGGCACAGTAACTCCAGTACTATAAGTACAATTGTTAGCCTGAACTGGGGCTGAGTTCGGACCCTTATTAGCATTATTCTGAGCTGGCCGGGCAAATTCATTCTTGAATCCCATATCAAAACGATAGTAGCCCCGTTCCACTAGATGACCAAACCTACCACACAACTGACATTGAGGTCTAGAGGAGTTATAATTCGACCTACCCCTGCCTCTTCCTCTATTAAAGTTGCTATTGCCAGAATTTGAGTTTACATAACCAGTATTCTGAGTGTTATATCCAGTATTATGCACAGCAACTTCATTCAAATTATCAACAACATTATCAGACTGATCATTCTGATTCATGAAAACATGAGCACAAACAGTAGAGTGACTCAAAGAGCTAATTTGTCTGGCTTCAGCATTACGTAATATAGTTCTCACATCATTTAAATCAGATGGTGTAGGACTGGCAGTTATGACTGTTATAACAGACTCAAACTCAGTTGGAAGGCTATTTAAAATAGCAGTGAAGTGTTCATGTTGAGAGATAACCTCTCCACAGCTAGCCAAGCTATCACAAATGTTCTTAACTTTCATTAAAAACTTTTTCATACTCAGATCACCTTTCCCTTGGGAATGAAGAAGTCTTCTATGGGAAATAAGCCTAGAGGTAGTTTTCTCACTTTACAACCTATTAAGAGTACTCCATATCTCAGATGAGGTATTGTGTCCTATTAAATGAGGAAGAACACTCTCACTAACTGTAGACAACAGCCAAGAAGCAAGAGCTCCATCTTGCTCTTCATAAGCCTCAAAATCTGAATTTAGACTAACACTACCATCTCTAGTTATATATTGTGGAGGCCATGTGACTTTGCCATCAATAAACTTTTGTAGCCTATGAGTTTTGATAGTAAGAAGAACCTGTTGATGCCACAAGAGATAGTTGCTCTCATCTAAAGTGATATTAATTTTCTTAGTGGAAAACAACCGATTAGAGTCAGACGACTCAATATTCTGACTATTGCTACCATTAGTATTTTGATTTTGCACAGCTGGTAAACTAATATTTTCACCATTAGTAGCTTCAGTGTTCACCATTTTTACCAGAACAACAAAACTCAGAGAACAATGAAGATATAGCAACCAGAGAAAACGCAGAAGCACAGATCGGATAACAAGAAATCTCAGATAGATCAAACACAAGAGAAAAAACCAAGCAGGATTCGAAAAACACAACAGATGAAACAGAATGCAAGGAAGCAATTGAGCAGTTTAGCAATTGATCTGAACAGCCTAGCAATCAGAAAGAGGAACAATCTCGCCAAAGCAAAAACAGCGGACGAGAGACGGCAGCTACTCCGAAGATAAAACATCGAACAAGAGAAGAGATCACGAATCAAATAGCAACAGCGGAGGAGAATCGACGTTAGGACCGGTGATGGCGAATGATACCATGTGAAACATTGAGCTAGAAAACTAATGAATGAAATATACAACAGCAAATGAGTAATTGAAGAAGAAGACGATGTAAATGAAAAAGGGATTTTCTGTTATTGAAAGAGAATACAAAAGTGAAAAAGAATATCTCAAGATTATTTTCTAACTAAGCCATACCCAAGTATTTATAGCCCACTAATTACAATGGCTAATAACAAACTATTGACCCAATAACAGAATTAGTTAAACACAGCTGTTTTAACACCAAATAACTATTTTGATACTTCAACATTCTTCTGGTTCTTCTTCTTCTTGACTCGATGTAGACATCTTATCACTTATGAGGTTTAAAATATATGTTAAAATCGGTTCAACCGACTAAAAAATTATAAACTTGCAAAAATAAATTTTAAGTGTATTTTTAATAGTATTTTAAATATATTTTTTTTAAAAATAATCATAGTTAATAAAATTTGAGCCTTTAACTGTTTAGTTTTTTCTGTCAAAAAGCATATCACTAAATCAAATACATGTATTTATTATAAATATGAACTATATTCAATATTTATTTTAACATTAAATTTAGTACGTAAATATTTTAAAATATCAAATTAATTAAAATGAAATTTTTATTTTCGAGTATATTCTTTTAACTTCGAACTTTAATAACAAGTTGAACTCGAGATGCCACCTAAAATATATAAAAAGAAAAATATTTTTCTTCCTTTGTTGCTGGAATATTGTAAGCCCCTTATAATTAGACAACTTAAATGACAAAATTACAAAGTAAAAAATAGAAGAGAAATTTTTTGGTAATAAAATAAGGTTTGAACTCATACAAAAATGGTCAAGTACAGTTAATCTAGACGACGTTGATTCCTCATATATTTTCTATAAAAAGATATCACTAAATCAAAAGGCAGTTATAACTTTTATAAGTTTTTTATGACTTTAAATAATTTTCAAAAAAATTATAATTTATTTATACACTATATAATTTTTTAATAGTTTTTGGTAAAATACATGTTTATTTTATGGTTAATGTTCAGGATTTATGGATCTCTATTCTAACAATGTGTCTTGTCATTGTACCTCAACCATTGTTGATTATTTTTTTAACATTTTTAAAAACTTAATAAAAACTTATTTTTTTAAATAATTTATATAATTTTTTTATACTTTTTAATATTGCCTATAATTTTTAATGATCTTTTATAGTTGATAACGTGGTACCTCCAAAAAAATTAATGTGTTACTATTCCGTTGGTCTGTTAGTGATTTGACTGTTAAAATTGGTCAATGGTAAAAAATGTTAACAATGTAAAATTAATTGGGTGCAGAAATTTATCAAGACTTAATTGTTTTTTACGTTTTTTTCCTCAAGTGCTTACCTTTTGATCCATAATTTTAGAATGTATGTTACGATTAACACATTTGTTGTATGTTTTTACATTTCACTACCCTTTTTAATAATAGAACAATATACTATATTTTTGTGTTTATATAATTAAAAGAGACCATGCCATAAATTTTTCCCCGGGTCAAATAGAATTGGAAAAAAAAATTTGCCCGAAATGCAATATTAATTTAAAATTGTATTCTAAAGGGATTAAATTACAAAATTAATATTTGTTTGATAAAATATAATTTTATTATTATAGTAATTTAAAACCTCTAAAAAAACTAAATAATTTTTCTTTTTGGGACCCAGGCCCTTGTTAACCCTCTAGAGTTCAGGGACAGAGCCGAATGGTGAACGTTAGGGTCATGCCCCTAAATGAATTTATATACATATTAGATCCCTGCAAGTTTTAAAAACAGTCGCACTAAGTTTTGTCCTCTAGTTTTTTTTATTTAAATATATTCGAGTTCCTACAAAATTTTAAGCTAGTCAAATTAAGCTTTTAACTCCTTATTTTTTTTGTAAAAAAAACTCCCTTATTTTTTATTTTAAATGTGTATTTGATCATCGTACGTTTTAAAATTAATTAAATTAATCTTTAACCTTCATTTATCTAGTTTAATTATGTTTTAAATCCCTATCACTTTTAAAATTAAAACAATTTGACCCCTAATATTATATTTTGGTTTTGTCCCTGCTAGAGTTATTATCGATAATTAGCACACAAAAAATAATGAAACATTAGATATAATGGTCATGTTTGACAATTAGCGGATAGCGGATTATATTAGCTGATAGTCAATAACATTAACTGACTTGACTAGTGGATTACATTAGCTGATAGCTAGTAGCATTAGCTGACTTGACTAGTGGATTACATTAGCCGACTGTATAAAAGTGTTTAGTAGTTGTTTGATTATATTAACAAGCAATGATATATAAGGACATTATTTTATTCAATAGTTTTTTGAATAATTTATTAGTTATTACTCTCTTCGTCCCACTCAATATGTTCAGTATTGACTTTTTAAAAGTTAATTTTTAACTTTAACGTAATTATTTTAAACATTTTAATTAATTAAAATTTATAAAATATATATTTTTAAACTACTTGATTGAAAGTTTTTAAAACATATTTTTTCACAATTTTATCAATAATAAATTTAAAGTAATAATGAGTCAAAGTTCAAAAAATTTGACCCCAAAAAGTCAATACTAGACATATTAAATGGGACAGAGTAAGTAATATTTTATATTTATTAATATTAATTAAATTATGAAAATTAATTTTTTATATCATTACTAAGCAAATGTGAAGAATGTATATATTAATTTCTTATTTGTGAAAATATCTTTTTAATATAATTTTTAAATTTATATGTATATATCAATTTTTTATTTATGGAATTATGTTTTGAATATAATTTTATCAATTATTAAATTTATA
Organism: Hibiscus mutabilis; assembly: GCA_019671005.1. Lineage (NCBI taxonomy): Eukaryota > Viridiplantae > Streptophyta > Magnoliopsida > Malvales > Malvaceae > Hibiscus > Hibiscus mutabilis. The sequence goes on along the minus strand of CM033753.1, from coordinate 21,674,444 downwards.
TGTATATATTAACTTATTATTTATGAATTTTTTTTTAATTTTATTATTTATTTAAATTTACGTTATTTAAAGAAACTTTTTGTAATAGTCAAGGACAAAAGAGTCTTTACAATTTTTTTATCCAAATCTCTAACTCAAAAAATTCCTAAAATTAGTTTTTTCAAATTGAAAGTTTTCTCCACGATCCGCTATTGTAATCCTCTATTTTAGAATTATATTTTAAATATAATTTTATTAATTATTAATTATATATATATTAACTTCTTATTTATAAAATTATATTTTAATTTTATTATTTATTCAAATTTATGCTATTTAAATAAATCTTTTATAATTGTCAAGGAAAAAGATTTTTTACAATTCTTTTATTCAAACTTCTAACTCAAAAAGCTCCTAAAATTAACTTTTTCAAATTAAGAGATTTCTCCACAATCCGCTATTATAATATTCTATTTACTAAATATTAAAATTATCGAATTTGATTGGACAAACCTTTAAAAACAGTTCAACCCTCTAAATTTGACTAAAAAAAGTTATTTATCAAACATCGTCAATGTAAAAAAATTCTAGCGATCTATTATTTCTCCTCCATATAAAATCATGTATTGTATTATTGATTCTTTCAAATTGATTTTTTTACTCGAACTGATTTGTTAAAAAAAGCATACTAAATTTAAGGGTAAGTTGCACTAACCAAGATAACTTTTGCTTCATTTTTTTCTAATTTTAACCATTCAACTTTTAAAAATTATATTTTGATCACTTATATTATCGATGAATCACAAAATGATCACTCAAATATTACTTCTCGTTCTGTTAATAACATAACATGTTAATAAAAAATGTTAATTTATAATTTAACTCTTAAACTTTAACCTTAAATCAATAAACCCCGCACAATAAAATCTCCCAACAGAAAATTGTCCATTTGTTTGTAATTTATCCTAAATTTTAATTAATAAACACAATATAGTTATGGATTACCAGAAGACTAGATAAGCTAGCACGTGGACATTTCATTTTCTTCGTACCTACACACTTAGATTCAATCCCTATCGTCATAGATCTTATGACAAATAATGAGACATCAAAAAAGTTGCGGCGCTGTAAAATCTTATGGTAAAAATAGATTACGCACAATATAAAATTTATAATAACCGGAGACCTAAAAAAGAAGGTGCATGCTCCAAAATTAGAAACTAAATCTTTGAGGATCCTTATTATTAGGAAAGGAAGATGTTGAAAGGGTGTGAAAGAAACCCTAAATCATTCATATCTCTTTGGAAAGCAAACCATAGATTTAAGTGATATTTTTTTGTAAAATTCTGATTTTTTGGTCTCAGATTTTAAATTTTAATTTGTGAATAGACGACGGAAATCATAATTTGACTTGGTGTGCTAAAAAAGACAAGCATTGTGTCCCCATCCGTTGATTTGTGGAAAGCAATAAAAGTAGAAGTCATGTCATACTGTTCCTAGGGCTGCTCCTTGTATTTCCACATGAGAAATTCTTTGGATTTTCCATCATCAAAATCCAACAGTTTTTCCACATTGAAGGAAAAAAAATCAAAATAAATTGACCTACAAGGGAAAACAATCAATAAGAATTCGTGCTTTGGTTGCATAATTATGGATTTCACGACCACTGACAAAATAGTGTTGCCTAATTCAGATTCCCCACGTGTCCTTTTCATCAAAACATTTACCGTTCATTATAAATTCACGTGTTTAGCCATTTTTTAATTCAGATAATTTTGGATTTTTTAAATCATTATATTTTGATATAGAAAATTCTACGAACGGGCATATTGTAACGATTCAAATTTTTTGAATTAGTAAAATTGGGTTACGAATTCGAATTTTGAATATTTTAGGGTGACAATCAAAATAAAGGGAAGACATGTGTTATTATATTAGGATGTGATTTTTGAATTTAAAGAGGTGTGAGTGATTGGAAAAGGGAAAGAAGATTTAATGAAGAGAGAGAAAAAAGAAAAAAATGTTAGGTTATATTAGAGAGAGAATGAGAGAAAAAGTAAGGGTAGTCTTAAAGCTTCTATCTGCTATCGGTCGCGCCGCCGTTCACTTCATCGTTGGCACTATTAGATCGGGCTCGTCGAGACGAGGCGACTAATAATCGTCTCGCTGCCGTCACTCGTCAGGGTAAGAAAAAGAAAGAAACGACGAAACTTGTTCGCAAAGAACCAACGTTCACCATCGCGTTTTGAAGCCACCGTTGAACTCCTTAGCCGATCTGGAGCTTGCTGTAAAATTCTCGCAGTTGAAAGCTGTTGCACGCGTCGCCGCCCGCGCATGGGCGAGCTTCGACAACAGGTGGGGGTCAAACCAGAAGACTGGTTGACCAAACCTGACTAGTCAGTTACCCGAAATGGACCAACCGGTTGAGTCGAGCCGAGCCATGGACCGTTGATTGGGGGTTTTTGTTTCGCCAAATTTGAACTCGGTAAGCTATTTTTTACGTGTTTGACCTTGTGTTTTGAGTAGGGGATATAGGAAATTAATATACTTTTGCATTCATTTTTATATGAAGATTATTCAAATCGGATATCGGACCAAGTAGAGTAACCGAAAAACTTATATGAGGATTTATCGCTAGTTCTTGAGGTTAGTACACCTTAAACTCCTATTGCTTCATGGGCATCATAAATGTGATTGCTTTGCGTATTAGTGTCTGTAAAATAGGTAGACGATAAATAAGCATGTTTAGAGACCAGTATTATGAGACATGATATATGTGTGATGCATGATGATGTTACGAATATGATGAGACTCGTAAAGGCTTTAGAGACCGTGTAGGGTCAGGTGAATTACTCGTATAATTACTTGATGATTGTTTGATTGATTGATAATTGTAATACCTTGTATGTTTGTTCGAATAGATTGACGTGTTTGATAAGTGTTCAAAAGTACTATTTTTCTTACCCTTTTTACTCATATTATTGTTAGACTTAGGCTCATATTAGTTGCATAGTTAGCCATTCATGCAGTAATCCATGTTTCCTTCAATCGTTGAGCTTGATTACATAACTTGGTGATTTTTGTGGAAATAGATGCTGCTTTGGTGTGTTTTTGTGTGTGTATGTGCAGGATCACTTGCCAAAGCAATGCCGAGCTAGTTGCCAGGGCAATGCATGAAGGAGACGCCGAGCCAGTTGCCATGGCATTTGTCGACAAAGACTAAAAGCAATATGGATGTCGAAATTCATGACTTTACAAGCCCAAGATGACATGGAGCAAGGCCCAAGCCCAAAGGAATTTGATTGCCATGCAGAGATTAAAGAAGAATTAAATTCCAAGAGGATAGGAGAAGTTCTAATAGGAATAAAATTATAATAAAGAATTATATTCTTTAAAGATAATTTAATTCCAACTCAAACTCCTCCTCAAAGAAGGACTTTGGCCTAGCCCTATAAATACCAAGGAGATTTCGACAAGATGAAGGGGAGAGCAAGAGTTAATTTCGACAACTCCAAGAGAGGAAGCAAGGGAATTTTCGGCAAGCTTCATCTTTTCTTCCTTGTTCGATTGGGTTCATGCTAGGGATTGTTTATCTTGTGTTTCTTTGGAACCTAGCCATGAACTAAATTTACTTGGCTATGGTTATTGTGTTTTGTGGTTGTGAGAAACTATTGGTTTTTGTTTAGGTAATAAGAGTTTGCACTTTTCTATTTCAAGGTTTATTCATTCTTGATTCTTATTATTGTTTTGCAGTGAATTGGGGGAGAGGATCTCGTGATTTCATCCATTTATCTAATATCGGGAGAGTTAGATTCAAGAAACGAATGAATATGATCTTTATTCAATCCAATGATGGTGAAGATTAATCCGGCTTAGGAATAAGTTAAGGATTTCAACGGCTAAGAGGAGCGCAAGATTGGTTGTTGTTCACCCTTGATTCACGCAGGATGTATTATCAAGGCATGCACAAATAGCTAGAGTTTCGACTTAGGGATAAGAAGAAACCATTGAAGAACGCTCTCCGAACCTTGAAGTTGCTGCCCGATCGCCCAAGTAGTTGCCCAACTAGTCGCCCAAGCAACCATCAATTAGTTGCCAAGGCAACCCCGTTGTGCAAGTCGCCACGGCGAACTGAGTTGCCCGTGCACTCTTTACCAAGACAATCCAATCGGCTATCACACCTCAACTCACGATAACCTAGCCTATCTCTCTCAATTGAATTCATCTTTTCTTTTACTTAATTGCTTTCTAGATTAGTTATTAGTTAAAACTTCTATAATCCTTTACTTGTGTTTTTACTTTTTACAATTGCAATAGACTAGATTCTTGAAGTGGCACCAATCCTCGTGGAGACGATATCTTTTATACTATAACTTGCGGCGTGTATACTTGCACATTTGCGTAGCACTTATTACGCGCAACAAGTTTTTGGCGCCGCTGCCGGGGATTGGCAATAGCGACTTTGTTTTTACTTTCTTGCACTTTCTTTTTATTTTTCTTGTTTAAAATTCAAAGAGCTAACAAACTTTGGTTTTGCATTGGTATATGACGGGGCGAGACCGACTTCACCGAATATCCCTTTGATCCGTAAATCGAACGAACCTTACAAAGACTTAGACGAAGGATAAGAGAAGCAATGGCAAATCAAGACGGCAATATTAATCAAGATGTTCGGCGAGGAGGAGGAGTGATTCTTTGAAACAGAACTATTCGAGACTATCTTGAAGAAGATCTTGATGGACTTAACCCAGAGTTGTCGCACCGAAATTGAAGCCGACCACTTTGAGTTGAAACCGGTAATGTTTAATATGATCAACACAATAGGTCAATTTGGCGGCTCAAAGAATCAAGATGCACGACAACATCTGAAATCTTTCCTCGAGATTTGCAACTCGTTCAAGATACACGGAGTCACCCCGATGTCTTACGATTAAGATTATTCCCTATTCACCGAGGATAGGGCAAAAGCATGACTAAATAGCATTCTGCCGGATCCATAGCATCTTGGACTGATCTTTGTCGTGATTTCCTTGCTAGATTTAATCATACAAATTTAATCGATAAGCTTCCGAGAACGACATTACTTCTTTTCGGTAGGCGGATGATGAATCCATGTACGAGGCTTGGGAGCGGTATAGAGAACTTTTACACAAATGCCCTTTACACGGATTCCCGGTGTGGACTCAAGTAACAATGTTTTACAATGCCGTGAATACACCAACAAGGATGATGCTAGACGCCTCGGCAAACGGCATACTCCTAGATAAGTCACGGAAGAAGCAATGCAAATTTTAAACAGGCTGGCCAAGAATGATTATCAATTCCCATCTACTAGAAGAGGAGGAGTTAGACGCTAAAGCCACAATACATGAACTAGGATCATCAGATTCAATTTGGCACAATTGGCCGCTTTAACCAAGATGGTCCGAACATGCAAAAACCAAACAACACACATGAAGTCAAGGTAATGGATTCTTTTTGTGAGTTATGTGGCGATAACCATAATTCTTCCGAATGTATGCGAGAATCGGAATCTAGCTTCTATGTGGGGAATTACAATCGGGCAACAACATGATGTCAAATACATACAATCCAGCTTGGAAGAAGCACCGAATTTTTCATGGAGTAATCCCAACAATGCTCTAAACCAGAACAATCAGAATGCACAAGCATTGGGATTCCAGTGAGAATATGCCACGACAAATGATGCCGCGAAGCAACAACCGAGCGACATCTAGTTCTTTGGAAAATTCTCTAAATGCTTTTATGATGAAAAATGAATCTTATATATGCTGAGAATAGTAATTTCATAAAAAGAATCGATGCTTTTATTAACAGGACCGAGATGAGATTGCAAAACCAAGAGGCGGCAATCAAATCATTGGAAAATCAAGTCGGACAATTTGCTCAAAAATGAACACTAGACCACAAGGAGGTTTACCTAGCGATCATCAAGTCGCAAGAGGAACGGCCATGAGCAATGTAAGGCAATCACCACCGAAGTGGCCAACAACTTAGAGAGGTTCAAACCCGCTCGTCAAACAAAACTCCACAAAAAGATCAAGACGAACCTAGCGGCAAAGTCTCGGATCTTGAACCAGAATTGCTGCGGCAACCGGCAATAAGCATGCATCGGCAACCGATGACGCCTCGGCAACTTGCGATAAGCACGCCTCGGCAACCCCGGTTGGTAACGATCGGCAACTCCGGATATCCCCGTAATGCCGTCAATCAGGTTTCAAACCAATGAAAGGATAGAAGATATCCGACTTCCACCACCATTCCCACAAAGGTTGAAGCGACAAAAGCAAGAATACCAATTCAAGAAGTTTCTTGATATCCTAAAGCAAGTCCACATCAACTTGCCATTGGTGGAAGCAATTGAACAAATGCCAAACTATGCCAAGTTTCTTAAAGACATTGTGTCCAAGAGAACAAGGCTAGGAGAGTTTGAAACAGATTTGCCGCGACAGAGGATGCATGGCAATGTTGCACAATCGCATGCCGCCCAAGTTGAAGGATCCGGAAGTTTCACAATACCCCGTTCTATTGGAAATCACTATGTCGGGAAAGCACTATGCGACCTAGGGGCTAGCATAAACTTGATGCCTAAATCGGTTTTCCGAAACTAGGAATCGGGAAGGCAAGACCTACAATGATTATGCTGCAGCTAGAAAGCCAGATCCTATGTGCATCCAGAGGGAAAAATCGAGGACATACTGGTAAAAGTTGATAAATTCATTTTTCCCGCTGACTTTATTATTTTGGATTGTGAAGCGGATGAGCATGCACCTATCATTCTCGGGAGACCATTCTAGCTAGCGACAGGAGAACTTTGATTGATGTTGAAAAGGAGAACTCACAATGAGGGTGAATGACCAGCAGGTAAAACTAAATGTGTTCCAAACACTAAGGCATGCAGATGATCCGGAAGAATGCCAACTACTTCATGCCACGGCAGAGTTTAACCGATGAAGAATTTAGTTGCCTCAAAGAACTACATTGCCGAACACGAGGAACATGAGGAGTATGAAGAACCGGTCGATGAGGAATAACCGAGAAGAGGCAAATTGGCTAGTCAATCGACCGGTACATACTTTGAACCACTGGACTACTCAAGTAAGGAAGGTAAGATCGAAAAACCCTCATCGAAAATCCACCAATTCTTGAGTTGAAACAATTGCGAGCAAATGAAATATGTATACTTAGGGACCGATAATACATTACCTGTAATTATTTCTTCTAAGTTACAGCCTGAGCAGAAAAGAAGCTGATCAACATGTTGAAGCTACATAAAAGGCAATAGGGTGGACAATTGCCGACTTGAAAGGGAATTAGCCCGGCGGTGTGCATGCACAAGATCTTGTTGGAAGATGATCACAAACCTTCAATTGAGGCCCGGAGGAGACTGAATCATGCCATGAAAGGGGTTGTAATGAAAGAAATCATCAAGTGGCTTGACGCAGGCATTATATACCCTATCTTCGATAAGTACGTGGGTAAGTCGGTACAATGTGTGCGAAAAAGGGAGGTATAACAGTGGTAAGCAATGAAAATAATGAACTTATCCCAACCAGATCGTGTGACCGGTTGGAGGGTTTGTATGGACTATCGAAAGCTAAACAAAGCCACTAGGAAAGATCACTTCCCATTACCCTTTATTGATCAAATGCTTGACCGTCTTGCAGGTAAACCCTTTTACTATTTTCTTGATGGTTATTCAGGTTACAATCAGATTGCCATAGCACCAGAAGATCAAGAAAAGACAACATTCACATGCCCATACGGTACTTATGCCTTCCAAAGGATGCCGTTCGGATTATGTAACGCCTCGGCAACCTTCCAAAGATGTATGATGGCGCTCTTTTCAGACATGGTCGAAGACTTCCTTGAGATCTTCATGGATGCTTTTTCGGTTTTTGGTAATGACTTCGACGGCTGTCTCGGCAATTTAGAGAGGGTGTTGGCAAGATGCGAAGAAACGGATTTAGTCATCAATTGGGAGAAATGCCACTTTATGGTAGATGAAGGAATAGTGCTCGGCCATAAGATTTCATCCAAGGGAATTGAAGTAGACAAAGCCAAGGTGGACGTGATCGAGAGATTACCCCCACCAAATTCGGTTAAAGGAATTCGAAGTTTTCTCGGACATGCAGGTTTTTACAGGAGGTTCATTCATAATTTTTCTAAAATCACTAAACCTTTGTGTAATCTGCTTGAACAAGATAAAGTCTTCGATTTTGATGATTCTTGCACTCAAGCATTCGAAACCCTAAAGAAAAAGCTTGCCTCGGCACCCATTGTCGTTCCACAGATTGACGCTACCTTTTGAGCTCATGTGTGATGCAAGTGATTTCGCGGTAGGAGCAGTCCTAGGCCAACGCACAGGTAAGACCTTCCATGTGATATACTATGCTAGTAAAACTCTTAATGATGCTCAAGTGAATTACACAACAACGGAGAAAGAGTTACTAGTCTGTAGTTTTTCGCATTTGACAAGTTCCGATCCTATTTAATTGGTACAAAGGTAATTGTTCATACGGACCATTCGGCAATCAAATACTTATTTGCTAAAAATGATGATAAACCTCGTTTGATTCGTTGGATATTACTTTTACAAGAATTTGATATTGAAATTAAGGACAAGAAAGGAACAGAAAATCAAGTGGCCGATCACTTATCACGTTTGGAACGCAATAGGGAGAAAGACGCGGATCTAGAGATATGCGATGCATTCCCGGATGAACAAATTCTAATTGCCTCGGCAACCCTCAACGCCTCGGCAACCCATGACGCCTCGGCAACCATGGATGCACACGCCTCGGCAACTCTCGACGCCGCGGCAGCAGTCTTTTTGACGACACGCCTCGGCAATTTTGGGAGCAGATACTACGGCAGCACATGCCTCGGCAATACCCTGGTACGCAGATTTAGTTAACTTCCTTGTTTGTGGTATTTTTCCGTATGGCATTACTCACCAAGGGAAGAAGCGGTTCCGCCATGATGCTAAGCATTACTTTTGGGATGAGCCTCTTTTGTTTAAACAATGTGCAGATCAGGTTATACGCCGATGTGTCCCTGAAGAAGAGTAACAAAATGTACTCCGACAATGCCATTCTTCACCCTATGGAGGACATTTTGGAGGAACTCGTATCACATGCCAAAGTCTTGCAATCCGGTTTGTATTGGCCAACATTGTACAAAGATGCCCAAGACTTTTACAAGCAATGTGATCGTTGCGGAGGACGGGCAATATCTCTAGGCGACATGAGATGCCACCCGAACATCATCGAGGTGGAACTGTTCGATGTATGGGGATCGATTTTATGGGACCTTTCCCATCTTCATTTCGGCAACCTCTACATCTTACTTGCCGTCGACTATGTGTCTAAATGGGTAGAGGCAGCTGCAGTTTCCCAACGACGATTCCAAGATCGTAACGATTCTGCAGAAAAACATATTTACGGTTTGGGATGCCGAGCAATTATTATCGACGGGGCAAGCATTTCGACAAACAGACTAATTGCCAAGATGTTGCAACGCGGCATATCACACAAGATCGCCACGGCATATCACCCACAAACCAACGGGCAAGCAGAAATTTCCAACCGGGAGTTGAAGGGAATACTCGAGAAAGTTGTAAATCCCTCAAGGAAGGATTGGTCATTAAGACTAGATGACGACTTTGGGCATATCGACCGCATTCAAATCACCATTAGGTATGTCCCCTTCCGGCTTGTCTATGGTAAAACATGCCATCTACCGGTGGAAATCGAGCACAAGGCGTCTTTGGGCAATCAAGACCGTGAATATGGATTGGGAAAGTGCGGACAAAAGCGCTTGATGGATCTCAATGAGATAGAAGAATTTCGTGCACTCGCCTATAACAATGCACGAATCTACAAGGAGAAAACAAAGCGATGGCATGACAAGAAACTATTGCCACGGCAATTCACGCCAGGGCAACTAGTTCTCCTATTCAATTCTCGGCTAAAACTTTTCCCGGGAAAGCTGAAATCAAGATGGTCGGGACCATTTGAAGTCGTCAAACCATTCTCCCATGGCGCCGTGATAATCAAGTCCATCTCTGACAACCATGAATTCAAAGTTAATGGACAAAGATTGAAGCACTACAATGGTGCCCATGTGGAACGTAACAAGGAAGTGGTCAATTTAGAAGATGCATGAGCATGCTCTCCCTTTTGATATTTTTATTTTTTATTTATTTTTTATTTTTGTTTTTGTCGATTAGTTAATTATTTATTTTTCATTTTTTTTTCTTTCGATTTTTTTTTGCCGATTATTAGTAGTTTTAGGATAGATTTTTTTTTATTCAAGTCTAAGAATCCTATTACACATCTTTATTTATTTTCTTTATTAGTTTATCTTTAATTTTAATCCTTATTTGATTTGTTTTTGAATTGTAGGAAAGGAAGTTCAAGATAAAGAAGGAATTCTAAACCAAGTAGGAAAACATCTTCAACAAGGAAACTAATGGGCTGAATCTAAGGCTTATATAAAGCCTCAAATTCATCCTAACCAAAACCCTTGTCGACAACTCCTACAAAACCCTAAACCCTTTTTCGTTTTCCCCTAAACCCTAATCCCACCCACCTATCGATTCTATAAAACCCATCACCCTTAACCTATTCCTACTTTCTATCTTGCAACTTTTTAGTTTCTTTTCTTTTCTTTGTTTTTACTCACAACCAAGATCATACATGGCATCCAAGATTAAACTTTTAGTTCATCCAAGTTCCTCCAAAGAACCAAGATACAAGAAGTTTGCTACACCGGCGGTTCAAGAAAGATTTCAATCCAAATTTAAAAGCCGGAAGATTCATGAAGAACAAGGCTTTGAATACTCCAGATCTCAAGATTTCGGCCTTGAACCATTCATCTTCAAAAGGATTGCACATCAAAAGTGGCAAATCTTTTGCCATCAACCGGAACCGGGTAACATCTCATGGGTAAGAGAATTCTATGCTCACTCACCTAACCCGGATAATCCTTATGTTTTTGTTCGTGACAAGGCCATACTTATAAGTCCCGAAAGCATCAACACCTTTTACGGACTTTACATTGAGAATGACGAGCATCAAGCCTTCGTTGACCAAATCAATCCCAAGCAACTCGACAAGGTGCTTCAAGAACTCACTCAACTAGGAACTCATTGGAACGACGGTAAATACAAGGGCACGGTAAATCGCCTTCGGCTAAAACCTGAGGCAAAACTATGGAATAAGTTTGTTAAAACTTCTTTAATGCCCTCCACACACAATACTACCGTTGATATACCACGTCTTTTGCTCATACATTCTATTTTGCATAATCGCATCATTAACATTGGAAAAATTATTTGCGATGAGATTTTTGTATGCAGCTCAAAAGATAAGGGTTATCTTTTCTTCCCTTGCTTAATTTCCAATCTTTGCAAGGAGATGCATGTCCTGAGTGAGTCCACCGATGAAAAAGCCCTACTCAAGTCTGGTTGGAATCAAGCACTAATCCGGAAGCTAATGGGAGAGGCACCGGGAGATTCTTCAAGGCCCCCAATTGTCACGGCAACTCCTGCCGCCGCGGCAATCCCTAAATTAATCCCGGGACACATTAAAGCACTTTTGCACCCATTGGAAAGCCGCCTAAGGCAAATTGAAGATCGGCAACTAATGTTCATGCGGTACATGAAGGAGCACAACAATGCCATCACCCAAGTCATCCTAGAAAAGTACCCGGACAACCGTGTGCCGTTCCCAATATTTCCCACCGATATCCTTGCCACGGCAACCAAGGAAGCTGACTCCATGGCAACCAACCCTGACAATGCCCCGGCAACCACTGAAAAAGCCAAAGGTAAAGCACCTATGCCTGAATCAACTCCTACGGAATCATTTTCTGATTTTTCAGATTCGGACGAGTCCTCCATTGAACCAATAAAGACCGCACCAATTGAATCCTCCAAACGAAAAGCCATTGACAGTGATGAAGAGGATGATGAGGACAACCCCGTACGAGGATCGATTCCACCACCGGCAACAAGAAAACAACCATCGCGTTCAAGCAAGAAAATCAAGACGCCAACTAGAAGGAAACTAATCATCTACGATGACGAACTCTCGGAGTAAGTCCTCGTATGTATTTTATTTTTATTTTTATTTTTATTTTTTCGTTATTTTTATGCATGCATTGAGGACAATGCCTCACTCGAGTTTGGGGGGGATTGTTACTAGTAATTACCATGTTTAGTTACATTAATCTTAAGCATTACATTTAGGATACATAAATTGCTTGCCATGCCTTTAATTGGAACAAGAATTGCTTAGATTTGATGAATATTCAATGATGACTTTACCAATGCACTTAATTGATAGAATTTTTATTCTAGGATAACCATGAAAAACTTAGAATTTTACTATGATGCTAAATTTGATGAAACACGGTTGTGGTTTGATTGATTTAAGGAGTTCTAGTAAACTTAGGTTGATAATTAACTAATTGGGGGATTAGAATAAAAATTGGATGAATGCTAGAGGTGCCCGAAATTGGCTCTAGCATATGCAAAAAAATTGATCACTAGAGGTGCCCGAAACTGGCTCTAGGAGGCGTTAAAATTTTTTAACTAGAGGTGCCCGAAACCGGCTCTAGTCGATTAAATTAACTTAAGAAAACTAAAAATGAAACACTAGAGGTGCCCGAGATTGGCTCTAGTTAAAACATGTTAAAAAAGAACCCAATGAAGTAATTTGAAAACCTATTGTTTGCATAGAATCCGAAAAATCAACTTGCACACAACTCCGCACACACTCACAAGCATTATAGTTTGATTCCGAGTAACTCCTCAGTTTTCTGAAAAATAAAAAGCCAATCATACTTTGTGCCCCGGTTCAGAGAATTGAAATCAAGCTCAAAGCTAAGTTTGTGAAAATTTGAAGTCTTGGCAGGTAATTATGAGTTTGCATTGCTTGAGGACAAGCAATAGTTCGAGTTTGGGGGTGTGATAAGTGTTCAAAAGTACTATTTTTCTTACCCTTTTTACTCATATTATTGTTAGACTTAGGCTCATATTAGTTGCATAGTTAGCCATTCATGCAGTAATCCATGTTTCCTTCAATCGTTGAGCTTGATTACATAACTTGGTGATTTTTGTGGAAATAGATGCTGCTTTGGTGTGTTTTTGTGTGTGTATGTGCAGGATCACTTGCCAAAGCAATGCCGAGCTAGTTGCCGAGGGCAATGCATGAAGGAGACGCTGAGCAGTTGCCATGGCATTTGTCGACAAAGACTAAAAGCAATATGGATGTCGAAATTCATGACTTTACAAGCCCAAGATGACATGGAGCAAGGCCCAAGCCCAAAGGAATTTGATTGCCATGCAGAGATTAAAGAAGAATTAAATTCCAAGAGGATAGGAGAAGTTCTAATAGGAATAAAATTATAATAAAGAATTATATTCTTTAAAGATAATTTAATTCCAACTCAAACTCCTCCTCAAAGAAGGACTTTGGCCTAGCCCTATAAATACCAAGGAGATTTCGACAAGATGAAGGGGGAGAGCAAGAGTTAATTTCGACAACTCCAAGAGAGGAAGCAAGGGGAATTTTCGGCAAGCTTCATCTTTTCTTCCTTGTTCGATTGGGTTCATGCTAGGGATTGTTTATCTTGTGTTTCTTTGGAACCTAGCCATGAACTAAATTTACTTGGCTATGGTTATTGTGTTTTGTGGTTGTGAGAAACTATTGGTTTTTGTTTAGGTAATAAGAGTTTGCACTTTTCTATTTCAAGGTTTATTCATTCTTGATTCTTATTATTGTTTGCGAGTGAATTGGGAGAGGATCTCGTGATTTCATCCATTTATCTAATATCGGGAGAGTTAGATTCAAGAAACGAATGAATATGATCTTTATTCAATCCAATGATGGTGAAGATTAATCCGGCTTAGGAATAAGTTAAGGATTTCAACGGCTAAGAGGAGCGCAAGATTGGTTGTTGTTCACCCTTGATTCACGCAGGGATGTATTATCAAGGCATGCACAAATAGCTAGAGTTTCGACTTAGGGATAAGAAGAAACCATTGAAGAACGCTCCGCCGAACCTTGAAGTTGCTGCCCGATCGCCCAAGTAGTTGCCCAACTAGTCGCCCAAGCAACCATCAATTAGTTGCCAAGGCAACCCCGTTGTGCAAGTCGCCACGCAACAATCGAGTTGCCCGTGCACTCTTTACCAAGACAATCCAATCGGCTATCACACCTCAACTCACGATAACCTAGCCTATCTCTCTCAATTGAATTCATCTTTTCTTTTACTTAATTGCTTTCTAGATTAGTTATTAGTTAAAACTTCTATAATCCTTTACTTGTGTTTTTACTTTTTACGATTGCAAGAGACTAGATTCTTGAAGTGGCACCAATCCTCGTGGAGACGATATCTTTTATACTATAACTTTGCGTGTATACTTGCACATTTGCATAGCACTTATTACGCGCAGCAGTGTTTAATGGAAATTATGCCTAAGGGATTAACAGTGGTAAATACTCGATTAAATGATAATGAAGCCTGTAAATAATATTAATTAAATAAATATCTTAGTAATCAAATATTAATGTCTTTATAAGCTTTAGGGATCGAAAAAAGTGTTGTGACGTCAGAATTTGCTGAAATGGTACGAACCCATAAGTAGGGCATTAATACGAGCTTAGACAGTAGCAGTACATTGTTCGATGTCGTATAGATTCGGGTTGACCAATCGATACTCGAGGGAATTCAAGAATTTTAGTAAGCAATTTTAGTATCGGTATACGCGTGAGTACCGATACTAAGGGTATTGTAGTACCCATTTTTAGTCTGGGCCAGACCCCAACCCATTTATTAAACCGAGTCCAAATACCGAAACCCAAATTACCACCCATTACACCCAATAGGCCCAATTAAACCAAACAAATGCCCAATATCATAAATTACCTAAATACCCCTAATCAAATGCCTAAATTATTAAACAAAAACCCTAACCCTAAACCACTCAGCCACCGCACCCCTCAACCTTTTCCACTTTCGCGGCGTGACCGCCACACGCGACATCATTGGCCACGACGCCACCACCAACCCTGACACTGGCCACTTGCCTGACTCCACCGCCCTTGAGTCGCGTGACTGAGCCTGCAAAAGAAGAACATGTCATTATTTTTTTAGGCTTAAATCAAATCAAAAACACCAAGTTGTAATTACTTTTTTTGGGTATTTAAAACTTAGAAATCACATGTAATGGAAGGCTTTTTCGGTTTATAAAATAAAATAAAAATAGTGTTTAAAGGCGAAAAAAAAGTATTCAAAGAAAAAGCGAACAAAAAATAGAAAACAAAGGTAAATAATTTTTTAAAAACGCTTTGATTTTTTTTGTAGATCTACCAACACATAGGGTGT